>CM023823.1:10922500-11425000 GCA_013266295.2 Branchiostoma floridae x Branchiostoma japonicum | reverse complement strand
AATTAGAAATAAACACACGGTCTTAGAAAGATAGTATTTAGTCTATGCAAGCAAATCATCTTCTTCAAGTAGTTAGTCAAGTAATATAGATTTGTTTGAAGCTTCAGTCTATCAACATGTTAACAGAAAATCATCGAAGGAGCGACGTTCATGGGAGTTGGGTTTGACGGTCGTGGTGAATACTCCAGCGACTCCAGGAAGAAGAGCCTCATCCAGCGGGCCTGTGAAACCTTACAGGGGTGGGTTTTGTCACGTACTTGATACAACAAGTGACATCAGGAGTCACTTGTTGTATCAAGAACTGTGCTGTACACAGAATCACCGTTCTGGATAGTCCACGCGTATCCAAACCGTGCCTGAGGCAAATCTACGTTTTTGGTACGCGGAGACTATCTAGAACGATATGCCTGATCCTAACCCTTTTACTATATATAGTAAAAGGGTTAGGATCAGGCAATGTGTGTGTAGTCTGTTAGTAGCAGAGTGGTCCGAATGCAGCACAGGATTTTGTACTTGACTGCCGTTAACAGTTCAGGAGGCTTGGATCTAAGGAGATATAAAATTGTTTTTGGTTTTGGTTTTTTTAACGTTTATTGCACATTTGTCACATTTGTAGCTTAATAACAATTGTACAAGTAAATAAAGACATAGTACATTACATCACAACATATTTACACAATGTAACAGGGGCCATTCCCACTGGCTTTTTTGGCTAGGGTGTGCTCCCTAGGACTTTTTTACAGGGGTGTTTCATCCCCCCTGGATTTTCTGTGCTACGGTTTACTCCCCCCTAGGACTTTTTTAACAGGGGTGTTTCATCCCCCCTGGATTTTCTGTGCTAGGGTTTACTCCCTAGGACTTCTGTGTAGGGTTTTCCTTCCCTGTGATTTACAAATATAGCTTATTGGCATGAACTATATCAGAATTAAAGATGTTGCAATATTTTACAAAAGCGTCCATTACATGAATGCATAAATACAGCAATAAACATGTACATCTATGCACATTAACAAACATACATTCAACAAAACGTTTAAGTACAGAGATATAAAATTGTGATAAATCTGAATCAATGTGAATGTTGTTAATTGGATTGTGGGTTTGATATAGCACTACTGCTAAAGTACTGTTTGTTCCCTTATCACATTGTTCGTCTGCAGATACAAGAGCTTCCACGTGCCTGACCAGATGACCGTGCAAGGGATCTACGACACCGACGTGGAGACCTACACCTTCAGCTCCATGGAGGAATACCGGGCTTACCTGGAGGACAAGTCTGCCGTGACGTCTGCTAAGGCCATGTTTCAGCAGGAGATAAACAAGGCTCAGGGGCACGCATCTGGTGGAGGCGCCTTCGGGTTGCTCTGGTCTGCAGGCGGCGGCAGGTCGCAGCAGACCGGCTCGGATTCTCAGTCGTCCGACACCCAGTCCAACTCCCTGGCGGGCGCTCAGCTGAGTGAAACCTCCACCGAGACGTACATGGCCATGCTGGAACTGAACGTCTTCAGGTGAGTCCGGCAGCACCCTGACTGTTGTATCCAGAACCGTGCTTTATCCAGCTGGACCATGCTCAGGTTCTGGATAGTCCACGTGTATCCAGAACAGTCCCTGGGGAAAATCTACGTTCTTAGATACAAGGAGACTATCCAGAAGCGTGCCTAAGCCTAACACTAATCCATTCAGGCATAGAACTAGATAGACACGGTTCTGGATATGATACTACAGGCATAGAAGAGGGTACATGTAGTTTTAAATCCTAGCCGGAAACGTCATATGGTTACAATTATGAGGTACTAAAGTCGTGTCCAACGTTAGGGTTAGGGTCAGGCACGGTTTTGGATAGTCTCCGCGTATCCAAGAACGTAGAATTGCACGGTTCTGGATACGCTTGGGCTATCCAGAACAGTGCCTGAGCATGGTTTTGGCGCGGTTATGACCTAAGGATTGCAATCAAGATTCAAAATTGAGGATGACGTCGACTCTATCCCTGTCTCAGGTATGAAATATTCCTGGACTCTGTCAGACCTGAAGATCTTGAGTTGGGCATCCTGCGCGACTTTCTGACTCTGCCCACGTCCTACTACGACACCGGAGCAGATATGGTGTTCCGTAAGTGATCTATCTCCTCATGTTAACATGAAAGTGCATCCATGTAATCTGTGTTGGTAGCTAAACTAGTGCTAAAAATGTGTTCCAACACAATAAGTGCATCCAATTTTTTACTGTCTTGCTGCATTCCTGTTTTTTTTTTTTTTAATTCTAATCACCAGCTAGGGCAAGTGATTTTACCGACATATGACGCCAGCATCTGATGATGAAACTTCCTTGCACTTCTGACGGTTCTTTCTGAATTATTTTTTTTTTAAAGAAAACTTTATCCTCCGTCATGGAACACACTACATCACCTCTGCCAAACTAGGCGGACAGCTGAAGTACATCAAGACCAAAGAGGTAACCAGTGACATCTCCAAGGAGAGTTTTGCTCAGGCAGCCCAGTCTGACTACAAGAAAATGTTCAGCACATTTTCTGCCCAGCAAACCATGACCAAATCCAGCTCCCTATTTGGCGGCCATGAAACAAAAAATGAGGACAAGACTTCGTCAGGACAATCAACCCAGGATACCTCGTCTCAGTCGTCAAATCAAAACCAGGAATCTACGTGAGATCTCTTTTATCTTTTCGCACTGTAGTTCTCTCACTGTCTCCTGTAGTTCTTTCATGTTCTCTCCCTCTCCTGTAGTTCTCTCATGTTCTCTCACTCCTCTTTTCTTTCATGTTCTCTAGCTCTCAATCTCTCCTGTAGTTCTTTAATGTTCTCTCACTCTCTGTAGAGTACTTTCATGTTCTCTAACTCTCTCCTATAGTACTAGTTCTCTCATGTTCTCCCACTCTCTCCTGTAGTTCTTTTATGTTCTCTCAGTCTCCTGTAGTTCTCTCGTGTTTTCTCACTCTCTCCGATGTTCTCTCTCATGTTCTCTTTAACCAGTTGACTATTCTTTGTATTCTTTGAAAGCCGCACACCATAGCAATGTTAAACTACGCTTTACATATCATGACATAAAGCTGCTGGCAATTTTTTTTTTTGTTAATAATATCTAGCTTTTACCAAGTGTTTAAAACTGCAATTATTTGCAATAGGAAGTGAGGCTATGGACAACTCTGTGACGTTAACAAATCCAAAATGCTTTCTCCTCCAATTAATAGCTGTTGCCATACCATGTACGATTGTCGAGAAATAAAGTCCACTTTATGTGCCATTTTCTCTCAGTAACACGATGGAGTACAGCAATGAGGTGATGACGGTGCAGGGAGGACATCAGAGGATCGCCGGCTCCATCACAGAACAATACACCACGTCCTTCGGGAACTCGCTCAAGGACTGGCTGGACTCCATCAACGATTTTCCCAAGGCGTTCGAGTTCACCATGCAGCTCATCTCTGACCTGTTCGACATGAATCTAGATCTGCTTTTCCCCATGGGCATCAGGGACTACGGATGCTTCGGAACGTAGGTCTCTCTGTGTGTTTGTGTGTATGTGTATGCGTGTGAGTGTGTACGCGTGTGTGTGTGCGTGTGCGTGTGTGTGTGTGTCTGGATGTCTGTGTGTATGAAGGTGTGTTCGTGTGTGTATGTATGTGTGTGTGTGTGTGTGTGTGTGCCTGTGCGTGCGTATGTGTAGTGTGTGCGTGTGTGCGTGTGTGTGTGCGTGTGTGCGTGCGTGCGTGCGCGCGCGCGCGCGCGCGTGTGTGTGTGTGTGCGTGTGCGTGCTTATGTATGATATTTTCTTCGTGATTACCTGCACAGCATTGTTTCATTCTAAATATCTGCTTGTTTAACCTGTAATAACTGTTATCGACAGGAAGACGCTGAGTGTAGATGCTAATGGTAAGCAGTACTACACCCAACAAGTGCCTCACGCCAACGGAACAGGCTTCGCAACAGAAGTCCGCTACTGCGACTTCACCTCACAAAACGAGCTGAGAGAAGGGTTAGCCAGTCGTAGGGGTGCTCTGAAGCGTGCCATCGCTGTTTACTTAGAAGAGGCATGTTTCAATTTGCCAGTGTGTTTTTATATCTGTTTTGGCATATCAGTGTTAGGTATTATCTAGAGCAAAAGAAGCTATTCGACTTTGATCTAATTTGTGTTGCAAGGACCAAAACATGTCGCCTGTCGGTGACATTCATCGTCTAGGACGGTGGTTAAACGAAGAGCAGTAGGAACTCTCCTCCAATGGTCCTTTGGAAAATAGACCACCACCCATGTTTATTACCTGACGTATACCCTTACTAGTGCATGGAGTCCTCTTCACAGCAGCTTTTCTGTGTGAACTTGCAATTGAGTCATGGAATGTTTGTTCTTCACTTTTCGCTTGAAGGGTCCTTTGGTCAGCTCTTCATATGCCATCCCGGCTGGATTTTCCGGCTGTGAGACCGCGGAGATGGTACTGCAGGGCGGGCCCAACATTGCAGCTCCCAGCTGGCAGCACATGACCAGCGGCCAGGAGTTCTCAGTCATCTTCGACATGCCTCAAAACATCCCCAACTTCCTCAAGGCCTCGGAGTCCCTCAACGTCAGGTTCGTGTTCAACAGGTGGCTGACGGTCAGGGAGGGCTTCACTCCGCACCTGTACGATGGACACAACAACGGCAACAGCGGAGACATCACCAGGAATAAGGTTCGGTTGCACTTAGTCATCACTCTCCAACTGTCACTGGTGAAGTAATAGCAACTTTGCTCATAGCTATCAGCCTCAAACTGTTACACCTAGGAATAAGGTTTGGAGCATACAGTCATCACCCACAGACTGTTACACCAAGGAATAAAGATTGGTAGTACATAGCCATCAACGTCATACTGTGACTGATAAAGCAATAAGAGCTCTGCTATTGTTACAGTTATACTCTTTCTTAAACTGACAACTTGGTGTCCTTGTGAAGTGTCCCTGTGGCGCAATTGGTTCTCGGTCGCACTTTTTGGAGACTGGACGAAGATTAAAAACACCGAACTTTGACACTCCTGGAGAGAAGAACAGTACCGTACTGATCAGATTGTCCTTTGCAGGGGTTACATTATCATTTTTTGTTAAATCAAGAGAAATTTGTTGTAAATTTGTTTTATAGTTGGCTATATTATTTGATTATTATTTTGACTTGAGCTCACCTTATGTTACTTAATTATGTTACTTTATTTAATGTTAGTGATCACTTTGATTTCGAACCCTGCTTATGTTAATTATGTTAATTACTTTAATTTATTCAATTTATGTAAATATTGTGTTTCTGTTCTTATGTGGACTCCAGGAAGATTAGTGGCTTTGCCACTAATGGAGATCGAATAAAACAAACAAACAAAACAAACAAACAAACCTGAAGACTCCATTCCCGTTTAGATAGAGGTTCATTAGAGGAGCCTCAGCATGATCACTTTATTATGTTTACCTTCGCAGAAGGAAAACATATTGTTTTTGCTCTGTTTCTTCCTCTTCTTCTTCCTCTTCTTCTTCTCCAAACAAATATCAAGCCAATGACCTGGACCAGACGTCTGTTCAATGGTAACTGGTGTATGCTGTACTCAGACACCCTGTGGTGTTGGGTTACATTTTGTAGCAGGACAGAGTTGGAGGGGCTGGTCACCATATAGTATATATGAATGTGCTTCAGTAACAATAAACAGAGCAGTAGTTTGTATGGCTAGATCATGTAAAGGTAAACATTATGGATTTTCTTTGCAAATGTTACCTTTCTAGTTACATATTTTCCTCTTGACTACTCCGGATCCGTTTATGACACTTCCATTTTGGGCCTTCACAGATCAGTGTTGGTGGTTTGGTTATGACGTATGACGGAGACACAGGTCTGCTGAGTGCGACGCAGGAGGACTTTGATGCGTCATCAGCGGTCATCCCGGACCTGCCTGACTGGGTGAACGGCATGACTATCGCCAGGGCGGAGCACAAGTCACTGATGGAGCAACTCAGCAACCAGCCAATGTACGTACACACACACTGCAGCAGTAGGTAGACAATGCAGCAGTAGGTACACACTGCAACAGTGTGCACGCGGCAGCAGTAGGTACAAACAGTAGATAGACATTGCAACAGTAGCAAGGCACTGCAGTAGCAACCTGTGCGCATTCCAGCAGTAGATAGACACTGCAACAGTATATAGTACGTAGGTACACATTGCAGCAGTAGGTACATCCCTAGCCATGATTGGTTTTGAAAAAACAGTTGTATCTTTGAATGTTTAACAGTTGCTCATCAGGGTCTAACTTGGATGGAGGGGGGGGGGCTTCCTTGGAGGTATGTTGTCCCTGTAGCCGCGAAACTGGCCCGTGTAGGCTCTAGAAACAGTCTGGTATCCAGTCTTCTTGTCGATCCAGTGGGACTAGAGGGGCCATGCCATGCAACGTGAGGTGGTCCAACTTCCACCGCATCGATCCAACCGACGGGGGGAAATGTATCCACTTCACGGCGGCGTCAGCCGGGAACATCTACGTGGTGTTTGCCGGCGTTCCGAGCAAGCACGACACCTGGCTGTACCTCCAGATCTCCCCAGACGGCGTGGCTGTCTATAAGGTAAGCAGCAGCAGTATCATTGTTCTCCTATTTATCTAGTGGGGGGGGGGGGGCAACATGACATACACTGTTAACTTGATACCAGCCAACGAAGTACTCTGTTATCATCTGCCTCCAATATAGTAGAGTTGCAGCATCTCAACGACAGTACATTATGTTCTTTACTGCCACGAGGGTCCACGTCACTCTCACATTTACAAAATTGTAATATCGTCGACATAGTTCAAACATTTATTCACTGTACAGGTAGATTCTCGTAATTGATAGATCACCAACTTGTCTTATTTACATTCAATCTTCTTTTATCCACTTTGTAATTATGTTTGTATTTTGTCATTGTGTTTTGCTCTTGTTTTAACGTTATATCTATGTTCTCGAGTAGAAGGTGCTTTTTGCCTGATACTCGTTAAATATATGTGAATAAAAAAAACATGATATTGCAGTCCTTGGCAGTATTGCTGATATCCACAAATCGGCAAGTCCCTTTCCACTTGACTGTATTGTACAGGCCATGCGGCTGGAGGTTACCCAGTTCGAGCAGGGCTCCACAGGCCTTGGGTCCGACAATCTGTACCAGTCCTACTTTGTCTGCATCTCCGAGGACCTCCTGATGGAGAGGACAATTGTCCAGTACGGCAAGACACCCGATAATGAGGTAATGTTACAGATAGCTACTGATATCTACCCACGAAGACACTGTCAAATTTTACTTCCGCCGGGACGGAAGTACTGTTTTGGGTGGCACTGATTTATGCTAGGTTTGTATGTTTGGGTTCAAAAGAGAGTGGGTTTCACATTATTGACAGGATTTTGACTTGGTGTGCCCTGGGTTCAAGGATATGGTCCGTCGCCAGTAATGTACGAAACATAAACCATGGTGTAATTATATAGCGGAATACGTTTCATCATACAATCGTGTGAGCAATAATGCATATGATGTAATTCATTCACGCACATTATATATACTTCCCGGAAGTTTGAAACCTCTGATTTCTTGTTACTGCTTGAAATGTCAAATGAGATCTTTGTCAGTCAAGATAAGTGATACGTGTATCAAAGAGAGTCTGTCTCGTCTTTTACGATCTAAATAGGGTTGTGTTGATGTACGAATTTGTCCTTCTGATTACGTCTACTCATCCTGTCCACAAACAAACCCACAAAGGCAAAGTGTTGATAAATATGTATAACAAGTACTGCAATAACGCAGATCTGGAACTTGGCGCTAACTTATTAACATGTTTTCTCCCCCCCCCCCCCCCCCCCCGGTGCTGTTTCACAATGCCTCCAGGAGCGGGTTCACGTCTGGCTTGACCATCAGTTCAGCGGTGTTCCAACCGTCCACTTCTACACGTTCGGCAGCGGCACTCAGGAGGTAAAGCTGATGGGGGTGTCTCAGCAGAACCGGTTTCAGGCAGATTCGATGGTCTGTCGCGAGGGAACACGCAAGTCCGGGAATAGATGTGTGCAGGTGTGCCACGAGGAGTGCGAAGGTAAAGACCGCCTCACGTAGCCGACCATGGCCTCACTACCACTGTCAACTTTCCCCCGACCACTCCCAACCTTCTCCCGACCATGCTCTCCCGGCCACTCCCAACCTTCCACAGACCACTCCCAACCTTTCCCATTCCGTGGCCTCCCAACCATTCCAAACTTTCCCACGACCATGACCTCCCTACCACTCCCAACCTTCCCCAGACTATGGTTGGGACTCTGTTGGGAGTAAGATCAGTTGTGGCTGACAACTGGTCTGTGAGGTTAGCTACTAGTCGGTACACAAACTAAATGCTTCAAACGGGGAGTGGATGGCGGTGGACGGGAGGTCTGGAATGGGTTGTCAAACAGGAACGGGTTGGAAGTAGGTCAAAAGTGGTCGTGGCGTTGTTGGGAGTAAAATTTGACTCAATCACAACTGCACAACTGCGCCACGACTATTGCTGACTTACTTCTCACCTGTTCCCTACCTTCTCAAGGCTACTTTCAGACCCCCCATCCTTCGCACAACCAGCATGCAACAACAAACACAGCAGGTTGTTGAGTTTGCATGACAAAAATACCCCCCCCCCTAATGTTCCCATGTGTCTAGGTTGCCGAACCACCGGTTCAGACGACCCTCAGGACTGCATAGCGTGCGTGCACATGAAGGTGCCTTACCCGTACATGGACGGAGCTGTGGGGGACTTTGAGTGTGTGGCAGCCTGTCCTTCCACCATGACAGCGCCGTCAGGATCCTCAAATTGTGAATGTAAGTCTCCTTTGTCACCCATTTGTAACAATCGGCTGGAGGGAGTAGGGCTTGGTTACATATGCCGGACAATTGTCGTACGTATACGATCGTAAACTGAGGGCATTCTTGGAATAGTAGTGCATGCGTCCTGAAAAATCCAGCTGTCTTGTTTTGGAAGAGACTGCCTTAGACCCTTGTCAGTGGTTGTTTCTGTCATAGCTTGAAAAATGTTGTGACATCAAAATCGTACAACGAGCTAACGTAAATAATAATGATTCTTACACCTTATAAGGTATAAAGCAGATGGAGGACGTCACACCTGCAGGCGTGGTCACGTGCGTGCCGGAGTGTCCTCTTACCCACTATGACGACAACAACATCTGCAGGAGTGAGTACCAGAATTACACCTGTTGTAGGATGTAGGGCTGTAGGGTGTAGCCATCTCTCTAATGTTGTAGGATGTAGTCAATCAATCAATCAATCAAACCACAGGCATCAGATGTAGTGGTTTCTGTAATGTTGTGGGAATCGTAGCGGTTTCTGTAATGTTGTAAGCTGTAGCGGTTCCTTTATTGTTGTAGGATGTAGTGGTTTCTGTAATGTTGTAGGAATCGTAGCTGTTTCTGTAGATGTTGTAGGAATCGTAGCGGTTTCTGTAATGTTGTAGGCTGTAGCGGTTTCTGTACTGTAGGCTGTAGCGCTTTCTTTACTGTTGTTGTAGGATGTAGCTGTTTCTGTAATGTAGTAATCGTAGCGGTTTCTGTAATGTTGTAGGCTGTAGCGGTTTCTCTAATGCTGTAGGAATCGTAGCAGTTTCTTTACTGTTGTATGCTGTATCGGTTTCTTTACTGTTGTAGGATGAAGTGGTGTCTGTAATGTTATAAGATGTAGCGGTTTCTGTCATGTATCTTGTAAAGATGTAGGATGTTGTACATTGTGGGATGTACCTGTTTCTGTACTGTTGCAGGATGTAGCGGGTTCTGTGAGGATGTGACCGCCCAGGGGACAAGGATGTGCTCGGGGTCTACAGTCCACCAGTGCGCGAACTGCCTGTACCGGGATCCGGACGGAAGCTGCACCCCCGGCTGTGATTCTGGGCAGAAGGCGGTAGAAGAGACCGGAGGAAGTACCGGAGCTGGAAGCGGTGGAGCTCGAGGTTGGTAGCTTCACTGGTATCTTGGTTCTTGCGCAGAAACTCTTAAACTAAACTGCTCCTATTATAGTGTACCTCACCTCGTCAAAAATGAATATCAGATGCGATACATTTGTGATACCATTTACACCACAGAAACGCATGCAGCACAAAAAGTCAGAGAATTCACGGTTGTAGCCATAGTTCATATGGTGTAGGATGTGCCTATGGACACTGTGTATGCCAGTATGGGGGTGTCGGTGGGCCCTTGTAATTGAATGTAGTTCATACTTTCAAACTCTTTTCATGAGAGCTATGATAAATAGAGAAAGCAGTATGTAGTGTGTAGAACTGTGGACCATGTTTTTATAGTGAACCAGATCTCGAGTGTAAACCCGCAGTGTCCCACCAAGTCGAGCTTGAACTGTACCCACTAATTTACCTGCTAAAGTACCTGTTGTATAAATGAATCACGTCCATTTATGTGCTACGTTCCAGCGTGTCACTGGGAAGGGACAGCTCCGATTTGTAACCCCATCAGCTGCGCAGCGGGGACCCAGGTGGCCACCGATACATGTGGGGCGCCTGGGGACACTTGCTGCTGGTCGGGTGAGAAGATACAATGTTGCGTCGGTAAGTCACCAATCAGAAATGTGCGATATGCTGATGTTTATGCTAAATGTTTAATAAATGTCTAATCGAAAAGAGAAGGGCTTCGTCCCTGTGTGAGTGGGTCATAACCATCCCGGTCTAGACTGGATAGGGAATGTTCCCAAGCAGCCTTCGTAACCCCTGCTTCTCCTATTGGGTCAGTTAGTTCTTACTCTCAGTGAGTCAAGCTTGTCTTGAGCATTGATGCTGTTCCAGTAACCCGAACTTTATAATAGGTCAGTGCCAAAAAGTGGTCTCCTGGTCTTGCACTCCTCGAATTCGTAAAAGAATAGTATCAACAATTATCAAATCATCTAGTTTAGATTATGAGATGGCGGTAAACGGCAAATGTACTTTGTACTGTGATCAAGGACTTTATGTCCACCTGATCACAGATATCCGCCTCGTGGGAGGAGCTGGGCCTCATGAGGGAAGAGTTGAGATCAACCACAACGGTCAGTATGGGACAATCTGTGATGACAGCTGGGACATCAATGACGCATCCGTGGTGTGTCGGATGCTCGGCTATACAGGCGCTCAACAAGCAACCGGCCATGATGCCTCGTTCGGCGAAGGCTCGGGGCAGATCTGGCTAGACGAGGTGGCGTGCACCGGTACCGAGGCAAGTCTGGCCGACTGTAACCACGCAGGATGGGGCATTCATGACTGTACACATCCGGAAGATGCTGGTGTGGTCTGCACTGGTGCTGGTGAGTTTTGACCGGGTTTATTACACTCACCAAGACGGTTATGTTTCAGGTGCCGTTTGTGGGTCTATAGTCCTTTTCCCACTGGGATGAAATTGTCCGGATCGAGCCGAATAGGTTGGCTTTGATCCAGCTTCGATCCGAAAGCTAGCCTATGAGTCTGTCTGTCGGACTGGGACAGCATAACTCGTGAACTTGGGGGTGGATCCGTGTGATATTTGATAGGTCGGTAATAATTCTATAAATCAGCTGCGTTCTATGATAGGACTTTCACACATGTGGTATATATAATTGAAAAAGAGAGGAACATTGATAGATATCAATTATGCCGATGAAGACCTCGGTTGCATAATTAATTCGTAAACGCTATAAGTATCATAGTGGTAGATGACGAAATTTCATACTAGGTTTCTAAGTTTCTTAAAGGTGAACATCATTCGACATAGATCATTCAAATCAGGGCTTCATTTGCACATTAGATGAGAACATGCTACAGTAGCCTTCTTAGGATAAGACCAACTTCGTACAACGTGCTATTTGGGCAGAGAATATAATCAGCTGATATGATTTATACAATTGAGACATCATCAATGAGACACCTTTATGATACGTCATCCATAAAGGTTAACATCATTTGGTATGAGGTCGTGGAACTCTAGAGTTCTAGGATTTCCCCTGCCCATCGGCAAGTTAGAAATTGGACATGCAGCTGTCGATAAAGTCCCTGAGCGACATTCAGGTGAGATAATCCTCACCAGTGTTTGCTGTATCTCTCTACATAGCCGGTATAGCCGCCTACCTCCGATGTAACACACCAGTTTTGCAGGCTTGCTGTGGTGGTGTTACATTACGTCAAACGGCCTGTCACACCTAACCTTCGCACATCTTACGCATAATGTCTTATTAATTAATCAAACTGATCCTGTCACTAGTGGGGAGCGTGCGGAAAACTGCACTCCTGTAAGACCTGTAAGAACGTAATTTCTGTCTACGCTGCTAAATGTTACACATCCAGGTAGAACATTACGTAATAGAACTTCTGTCTGCTCATAGATATCCGCCTCGTGGGAGGAGCTGGGCCTCACGAGGGAAGAGTTGAGATCAACCACAACGGTCAGTATGGGACAATCTGTGATGACAGCTGGGACATCAATGACGCATCCGTGGTGTGTCGGATGCTCGGCTATACAGGCGCTCAACAAGCAACCGGCCATGATGCCTCGTTCGGCGAAGGCTCGGGGCAGATCTGGCTAGACGAGGTGGCGTGCACCGGTACCGAGGCAAGTCTGGCCGACTGTAACCATGCAGGATGGGGCATTCATGACTGTACACATCCGGAAGATGCTGGTGTGGTCTGCACTGGTGCTGGTGAGTTTTGAATGAGTCTATTTAGTGTTGCTACTATCACCTTCGCCAAGATGGTTATTTTTCGGGGACTTTTGTCTGTCTCACTATGTGTGTGTGTGTGTGTGTGTGTGTGTGTGTGTGTGTGTGTGTGTGTGTGTGTGTGTGTGTGTGTGTGTGTGTGTGTGTGAATAGTATAACTCGAGATGTCGTGAATGGATTTTTATGATATTTGGTATTCTGGAAATTACATGCATTAGATTAATTTTGGACCCCCTGCGGCCTTCTACGGAACCCCCTGCAGCCTGCAGCGGAACTTTTGGACATCTCATGTTCTGTATATGCTATGGTTAGGACTCGTTGGTGGTAGATAGCTCTTGAGCTCAAGAGCTTCCTGGTACGGCTGTACTGTTTTAAGTGGCCGAGCTTTGGCTTGCCCGTCTGTCTGTCCAGAATAGATTGAGAGCACGTGGGTGGGTAAATGAGAGGAGGTCAAAGGTCTGGGAGCCAGGAGGGGAAAGTCATGTGGAAGCCGAGGATTGGATACTTCCCGGAAGTCTGAAATCTCCTGGTTACGCTAGTGTTGACCTGCCATCATTATGTACTCTATACGCAGCTGGCACGTTCACCTGCCAACCCTGCCAGCCCGGCCACAGGTGCGTGCAGGGGGACCAGGTGGAGGAGATCTGCCCGGCGGGGACGTACAGCAGGGCGGATGGGACGGCGTGCGACCTGTGCCCGCCGGGACAGTTCAGCAGCACGGTGGGAGCCACAGCCTGCCAGCAATGCCAGGCGGGACAGTTCAGCTCGCGGTCCGGGTCCACCAGCTGTCAGCTCTGCCCAGCCGGGTCCTACATCAACACGGCCGGGGCCACCTGGTGCCCTCCGTGCCCGGCCGGCTCTACCAGTGTAGCTGGAGCATCCTCCTGCCAAAGTACGTATTATCTAGTACACAACCATCTATGTACATACATAATCATCTATGCGAAGCACATATCTATATACACAACTATCTACGTACATTCATGATTATCTATATACATACAATCATGTAGTAGTAGTAGTAGTAGTAGTAGAATGGTTTATTACAAGAAAGAGACAAAGTACACACAAGCCTCCTGGCAGCCATGATGGCTGAATTGCGAGGCTTATTCTAACAACATGTTGCGAACGAACTTTGTACATTCATAAAGTCTAAAAATATAGTTGAATTTAAAAGCGAATATTTAAAATCGGCATACAATAAAATTGTGTGGTAAGTGAATAAGACACAGTGTGGAATTACTGCTGCTAAAACGTATGAGTAGTAAAAGTTCATGATCTAGAGTTCATTTAATCGTCTGACCAGGGCAGGGATCCCACTTGTCGTGTAGCGTTTGGTCCCGGAGGGCTGCTGGTACCTACTGGCGTTACGTAGATTTCTGCCATGCAGTTCACCACGGGTAGGGGGAAGCCAAGAGCGGAAGCGTGAAGACTTATCCACGCTGGAAGCAAAGTTCGAGCATAAGTGTTCTCTTCTATCCGCCAGACGTTGCAAGTCGAGCAGCGCTAGGGTTTCGGTGTACGAGTTGTACCTGCGTCCCAGAATGATTCGGCAGGCGCGTTTCTGAACGCGCTCTAGGGCATCGGACTGTTTCTGCGTCAGCGCAGTACTCCAACAGGGGGCGGCGTACTCAAGTGTCGGCCGGACGTAACCGCAGAAGATGGAAACCAAATCAGTAGTGGGGACCCCAGAACGGCGTAGTCTGCTGATAAAGAAGAGTCGCTTGCTGGCTTTAGTAACCATCTCGTTCACTTGGTCGTCCCAGCGTAGGTCAGATCTTACAAGTAGCCCTAACAACCTGGCCTGTTTGACAATCGTGAGTGGTTCACCACCAAGGGTAAGTACTGGAAACTGTGGGGCTTGACGCATAAAACAGACATGCATCGCTTTACATTTCTTTGGGTTGAGCGACATGCGGTTGTTTGCTGACCAGTTTTCAAGGTTGTCAAGGTCCGTCTGAAGTGTCGACGCTGACACTATATGTATACCTTCCTGATACGGAAGTATTGTTTTGGGTAGTTGAGTTGTAAGTCATATCCAGAGGTGTTTTTGACAGTTGATTGAAGCTTAAAGGTGACCCAGAACGCGCCGGGTAGGTGGTATGTGGGGGAATTCAGGACGCGGTGTAATACCCGATTAAATTACTTCACAATCTCCAATTATTTCTTACTTACATTGTGCCAATGGTAGTTCGCGTCCAGTAGAATGATTTTTACTTATGTATCTTAGTAGACATAGACATGTGTTGTCGAAATTACTTCAGTTGATAGTAGTTAGTAATAAATGGTGGCATGACGGTTTTGTTCTGGTTCACGATTCTAGGTTCAAATTTCTGGCAGGCCTCAGTGCTGTGTCCCCGATAAATGCACATTACACCTACCTTCCGTTAGGAACGTCCGTTCGGAAGGGTCGTAAACCAAAACCTTCTGGTCCCACAACTCTTCATTACCGGTGTGAGGCCCATTCAAACTTTACAGTCCTGTCTCCTGGTTGACATCTTGGAAAGGTGATAGTTACCTATTATGTGGTAAATCTCAATAAATAAGTATAAGCTGATCCGTCCGTCTGTGTTCCAGGTTGTTACTGGGAAGGGACAGCTCCGTTCTGCGACCCCGGGAGCTGCGACAGAGGATACCAGGTCGCCACCAGCATCAGAGGGGACGGAGCGACCTGCGCAACAGGCTACAAAATAAAATGCTGCACCGGTAAGTCATAAAGCAATAAAAGTCAGATATGCTTTCATTTATACTGAAAAAGAGGGAAACCTACATGGAAAAATACAACAGGCTGCATTCTAAACGAGATACAAATACTAAAACGTTGTGCTAATGATATGACAAACATATCTAGAGGAGGAGAAAGGCTTTCCGCGGACACGGAGTGTCATGTGGTATAAAAGTACGGCGCTAATCAAAATATCCTTAGAAGAGAGGGCTAGGGTAGAGGAAGAAAAGGAATTGGGATTCATGGAAGAGAGAAAACTGTTACAGAAATGGATAAAAGCATCGGAAACACCAGGATGTTCTCTGTGCATTGGTGTGCAGACTGGAAGGTACAAAAATGCACTCGCGCCGGACGTTCATATGATGTCACTTACGCTATGTTGGATTACAGTGTATGTGTCCACACTTAACCGCCCGAACATGGTCGCTAATTAAGATTATTATAACGTCAATGAAAATGCTCTATTGACATTGTTTGATTTCTGTATCTGCATACAGATGTGCCGTAGAAAGGTCCTACCGGTCCACCCAGTAACACCGTGACGCAGAACAGCATGAAGATAACACAAAATCAGCACGAAAACAACACACAAAGTAACATACTGAAAACAACAGAACATTTGGAAACGTACCAGGTTCACTACTAATTAGTACGATAACAATATGACGAGCAGAAGCATCACATTGTCCATTCATTTATTTGTTTATTGGTCTACATATTTAGAAAGCAATCTTAAATCTAAAAAAACTGTGAAGCCCAACACGGGCAACAGTTTTTGAAAACAGCGAATCGGCTGCGTGGAATTCGGATCGGAAGGCAACTTAAACTCGACTTAAACTGCGGCAACTGCAACGCGATGCTGGGAAAATACAACATCTTCCTCTTTTTCGTTTTACTTCTGAATCAATTCCTATTACTTTGACCTAATTCTAAACATACGCAAATTATGCTTACCTTCATTTACTCATTACACTGTTATATGGGGCATATAGAAAACAGACATTATTCAAAATAGATCAACCAAATGACGCAGAAGAATTGTTTTAATTTTCCATACGATATTGGAAGGTTTTGTTGTGCAAGCCCAGCATTGTGCTTAATGATTTTATAGCTGGCGTCGTCCTGCAGGCCAATCATATCTTAATATCAATTCCATTTGTGTGGTAATCACACATTTCCATAGTTTCACATTCATTCATTCACGTGCTCATTCACTCACATATTCACTATACTACTCAATCAGTAACCCACTCACATCCACTCACTACGTTATCCACTCATTCATTCAATCACTCATGATCACTCGCTCAATCAATAGACGATTCCCTCGGAATTACCATGACGTCACTCTAATTACTTAACTTTAAATTACTTTAAGATAATACACTAGTCGGCGACACGGTTACTCCATGACGACATCTGTCTGACAATCCGTCACTGTGTTGCCCGGATGTAGCACTCAGGTCTGCTTAGCGCTCACCCATCGTGTGGTCTCGTACTGATGTTTAGCTTCGGTTAATGTTCGCAGCAACGAAGGTTTGTAGGTTTCTCGACATCATGTTTAGGTTCATTTCACCCGAAGATGATGTATGATTCTATCTAGTGAATGCCACACAAGATGTTATTATTTCCACATCAATGTACATGCTACATCAAGATACCGTTAAGAGAAAAGTAAGGTAGACTTTATCTAATGACCAGTAGAAAAGCTGCCGTAAGCAACAAACTTTCCCGCCATGATGGCTGAGACCCTGGTTACTGACCTGATAAGGATTATGGTGACTCAAGATGTTATTTATTAATAAGATGTTAATCATGCACTTTATTTATCACCAGATATTGCTACTACTAGGCAACATGTAGATGTGAATTTGCTTAATATAATATATATATATATATACCGTACTCAGCTTATTTGAGATACGTTATAATATTATGTATTTATTGGCCTTTTTAGAAGCGAGCTACATTAGAAAGATGTATACGGATTGCTTGCAGCTAGATCAGAAATGTTTATCCAGCTTATATAACGAGCAACGTTAGAAATACCTATCCAGCCATCTGAACTACGTTATAACGAGGAGTACTATTTCGCTTAAGTGTCGGGCAACATAAATCCAGAGAGCCGTACCGTCAAGTTTAAGCTAGTCACAACTTGACAAAGTGCATCGTAAAATTACCTATCTTATGTTGGCCACATGTATATGATGTACCCCATCACTCCAGCCACACCTGTAACTCCAGTCACACCTGTAACTCCAGTCACACCTGTAACTCCAGCCACACCTGTAACTCCAGCCACAACTGTAACTCCAGTCACACCTGTAACTCCAGCCACACCTGTAACTCCAGTCACACCTGTAACTCCAGTCACACCTGTAACTCCAGTCACACCTGTAACTCCAGTCACACCTGTAACTCCAGCCACACCTGTAACTCCAGTCACACCTGTAACTCCAGTCACACCTGTAACTCCAGTCACACCTGTAACTCCAGCCACACCTGTAACTCCAGCCACACCTGTAACTCCAGCCACACCTGTAACTCCAGTTACACCTGTAACTCCAGTCACACCTGTAACTCCAGTCACACCTGTAACTCCAGCCACACCTGTAACTCCAGCCACACCTGTAACTCCAGTCACACCTGTAACTCCAGTTATACCTGTTACTACAGTCATTCCTATCAAAAGGGCAGCGACGAAAAGAGCGTACTAAAGCTAAAAAGGCTGGCATCCAGGCCATTCACGTCACCAAAGCGGACATGATAACTACTCTCCTTGGTACCAAAGACAAAGAAAACCATGTGAAATTTTCTAAAGCCCAGTTTGTGAATAGTTTCTGCTTGCGCTATATGTTAAGGTTTTTTGTTTGTAGGTTGAATAAATTTGCAGTTGCCGCCACATTCTGCGTTGTGGTTGTCAGTCGTCTTTTCTTTTGTATCCCCCTTTACCCTTCCTCCTTCCCTAATGGTAGCAATGTGGTCTTGCAGTTAGTTTTGTTGAATCTAAAGGTTCTGGGTTTGAATCCCTGGGAGGCCCAAAAGTTGTGCCCTTGGGAAAAACACTTCACAAGAAAAACCGAATTCCTTACTCGACTCGGGTAAAAATTACCTAGCATTGGTTAGGGTCGTCTTTTCATATGGAGGTAAAACTGGATGTCCCGTGTTTGAGGAGAGCCACACCTCGAGCAAGCTAAGGATCCAAGTCACTGAGAAAAGTTTGGGTACATCCTGGTGTGAGTGAATCACACCTTAGAGTCTGGTCTAACGCAGCTTGTACCTGCTGTACAAATTACCAGCTTCTTCGTAACCGATCACAATCACTCCATCGATATCTAGGGAATACATATAAGCAATATTGTCACTTCAATTCACCTATATACTAGTAGCTCCTAATCTAGTTGAGGACTGTCGGAGGCATGGAGTTAGCCTGTCCGAGCTAGGAAAACTGAGATTTCACCTTCAGCACCAAGGACAGTACCATTGATCAGTGTGAACGAGAGTCGTACAGCTGATTCATGTGGTTGGGGAGATCGTTACGTTAAGTACCTTCACCCTTCACTAGGCGGTGCTAAATTAAGACCGTGTCACGGTCATGTGCAGTCCGATTGTAACGGGGGAGACAAGGCCAGTGGCTGCAGTACGGCAAACTGTCACTAGTCGGCGCTTTATGAACACCGTGTTAAACCGCCGTAGGAGTGTAGGAGTGTTACTCATACTACATTTTAAATTTTTTCCGCTAAACGGCGCTTTTAGACCGTTTCTATAATAACCAAAGCATCGTTCATTGCATATTACTAGTACTTTGTATCGTTTTTAGGCTAAGACCCAAGATGGAGAGCTTTGGAAAAGTACTTTCTGATTCAAAATCTATCCATTCAAAAGTTTAATCTTGTACACTAAATAACTAACAAATGATGATTAAAAGTAGACTAGACGAGGTACTAATTTTAAAACACCACCACTGTGACCAGACACAATTTCTCTGTTTCCTTTTATTGCTGATATAAACCTTCAAAATGAATATCCATCTTTTCAAGAGTTAACTTGTTCACAAACTAACCAACAAACACAAAAGGTCCACTACAGTAACATAGGAACATACAGTAACATGCGGCTTATTTTCGAACTTGACCTTTATCTTCCCAACGGTAATCTGCTCACTATAAATCACGAACATCCATCCATGGCTTCAAGAGTTATGCCGCATACATTCACAATCACCCCACCATAGCCATACCTTCTGGAGAAGGTAATGAACATCCGAAGCATTGTGCACACAAAATACTTTATGGCCATGTCTTGTATAGAATAAAGAATAGAAGGGTAATAGTTTACTGTGACTTGAAACGGTTTGGAAATGTAAAGTAGTTTCACCCATGACAAAAACTGTAGGATCATTATAGTTTGCGATGTACATGTACATAAAATGTAGAGCAAATTGAAAACAATCTGTAACCTAGAGTTCCACGAACTCATACCTTCGCCAAACGAGGTTACCCTTTATGACTGACGAATTATAACTTCACCTCATTATGCAAATAAGATCCTCATTTGCATGAATTACATTAGTTGATCACATTCTCCTCCAAATGGTAGTGTTAAAGGCCATTATAGCATTTCCTCATAAATTGTGCAAATGAGGTCCTGATTTGAGTAAGTTATGTTGAACGATGTTCACCTCCAGTCAACTTCGAAATGCGCAAGTGAAATTGCCAGCATCAACCACTACGGAATTAAATCATTTTCTTATTAATTATGCAAATTAGGTATTCCTTTACATAATTAATATATGGCGATGTTCCTCTCATTCTTAATTACACACGTCAGAAGGTAGAATAGTCCTATTATGGAAGGTAGCTTAATCATAGAATTCCCTCATTGATTATGCAAATTAGATCCTAATTTGCATAATTGTCATCTAATGATGTCAAGCATCACTTAAGCTACCTACACACCAAATATGAAGACGATCCGTCGACCGGTTATTGAGTTATCCTACTTTAAACATTTTCATACAAATGCTCCTGCAGTTCCAGAGGAAGCCACTAGGGGGCTAAAACTTACGTCACTTCTTCCCGAGCACAAGAGCTACCTACCATTCAAAATAAGTGACCCTAGCATGTCCAGATCACAAGGTATCAAAACCGGAAGTTCCGCTGCAGTACCATAACAAGTCGCCAGGGGCCCAAAATCTAATCATTTCGAGGTCTCATCAAGACCTACCAAATATCAAGATAATCCATCTAAGCCTTCTAGAGTTATGCTGTTGACAGACACACAGACACACACACGGCCACGAAAACATAACCTTCTTGGCAAAGGTAATGAGAGACATTTATGATTTTTCAGTCATAAAGGTTAACCTCATTTGGCGAAGGTATGAGGTCGTGGAACTCTAGTTACTTATTCCTACTATAACAAAAGAACAAACAGAGACTCGATTAAGTCAGACTTTTTAATAGCAGAAAAGAACGGCTAGACAAGCCTGGTTCCACGGCAGTGAATGGCTCTACAGCATCAGCGATTTTCACGGCAGTAGTCAGGTAACTTAGCCAGCCAGCGGTACGGAGTCTAATCCTACAAGCGTGATTCTAGTGGACTAAGCTAGCCTTCCGATGCTCGCATACAAAAATAAAACTCGTCTGATACTTTTGATTAGTTCGAGATTTGTACAACCAGACACGGTGCATAAACATGTCGGGACAGACCATCACTTAAAAGGGGAGCATTCTATGTAAAATGACAATCTAATTATACATTCCATTAGGGAAGATATCTTAAATACAGTATTTCCATTGTTAGATAACACCCCTATGCTGATGGTTTGTCCCGCGGCTGAAATAATTCTCACACATACACGTCTGTGTCTAAACCTCCTGGAGTCGCTATCAGCTCTAGTCTGTAATTAAGTTCAGTTCTCAGACATGTTTCAGCAGCAGGGTTGTACCCCAGGGTTGGGGGTGGTTGTCCCCAGGATGGGGTTGGTTGTCCCGAGGGGTAGCTTCATCTCAAAAGCATAGCTGTCTTCTGGTTGTCCAATGGACAAGAATACGAGTTATTTTCCTATTTTCAACCTAGAAATAGCAAAAACGTTTTTACCCCTCGGTAGACAATACAGTCGGTAACTGGCGGTGCAACAATCCGGATAACCTGGGGACAACCCTGGCCTGTTCAGGAAGGAACAATTTGGTTGCCCAATTGTGTAATAAGAGAAGTGACACACAAGTCTGTAGCATTGACTTTGTTACGTGATACAAATGTTTGTCCCTGTGAGACGCCTGGAACTATCAGTCTGTCTCTCCCCGGTCTGAGTTTCTGAGCTGGTCTAACGGAGAGTTCTACTTTACTCTTAACGGGCCGGAAAAGTCATCACACTTCACTCCCACACGTGATGCAAGCGTGGCTCAAATGACAGGCCTTGGCAACAATGGCGGCAAACGACAATATGCATTTGCTATGTACAGTAGTCGTCACTGGCAACGAAGATATATGTCAGCAACAAGTATGTCGGTGTCGAACGCAGTCGACATGATGTCATGTTGGAGGAAGGACGGTCATGGTACAAACTCAGAAGAACACATGTTCTTACTGGTGAACATGCAGAACTATTTTCTTCCATGATTAGCAACTAGTCTTACTTGTGTAGGAAATACTACTGATAGTTCCGCCCATACGGGAAGTAGTCAGAAATATCATATTTGGGGCAGTATAAAAACAACCTAATGAGCTAACACCGGACCAGTCAGACCAAATCGGCTGTTGTTTTTGTTCCCCATTTTTTGCTCTCTACGAAATGATGACACAGACTTCTGTCTGTAGAAATTGGAAAGAGAGCACTCTATAAAATATTCAGATAAACCATGGTCCCAAAATCAGGTGTGTTTTCTGGGTGTCGGTCTAACACCAGACTACGGGGTCCCTTTTTCCTGGGCAGCAGGAGTTCTTGAAGTTTGACTTCCCTCCTGACGAACAGAAAACGTCACAATCAACCCAAACCGAAATTTGTATGTTACAACACTGTTTCTGACCCTCAGAGTCTGAGGCACTTGCATTGCTAGGTACAAAACTAAAACCATAATATTTACATTGGAAAAGTAACAATTAAAATGGGACATAGCAAAGACGTGATAAAATTATATAACTATATACATACACATTTCATTGACTGTACAACATTAAAAGTGCCGGCAGTGGCCAGGCATGTTAGTACATCGGCCCATCTCCATATATGTATATGAAATGGTGTCATGATAACAGAATGTCGCACAACCATAACTGGAACAAAGACGGCAGTGTGCAGTCACAGCTGGCCTACGGCTCCACTTAGACACCAAGTTCTGTCCACATGGACAACTGAAGGGACATCCGTGTATAATTATTTATGGTAATACAGAATGGGTGGGCCTGCCCGAAGTGCGTCTGTCACTCTCGGCAACCAAGTTGCTCATGTCTGTAGACAAAACCGTCCGTCAACTCTCTGGCAGACGACGTCACAGAGCGTCAAACTTGTTGCTTTGAAATTGATGACACACAGTGGGCATGGTGGATGTCGATGTGCGGCAGACCTGTGTCTAAGTGGAGCAGAAGAGAAATAAAAACCTTGGCCCTACACAAACCCTGACCCAGCCAGTGATTTGAGCTACTTGCAGTCCTGGGGTGCTGTCTCGCAGCCCCGTATTTCGTCCGCTTGGAACGTCTCTCTCGCACACACACACACGTGTGGCCTGCAGTCCATCCTGCAGTCTTTCCTGTACACCTCTGAGTTCAACTCCGCGTCAGTTCATCTTTTTTTCTTTCTCATTTCAGTTTTTTCTGTAAAACAAGTCCAGTCTGTCCATTCACCCCCCATCCCCCCGTGCACCCCCCTACGAGTCCGCGTGTCTGTGATGATGGTGTTGTTGCATCCGTAACTGGGGAGGTTTGGGGGGAGGGACCGGCTTGGGGCCCATGGGCTTCGGCCTGCCGTCCCTCCCGAGCGTTCCTGCCTTGGGCGGCACCCTGGGGGGCAGAGTTTGTTTGCTGGGCACTTTTGGAGGGGTGATGAACTCGCCCATGTCGTACTCGTTAGGGTTGATGGGGCCGTGTGCCCTGGAGTAGCGGTGTTTCGGTGAGGTGTCGGAGGGGACGCCCGGCAGCTTCCTGGGGGTGGTCATGTCCCGATCCAGCGTGGCGTACCCGCTCACAGCCATGTGCCGCTCGCGGTCAATCAGACTCTCTCTGCGGATGTCCGAGTCTTTCACGTGCATGGAGGCCATCTGCCCTGGGGAGCCGTTTGGAATCGTGCCATTGGGGACGGAGGAAGGGGAGCCGTTGGCGTTCTGGTTGTGGTTGAAGTTCTCGTTGCGCACCTTGTAGTTGTCCTGCTTCTTGGTGTTGTTGATGTAGTTGCAGGTGTCGGCCAGATTGTTCAGCGAGCCGTTCTTCTGGAACTCGTTCTTCTCGCGCGGAGGAGACGCGGGAACCTCCACCACCGTGCGGCTCTCGTGGGAGTCCTTCCCGCCCTGGCGGCACACCACGCAGTACGTCACCAGCACGCCCAGTATCACTCCGCCAATCACTGAAAACACGATGGCCAGGGCGAGAGTGGTGGGGGAACCGCCGGGGTAAGAACCAACCTGGGACGACACGTGCAAGTCTGGGGAAGAAACAGAGAGACAAAGGATGAGACACAGCAGTGCTTTCAATTTCACCACCTAAGGAAAAACCACCAAAGCAGAGCTATCAGGTTTGGGTGCCTTTAATAAAGCAGCACTTGGCATCACTGCCCACCATACATCATACGATGCACCTACGATGTTTGTTTTTACCCTCGACGATATCGCCGTACGTTTGAGATGATATGTTTAATTTGTAAACCTCTGCACCCGTTTCTTCTCAATTCTACGGCGTACGGCACGATCGTCCCAGAAAACCCTGAATCGGATGTGCATCGTACGATGTACATGACTTTACTATGCAATGTTATATAGCCTTTCTGCAATGTACAGATATAATTTTTTTTTGTTTCAGTAGCAAGAAATAGGAGCTGAAAATACAAGTTGCTTCATGCTTTGCGCTTTAACCTTGAAGCTGCAGATGAACAGAAAAAAGCTGCAGACAGAAAGTCTCTTAAGTATCGTCTACGCGTCTACGGTCCGCTGTAGCATCACCTTTCTGCACAGGTGTCTGATTGTATTTAGTGTGACACCTGCTGTTTCACTTTCACTTTTTTCTTTCACCTTCTGCTTCTTTAGAACGGTAATGAGAGTCTCTCCTATCTCCTTATGAACCACGAAGGCTGACAGAAAGTGTTGCTATGGCAACGTGCATGCCGTGTGACAAAAGATGCAGTCAGAAATTTTTACTGGTCGGATGTTTGGTGAGGGGGACTGAATTTGTCTTTAGAGATTTGGAATTTATGTTATAATTCGGTGTTGGGGCTAAGAGCAGATACCTGTGAAAGTTTGATAGCCTCCACCAGGCCTTCCTGAGGGACAGGAGAATTCGGCAAAACAGGGTCAGTAATTGGCCAGTAGAGTGAGCCCGCGGTAAGGGTAATATTTCCCCCGTGCGGACAAATGACATTGTATGGTGTCCAAACTCTCCTGGCAAATCATTCTCCCTATTTGGCTAAATTGTACCATTTTTCAGCCACTGCCTGTAGTCTGGTGGAGACTTAAGTTTGGAGTCCAGCTGTGTCAGACTTTCCCTGGTACAGAGGAGGTCGACTCACGGTCAGGACGTTTTTTTTAGTCACTTGTTCAGAAAGGACTTCATACCATGTTGTGGGAAACATGCAGATTTCCCCCCACTAAACAGAAATGTGTCAATTCTAAATACAATCAGACGTGGCCTGGACAATATAGATCTACTATCACCCATCAACCACCAAATATAATATTCACCACGTGTCAAACGTTAAACAATACAACGCAACTGTTATCAACATACAAAACATATGAAATTAGTGCTACTGGTAATATGGAATAATGTGTCAGAAATGACTGAAATTAGAGATGACGACACGGATGGTTTTCAGTGTGCTGGTTTGTTGGTTACACCAGTTTCCCCACCCATCACCACCACCCAGTGCCACTACAGATGACTCATATACTCATGTCCATGGCACATGACGGGTTAAATGTGAAGATGAACGTTGGAATGGCAGGTTAAACAACCGAACGCCCTCAGGACCGATTTATGCATGCATTGACTCAAGCCATGGCCCGTCGAACTCCTCTACAATGGTAGCAAGCAAGATCCCACAAGGCAATATCATGCGGGGAAGGGAGGGGGTGTGGAACTGAAAGTGGTGGACGTTACAAGGCACGGGCATGCCGGGGGGGGGGGGGGGGTTGTAGCGGAGAGGGGGGCACTACATGGCATGAATGGTTTGTGTTGAGAGATGGGTTAGCCAATGTTGAGGCTTGGTTAGTGTGAAGCGAGGCTTGCACTTTTATCGACCGCACAGCAGCAAGCACTTGTCCACGGAGACACACACTCGCAAAACCGACACACAAGGAAAGGAAAGAAAAGTGTCTTAAACAGTAAACGCCTGGAACGTCTTGGCTGCGTACAGAACAGAGAACAAACACAGACAGAACAAACGATTGTGTCGTGAGCCAACAGAACGCCTTTGTTTTGTCACGTCTGTGGAGGAAAGAGCACAAATGAAGAGCTGAGAGACAGAAACTCTACCCAACACAGTAATCTTGCTGCCACCATTGTTAGAAGGTCAGAACGACAGGGCCTTACCGGGGGGCGGCTTGACCACTGTCTGCTCGACTTTGCCCGGGGGCATTTCGGGCGCCTCTCCCAGCTGGACCCCAGGGGGGTCCGTCTGACTGGGGAGTGGTACAGGCGACGTGGTGGGGGAGGTGGTCTCCCCGGGACCGGTGGTGCGGAGGGTGGCCTGGGGTGTGGTCGGGGGGCCTGTACATGCACGAAAAGCACCGTCAGGACACATCACTTCCCATTCTACCGCTGCAGTTATTAGTGGAATTACGGTAGGAGAATCCACTGTGTGGTTCTTATACTTTGATTGTTGATCAGGCCAAGATCATGCAATAGTTTATTGACCATGCCAGTGGTTTTGGTTAGTTGACGTTTACTGTTAGCAGGCAGTTTCAGAGAGTGCACTGTTACACGTCACAGGTTAGCATACACATTTGGCTCCGAGCAGTTACATTTGTACGTATTTATCGCCATATCGGAGACAGACGTCTCCAAGGCATGCATTAAGATATCTCTCAAAGTTTCTAGAAGATGGCTACGGGAGGAGCAAAGGTTTAGGATGGAGATTTGAGATTTAGGAGTGACAGTCTTGTACCAGTTGTCTAACTTGCAGGTACAGCTATGTGCACAGTGACATGTAGTTCTACTCTGGTAGTAATACCTAACTAGGGAAGTTATGATACTGCACGTGACTGACCTATCTCTCACTCACGTAGCCCGACAGGTGCGGCACAGAAACTCTACTTTTAACTCTACTGTTATGCACTTTCAACTCTGTACCCCTATGCACCTTCAACTCCGACCCTTGTGCATACATGTCTGTGTTTAGCAATAGTGAGATAGAGACGTGACAAATCATCACCGACCACCCTTCCTATCCACCCACTACAGGGGCGAACGTCTAATACTTCAAACTGGCACCAAATCTGCCTGGGCTCCTTTATGTGTACAAATCCCACAACAAACTTACACAAGTAGAAACATATACTTTAATTCTGCCTGATTACAATGTAACATGTTAATTGCACAATTTTCCCTTACACCCTACATGTACATACGACAAACTCTTACACTGTTACAAGAATAAATAAATTTTACGATAACTTCGTCGGTTTAATTCTCATTTGTAGTCCTTATTCATCAGTCATTATGGACCCATGAGTATGTTTGGGATCTGAGGAAGTTATAGACGTGAATTTATGAAATAAACCATCAAATCAACTATAGTAACTTGAACTTGGCAAAACAGCATGCATTGAAATTGCAAGTTTAGCTGATAACATTTTTAAGGAGTTTTTAAGGAGAACTATACATGTAACTACTTATGGGAATTAAGTGCTGACAGACTAGTGAACTTCTTTCCTGCCAGGTATAGTCGAACAATTCAACTTTTATAAACATTAACTAATCACACAGTACAATAGAAAAATATATAATCAAGTCATTCACTCTTAAAATGATATGTTCACGTTTTTGCACAAAATAACGTTAATTGCACCGTTTTCTTCCACCACCCTTATCTACATCCTACACACACCCTTAGCGTTGGTCCCAACATGATAATTATAGTTCTGGATTGTCATAAACATGGGAAAATACTGTTTGTTAAATGTGCAGCATGTTATTGCGCCCAACAGCAAAACAAGCGTCTTAAATTTGTAACAAACTTTCTGTACAAATCAACAGGTTTTACATCATTTAAGTTACACTTTTGATGACTTCAAGTTCAACTAAATTTGCATAAAGTTTGATAAACTACTATCAAAAAGTTCAAGGTACACCTAAATGTTACATGATTGTACATACATTAAGAAGAGATAAATAGGTTGTAGTAACTGCAACATTTTACATCTTACGTTTCTTCTACTAATACTGACAGCTATCCGTAAAACACAGTTCCACAATGTTCGAGGTATTTGGAAGATAGCTTCCAGTGGTGCCTAAGCATTTGTACAAATTTTGTGTTTTATGAGAAACGCACAAACCACTATGCGAAGTATACAAATTTGTGAAAAACGCACTTTTTTATACAAACCGGCGTCGGGGGAAGGCATGTTTTCTCGTGATTCTGCCAACGATATTTTGACTTTAAATAGCCTGTGAGCAACTCTGCTGCTGCGTTCTATAAAGCGTGCCTTTTTCGTACGAATGCTTAGGCACCCCTGGCTTCTGTCATGGAAAAGCAACATAATACTGATAACAGGGGACTGTCTGCGGCAAAACAGCATCTACAAACGCCCACGACAATTTGGGTGCCTTTTCAGGTGCTTTGTACGGTCTTTTATGCCTGTGTTTATGATACACAAAACCGCTACATTAATATTACTTTACAAACTTTTTGTGTCGACCAAATGCTCAGCACAGTCTTGTTGCCATTGAATTGCTAATAGTTACTTCACTGCATTTTCTGTAATACTACAGGTATACATCACTATCAAGGACTCCTTTGTAAGAACCGACGCATCCTTTCCTGTTCCTTTTTCCAACGTTTCCATCCATCAGATATGACCCAACTAACTATCCCTGACTCAGCATCACCACCACTTCCCTCCTCTTCATCCTCGTCATCCGTGTTGATCTCCTCCATCACCTCCTCACTCATGCAGCGTCTTCTCCCTGTCTCCTCCTCCTCCTTGCACTCTGTCCCGGACAGCTGAAGGAGCGCCCGGCACACCACCTTGGTCACCGTGTTGCTGAAAACGTGCCACTTGGCTCTCTCCTTCTCCGCTGGAGTCAGGTCCTGGATGATGTCTACGACTGGTTGCACCGTCTGGTTGTACTGGTTCTGCAGGTCCTGGTCGTGCCGAACCATCAGCTTCGTCATCTTCGCCCACTTGACGATGAGCCGCTCACCATACCGGACCAGGTTCTGCTCGGCCTGGAGGAAGCGTAACGCTGAACGGTGGATGCCGCGGAGGAGCTGGAGGCGGGAGGAGTTCAGCATCATCTGTTGGTCCTCCCGCACCAGGAAGCTCTCGAGGATGGTGATCTCCAGGCGGTTGCGGTGGTACATGCGGGAGGAGTTGCAGGTGTGGTTGTATCGGTCCAGCAGGAGCTCATCCAGCAGCTGCCCGTACGTCTGACGCTCTGACGTCACGTTACTGTACACCCCACGTGACACCAGGGCAAACACTGTCTCCACAGCGCTGTCGTACACTACTGATAACATGGCGTCCAGAATGTCGTACCGCTCCTGTGACGTCATGTGCCCCACGTTCATGACGTCACGGTGGTGACGTAAGAGGCAGTGGCGTAGACAGCCCCACTGGTGCTTCATGTGTTGGTACGTCTGCGTTGGCTCGCACATCATCACCAGCCGCTGGTACAGGCTCCCCGCTGTCTGGGCAAAAACCTTCCCATGGCCGCGGAGGACATTCTCCAGCTTTGTGCTGCCATCGTACATTCTTGTAACCGCTGCCTCCATCTGTTTCACCGCTGATGCCGCGTCGAATCCACGCAAAAGCTGCTCCGCCAGGTCCGACAGCTCTGTTGGATCGCCCTCCTCCGCTAAGGGAACTACCTCTAAGACTGAAGGTTGCAAGCAGAGAAGCCAGTAAGCACCGAGCCATCACATTGTGCCACCCTGTCTTACCACCACCGCATTAGTTCTCACGCTTCACCGCTTACAAAAATTCATCATTGACAGGATTAGCAACTTCATGTAACATTACACAACTGTTCACACATTTCGGTACATATAAGGACTTTTTGTTTACACGTTTATTTTCCTTTAGATTTAGAAGGACGGAGAAAGGAAGACCCTCCATTGTGTGAGATGACGAAGCACCATGGCAAGCTCGGACACCTTACAACCGGTTAGACAGTCATACTACAGACACAAGTCAAGAGAGAGTCAGTACAGCGTAGTTCCCTATCATGCACAGTTTATAATGGGAGAGCACCGCGGCCTACAAACACCTGGGACCCATGCTGGAAGTGTTCACCAAGCTTTCTAAAGAGCTTGACTCTATCTTGGCAGTAGCTAGGTCTTACGAGATGTGCTTGAGTCATAATTGCATCTTAAAAACTCGCCATTACCCTACAGCCTGCCAATGTGAGCAAAACCTGGGGATTTCTCCAGGACAAGGCTGGCAATTTATCAAACCAGAGCAGTAACAACTGCCATGGCGGGATTGCACACAATAATTGCTTACCAGTTACCAAGGGGAAAAAAAACCCTGAGTCTCTAAACCCTCCCATTTTCATACCCGCTACACGAACTGTACACGATAATCCAGGTGTGTTACCTGACAGGTGTTAAAACTGTACATGATAAGGTTGTGTTATAATAATATATGACATCATGGTTATCAGTCTTCAGCCACCTTGTTGCACTGTGCACATGGCTGGATGCCTGCAAGCTTTACTCAACTCCGACTCAAAACGTAATGAGTTCAGAGTTTAAAGTTTAACTGTCACTGATAGAGAATAGAGCAAAGAGTGGAGGGGAGGTTTGCAGTGGAATGGAGAGTCTCGTAGTAAAGCAGAGACTAGGGAGGAGATGGTCTTACTAACCCGGAGATCGGCACTCACACGGAGTCTGCGTGGACTGGGGACTCGTATCTATGGGGCCAAGGAAAGAAAACAAAGAAAAAAAGTTGCACACCAACGAAAATGTTAATCATACAAACAAAAACAACAGTATGGAAATTAAAACAACAAAAGGGAATTGTGATAAATATAAAAAAAAGTTTTCAGTTTAGTACATTTAGACTGGATCAAAGTGCCTGATTTGGCAGGTAAGACTAGTGAAGTTCAGATCGTAGCTGAAAAAGACGGCTTTAGTACGGCAAGAATTCACGCCAGAACGTAAGTATTCTCTTTGGGGGTGAAGTGTTGATTTCAGTTTTATGTCAGATTGTCATGATTTATTAATTATTTTGACGATTAGGAAGGAATATACATTTAATTTGACTGAAACACCATTTACTCAGTTATATATTGCACAGGAACTGCTGTCATTATGGCATGGTTATAACTAACATTCGGCACGTCTGCCATTATGCCCTCGTAAAGGCACGTTGTTCAGAGTTTTTGTTTTATTCTACTGACCACAGCAAATTACTGTCTTCAGCGTCATAGCTGAAAATCATGTAACACTCCTGCATGAGTGATACGTACACGTTCAACAGAAGTTATGTAGTTTGTGTGTCTGTGGGATGTGTGGGTTTGTATGTATGTATGTACGTTTGTGTACGGATAAAACTGCCGCCACAGTGGACCGTAACTTACCTCCATAGTCACTGAAGCCTGCAGGGAAGAACAGAAGGAGCAGGTTAGAACATTCCTCGTGTTGGAATGGAAAAATTCAACTTCCAACAATCTTTGACCTGTTTTAACACCAAGTACCTCTGAGGTTACATGGGATCTCGGGTATCCCAAAGATAACTGGTCAAACTTTTGTGAGTCTCAAGAAGTTGAATTTTTTAATGGCATATGATGCACGGTGCAATGAAAAGTACAATGTACTGTAAAACTGCAAGGCTGTTTCTCCTTCTGTTCTGGTTTTAAATGGAGGATCACCACCTCAAGTGGCTCCAAACACTTTTTACTTCTGTGATAGACACTGTTGACATCAGAAATCATGTAGCTAAGTAACATTAAGTCAGTACATATGTACATGGGAAGTTAAACATGGCCAAGAGGAGCTTCTACTAGTACTAATAAGACATGAGGCCTGACTCACCTGAACAGGTGTACCCACTGAAGCTGGTGTGGTCTCCATTAATAACATCTTGGAGGGTGTTGCTAGAAACCCTGGAAAAAACAACAACAGGATTTGTCAAACACAGTCGGAACTGTAATACAATATTTACAGACAGTACCTGTAAAAAAAATCAGTTTTGCTTCTGTAAGTTAGAAATACGTTTCAGTTTAGCTTTATCCTGACATCTGATGAAGATGAAAGGTGATCGTCTGACACAAATTAAAGGTAAAGTGACAAAAGTTAAAGTTGAACGTCAGACAAAGATCAAAGGTGAAGGGTACTTACGCCTCCCGACAGTCATTGTTGTCGCCGCTCCACCCACAATATGGATCCTGCGCCTTCACACACGATCTGCCAAAGCAAGGAACAACTGGGGGTTAAACTCCTGAACATGGGTGATGATGACTACAGGAAGTGTGCAGTAACTGCACCCCTTCATCTACAGTACAACAGTCCAATATCAGGGAAGGTTGTGTGCTATCTTGGGTTGTACCACTCAGCAAGAGGGGTGAGAGCTTACCTGCAGGAGCTGTAACGCTGGCAGCGTGCGAGTGGCACCTGCATGACCTTGCGCTGGGTCACGGCGACCAGGACCTTCTCGCGAGGCGTCTTCTGGACGAGGCGCAGGTTTAAGATGGAGCGCTCCCCCTCAGGAGTGTCCTGGTCCATTACGTCGATCTCCTCAAGGAAAACCTGCTTCCCATCGACGTACAGGATCTTCAGAACCTGAGAAAGGACACAAACTTCTTAAGCACATGGAGAAGGTAAGGTACAATGTAAAATATGTAGATAGTTTGACAAGTTGATTGTGTCAAATGCCCCCCCCCATACAAGCATTCGTCTCACCTTGCCAGTGTTGGTGCCGATGAACATCACCAGGTGGTTCCCGATCCCCGCCTCCGTATCCACGGCAATGGACGTGAACCGTGCCGACCCAGTCTTGATGAAGAGCGGCTCGCCGCCCCACGCACCCACAGCACTGTCCATCAGCGGGTGGGTCTTCACAAAGTTCAATGTCGTGTCGGGCACCAGTTTGGAGTTGTTGACACAGTTCCCTGGGCGTGGGCTGGGCACGCGGTTGGGCGGGACGGGCAGCCATGTTGACTGCGTCGTCTCCTGCTCCTTGTATTTCCCATCGAATGCCTCCCTGATGTTCTCCATGTCAAACGCACATACGGCCGAACCTGAGGGGAAGGGGAAAACCACATGGAGCATTCTGCACATTCACCACAGCATTTAGAAATAAGTAATGCTTTGGCCATAAGTCAAGTATCAAATAGTGATCCTAAAGAATGTGTCTGTGGTTGTTTCAAACATAAATGGTAACACTTTTTTGTTGTTGCCAAATAAGCTTTCCTCAAATGTTCCCTTATTAAACTCATGTACAAACTTACAGTGCTTTGTAAATGTCTTTCAAAGACTACAAATAGGAACCACACATTCAAGTAACCCTTAACAAACAAACAAACAAAAAGCCAACCTACCTGAGATGCTGTTCTGTGGTGTGGTGAAGACTGCGTACATGCGGTAGCTGTCCCCAACCTGTATCAGGTCAGTCATGGCCTGAATCTCGTCGAAGTAGAACGGGTATTCCCCGGGGACGGAGCAGTTCAGCCTCGCCTTCATGTAGGTCGTCCAGCGATTCTGCAGCACGCGCTGGCCACCCTGGTCATCCTTACACACCCGGGCCACACGCGAGTAGATCGTCTGGGGGGAGAGGGAAAGAATTGTTTATCCTTGCTGCCTAACCCCATTACCAATTAAGATTTGGTATCACATTGCTTCAGGAAGTAAGATTAACAAACACAAAAATGGGAAAAACAAGATTGAAACCAAGTACCTTGCCACAGTTGATGTACTCCACTGCAGTTTCTTTGAAGAAGAAGAAGACCTTGTTGCCGTGTTCAAAGGATTTGATGAAGCTGGGCTCGTTCAGCCATTTGGAGTCGTACTGCTCGGTCTTGAGGGTGGGGTCATAGGGTTCTGCGTACCCCAGACTGCGGTAGATCACCGTATCCCTCGCCGTAAAGTCTGCAACCGTCGCGGAGTACAGCTTACCATCTGTGGGCGGCAGCAAACAACAGGGTCAACAAACAAACAGACAACAGTCACCAAGTTAAGCTTCTTGGCTGTGCTTCATGCATTAAATTTAATTCCATTTGAGGGGACAACTGCTTCTTACACACACAGTCCTTTAGTCTGAAGCAATGTTGAACTGCAATCCCCAACACAAAAGTTAGACAAGAATTAGAATGAACCAATCCTTCAGAATGCTCATTCTTTGACAAAGACTGGAGTTGGACAGTCAAACGTTTGGGGAAGTCCAGCTTTTGTGTTGGAAAGTACATTTCAACTGTGCTTCAGAATTATTTCTACAAACACGGATGAACTTTCAAGCTAACACAGTCCTTAACTTTACTTTACAGTCCAGCTATGCTGGAGAAACCTGATTACAGAGGAGGTTTGGGATGAAATTGAGCACGAGCATTGCTTTTCTTCCAGGGGGATGTTTTTATGATGAAACTGAGCGCGGCTGCAATCTAAGCCTACCATCCTGCACGCCCCTTAATGCCCACCCAACAAATCCCCCAATTCCAAGCTCTCCACCCGTTTTATCAGCCCTAGTCAAAGGTCGACCCCCGCGGGGACCAGACGGCAATGAACTCGAACATCCCAGGAAATTAAAGCTATCTGGCCACCTGCCTATCTTAGGGAATTCAATTACAGGGAGGATGCTTCTGTATCTAGTGCTGATCAGATAGAGCAGAAGCATGCGATGCAGAACCTACAGAACGTGCGGCTTTAACGCTCACACCCTGTCAAGATACCTCTGGGAATAACTTACATATTGTAGATTAGACTGTTCAGTATTCCTAAGAGAGAAGGCTTAGACTCAATATTCATTTCAGGATAGACTCAGAGCTTATTACTTAGAGGCTAGACTTGGCTAGGACTTCTCAGTATTCTTTAGTCTAAGACTGTTTAGTATTCCTTAGAGCATACATGTAGACGTAGCTAAAACTGCTCAGTATTCCTTAGACAGTTCAGTATTCCTTAGAGGAGAGACTTGGCTAAGACTGTTCAGCATTCTTTAGACTGTTCAGTATTCCTCAGAGCACACGTGCTATGTCAGAATTTCACTTGGACATTCTTCCAATGCAACGTCCTTTCCAAATCAGCTGTTATCCTGCATCACTAAACAGGCTGCCGGGCCCTCCCCCACCTCTCCAAGGTCACCTTGGCCATAAGAAAATTGTCCTGATTCCCCTGTGCAACCATACTTTACATGTCCTTTGTTTCATGTCCTAATCCCCCATGGAAATCATAACTTCTGTATTTTTTTAAAGGGGCTTGACTGGGCTTCAGCCCGGAGCACCCAGCTTACCTGCGAAGACGGCGGTGTTCTTGTGGCTCGGATCAAACGGACATTTCGCAATGCCGGACATGGTGGGGGCTCCCCCGTTGTACGCACGCTCAGAAAACACGTCCAGCTGGAAAATACAACACACAGTTCAGACAAAACTTCAACACAGATGAAAAGAATAAGAAGCAAACTAGTGGACTTTTGCATTTGTCTATGTGTGTGTGTGTGTGTGTGTGTGTGTGTGTGTGTGTGTATGTGTGTGGTGGGGTACGTGTTTGCGGCTGGATACATGTACAAAACTTGCAGTCAAATTCATGTGATAGGATTGGGTTTGCCTGTTGAGGTTCAGGACTGGTCAGGAATTACTCCATATTTGTGGGACCTATATGAGACTTGAATAATCTACATTGCCACTCCACCTACACTTGCTTGTCCTGCAAACCCGCCAGTTTCCCTCTCTCAGAAGTGGTTTAACCTTCTCCCTGCTGCCTAACCTTGTAACCAATACAAACTTGGTACCAAACGGCTACTTCAGCAGACAGAAGGTTAATTAAAACCCCTGCATGTTTGTGAGGAGCGTCATAAGGTCCCATCTGGCCGAGGTTCAGGTTTATTACCAGCCCTGCCGTTTGTTTTAATGATGCAGTTTCGCGCTGAGTCCCCCGCCGGACAACCGGCAAAGGTTATCCGTTCCACCGCCTCAGTCCCCAGGAAAACCGGCATCAATCCTGGCCCTCGGCTGCACTGGCGCAGCAAACACTTAAATCACCTACACCAAACAAGTTTTAAGCACACCACTTTTTCCTCTTGGCTTTCAGTGTTTTGAAAATGTTGCTAGCTGTACCATTTTGAACCTTGCACAAGTTTTACCGACACCACTTATTTCTTTTGGCTTTCAGTGTTTTGAAAATTTTCCTAGCTGTACCATTGTGAACCTTACTATCTCCGTTATTGAAGGATGTGAGCCATTTTCAGCCCACTACTGGCAGTAAATCACTCTAGCTTTGGGCCTGTGCAGGTTAGGTGCAGGTAGGCATTACAAATATCTGCACAATTTTCCATGTACCTGCACTAAACCTGCATGTGCAAGTGTTTTTTTTAGCCTTGCTGTCAGAAGCTCTTCTGTACAACTTGTTCTGCACATCGCCTCCAATCTCAGGAGTTGACACCCACTCATGTCGCCCCCCCTTCACCATCTGTGCTTCTTCGTTGCACGAGTGTTTCCCGTTATCTTCCGCCCGTTCTGCTCGCTACTTGTGCCTAATTGCTCCGGTACCGTTACGTTCAGGTCAGACCCTGAACTTGACAAATCCATTAGCCGACCCGCCAAACTATTCACTCCTCCCGACTCCTTTCTCTCCTCGCATCCCATTCATGGGAAATGAGCAGGAACAGTCCGATCACAATCGTCTTTAGAAACCGTTACCATGGCTACCGTCTCCTCCACAAAGCCGACTCCCCGAGGGGCCAAGTGTCCTTCCTGTCGTGGAATTAGAGGCTGCTGAGTGTCGGGATTCCCGGGTGATTTGTATGGGGAGGAACAACGTCAGCCTGACAAAAGCTCGGCGTGAAATTGCTGGTTGTCAGGATGATGCATGGAGGCGGCGGCGGCAGCGCTTCGGCCGCGCTCCCGTGGAAAGGAGCGCCCCGTGATGATTATTTTAATTGCGGGAAGCAGGGGATGACGAATCGGGGTGCCTGTGAGGAGCAGCAGTCATGAGGAGCGATCCATCACGTATTCAGCTCCAAACTTCACAACAACACGGCTCACTCAAACTCAAACGCCCTCTGTATAGCCTACAGTCTTGTCTTCAGGTCCAAACTTCACAATATAACGCATCTTTCTCAAACCTACAGCCATGTACTCAGGTCCAAACTGCACACTAAGACAGATTTCTCAAACCTACAGGCTACATTGCATTCAGGTCCAAACTTTACAATAGCACGGCTTCCTTTAAGTTTCTCCTTCCATGGCTCCGTCATTAGAGTTTGGGTAAGAAGACTCTATCTGTCATGCCAAGCACAAAGGCTCCTCACTACAAAAACCATCATGCCAAGAGAAATGATGATTACCCGTACCTGCTATTAGTGTCCATCACCACTGATCACGGTCAGACATCGGTGGCTTTAAGGAGAGGCTATGGGGTACTTAGGACGGGGCTATTATAAGGTATGACAACAGGCTATCAGGTATAAGGACAGGCTATCAGGCTTTCAGGACAGAGCATCAGGTATTAACAACCAGGGCCATCCAGTATTAGGAACCTGGTCAGCAGGTAATTTAGGGACCTGTCCAACAATTAAGGCTGGTTTGGGGGAATGGTGGGCTTAGTGGAAATTACAGGTTAGAGGACTGTCTGGGGAAAGTGATCCCATAAGTCTCGGCAAAGCCAGGGGACAGTTTGAGTAATAGACACAAACCTCAGGAGTTATGGGGGACATAGACCTGTGGTCTTTAACCTTTAGCACACTGGAGGAGCGGTTTGGCTACCAATATACTGTATTGTTAGGCAGCAGGGAGAAGGTTAAGCTCAGACCTGGGGAGTTATGGAGGACACAGACCTTTGGTCTTTCTCTGTAAGACCTCAGGACTTTCTTCTTTATCCCTGGGGTTCAACTTAAAGGCTCTGAAGGCAATAAAAGCTCCTTTGTGAGAAGTTGTGTGGATCAAGTTTTGACCCCTAATCCATGGGAGGAATATGAAACTGGTTTCCCAGGACAAAAAGCATTCATCTTGTCAAACTGTCCAGGCAAATCTGAGCATTTTCTAAAATCCTTGCAAACATGATAAGTGGTCCAACTGGTTCTATATGTTACGTAAAGTTTTCCAGCCGGCATTTACTGAATACTTTAATTAGAGGCCAGTTTGATCTGCGTGCACTAGTCAGGATCAAAGGGCACTGTGAAAACTGAAAAGGCTCAAACTGTAGCAGTGTCAGAATCAATTAGAACTTGCCTTTGTGATATTCCAGTGAATAGGTAGGCTTATGTTATACATACAGTTCTTTTTTGTAGTAACTACCAGTAGTATGCTGTTCTGTAGTAACTTGTAAGTCGTGTTATGTGTGTATTGTAACCATGTATGTACAGCATGTAGTAATCTTATTTAGCGTACAGTTCTCCGGATGTGCTTCTCAAAGGGAACTACATTCCTGGCTACTGTAAACGTTTGTGTGTGTGTTTGTGAGTCACGACTTTTGCTGTGGGCTGGAAACTGACGGGATAGGCTGTCACAATAGAAGGTGGAATTTTCCTGTTTTCAAGGAAACAGTGAACCAAAAGGAAGGAAGGAAAAGGCAATACTTTAATCTATGGACTAATGCTGTAGCAAAGTCAGTATGATGTTTTCCCACAGAAAACAACAAGCCTTGGGAACATGTTACTTACCGGGTAGTCTCGGCATTTCGGGTCGTACGCGTTGGTTCCGCAGACGAACAGCGTGGAGTCGTTTCTCAGCTCCAGGACGCGGATAAAGTTGTGACACTCGTGCTGTAGGAGACATTCAGGTGTTCAGATGGACCTACTAGTGTACTTATGAGGAACATTTTGTTTCAACATTGAGTTCAAAAATCTATATCCATTAAAACCAGTTTCCTTTTGGACACAGCAAATAATACAGCATCATGGCAGAACAATTAGTCAGTCCATTCACACACACAGGCAAGCTCCCATTCTCTGCTTAACATGCCTTTGACGATTTTTGTTTGACTTCTGTAAGTACACTGCTACAAAGGGGCTACAATGCTGTCAATCACATCATTTCTCTTTCTCTTTAAAAGGAATCTGCACAAAAACACAAAAGTTCTCTTCTGTTTTGTGAAGAAAAGTTTCTAGAGAGGCATGCCAGCCTTCAGGAAAACACACAAACTTGACACACAAAGGCTTTTGTGTTGTTCGCTGGGCACAAGCCTGACATTACAGCCACGTGTTCCATGACTTTCTTTGCTTTATATACACTTGACTGTAAGGCAAGACCATCAAGGTCTCTGATACGTCTGCCTGGTAAGAAGACCTACCTTCATCAGTCCCTTCATCTGGCACATGCCCTGGTCATCCTCGGTGGACTTCCACTCAATCTTCTGAAAGAAAGGAATTCTTTTTACCTACATGGCAGAAATTTTTACCAACACAGCGTAACAATCCACAAGGACAGGTCTTTACTTCCAAACAACATTCTTACAGCTCTTTGTTCCCTTTGGGTCTCTCAGGAAGAAAAAGGATCTTATCTAAGATGAGATCTTCCTTCTGCTCCAGTGGGCAGACCTTGTTTTCTGGCTACTTTTCTCTATTCAAATATCAATTCATCAGGCAGCCCTCCTGCCACAGAGGCTAACTGTTCTGCCCACCAGGCAGTTGGGGACAAACAAATGGAAACATGCCAGTCAGTTGCCAGGGGGCTGCTGTAGAGGCTGAGACTTGCTATAGATGTCCTGCTGATGGATAGAAGACAGCCCAGACTAGGTATCCTGCAGTTCTGGGGACAGATTTACTGTTGCCATGTAACATATATCAGAAACCAAATCTTCTCTATAGTATATCTACCATTGCCAAAGCTTTGCACTAGGGCCCAGTTTGTTAAAAAAAAACAGTGCTTCTTTCACCATGTCTTAGCCTGACAACTTGCACTGGTCCTTACCCTGACACATTTCACTTTCACTGCTTACCTTGACAGCTTTCACTTTCACTGCCTCTTACCCTGACACCTTTCACTTTCACCGCCTCTTACCCTGGCACCTTTCACTTTCACTGCTTCTTACCCTGACACCTTTCACTTTCACGTCTTAATTCTTATGCAGGCACCTTTCAAGTTCTTATACATGCGTGAGAAAGAAAACACACTGTCTGCATCTTTCACTGATTCCTCCATAACCATTTGACCTTCGTGCACAGGTTTAAGGAAGGACTCCCTTCTGAGAACTTTCTGTTGGCTGTAAATATGTCTTGTGTTGTTTTGTTCGGGAAGAAACTAGACCTCTTTTGCCGATCATTCATGGCTTTCTGACATTTGGGCTTCAAGCAGGTACATGTAACTAGATTCACATGGACGGTTTTCAGCTGCTCTTTGTAGTTTTGTCTCAAAGAGCTTTTATCTTGTACTGTGGATAACTTACCGATCTGAATATCTGGAAGTCATCAACATCCACCAGGAAGACATGGTTTCTGAAAAACACATAAAAACAAACATGTTAGAGGGGATCAACACATTTGTAGTCTTGTCCTAGTTTTACATGTAAGCTCTCACAATCATACCTGTTAGCATCAATAAACAAGCAATTGGTAATCTGAAAAGAAAAAGGGTTTTGTGACTAAGTTTTCCATGAATTGCAGATGCTTTTTCCATGAACACCTTTGGAACATGTAACTATTTGAAACATCCTCTTATAGAAGTGTCACAAAACTTGACACTATCATCTCCATGTGAAAACTGTCTCGTTATAAAGTTATTTCACAGGAGGCTCGTGTCTCCAGAAGTCGGCCTCCTTGCAGGGACGTGAGGAACCCAGGGAGGTGGGAAATCAAACATCATTTATCAGCGGGGATGGTGCGTAAATATTTGAAGACGTCTTGTCCCTCACAAGGAGGTGCCTGGGCTCCTTGGGAGGAGAGAGAAGGCCAAACTTGGCAGGCTGGATGTCTTAGGGTGGTGAGAGAAATGTGTTAGCAGTTCTGGGGGTAATGATGCCATAGCAGGTCCATCAACACAAAGGGTTATCATCATCATCATCAACATCATCATCATCATCATGTTTGCAGCATGTCAGTAGTGGCAGTGAAGAGAATTGTTTAGCATGATCTCTTTAATTTTAATTTAACTCCCCCCCCCCCACTGATGCCATTAATACTATAAATTTCACGTCAGACTGGTGCCGATATGAAGTTCTAACATTATTGAGGTGTAAGTTTTACTGAAAATTAATGGATAAAATGTCGCACCGCATCTTTTGCACATGATTTATTGGATAAAGGCAGAGACTGCTGTGGTTTATAGCTAGTAAATTTCAGCTGCGTCATCATTAATGTCAACAACACAAATTTATCTTGTGATTAATAACATCCAGCAAAATTTATCACAGCAGCTTTTAACAAGCCTGAACATTAATCCCAGGTTACCCAGAGTCAACACATATATCATCTCTCCATATAAACTCAATATCTCTCAATGGAACGACTTAAAGGTCATGACAATTTTTCCCTGCTTGCCTTTGGTCCATTGACATGACCTTGTGAGCTAATATATGACCTTGTGAGCTAATATATGACCTTGTGAGCTGATATATGACCCTGTGAGCAGATATATGACCTTCTGAGCTGATACACCTTGTTTGCTGATATACAATGTATGACCTTGAGATTTTATGACAGATACATCCTGGGTGTTTTCCGTGTAACGATCACACAGCACACATCAGGGCAAACTTTCTTGGCTTCTCGGCAACTAAGAACTTGTCAATTAGGGTTTGCCTTTGCAGAGACAGATGTCTACATGAGGGCTCTTGGCTGGTGTGTGGAGGAGGCAGAGCGGGAGGGGAGATGGATGGATGCTGTCAGGATGGAAGACAGGAGGATTTTGTCATGTAATCCCGCGATATTACATGGGGGTTTGATGAGTCCGTTTTCAAACTGGAAGCAGCGTTTCTGAAAGCACAAGGCAGCAGAGGTTTCTACACAGGAGTTACAGACAGCACACCGCTATCAGCAGTTCAAATGGATGGATTTTTCCCAGGGGGCTGAAATTTACGATCATTTCTTTTAAGTCTCGCTTTGACCAAGATCAACCTGCTTAAAGAGCAATCATGAAAATCTGATCAGAAGTTTTCTAGTCTGAGAAAAATCCAATACACAGTGAAGGAGAAAACCTCCTTGGCAGTATTAAGAAGACTACCCTGCATCTAAGGTCTGGAGTCTCCAGTGCCTGGCTAAAGCGTCTGGTCGGCGGTTTGTTTGGGAAGCTTTTTGTGACCTGAACGTGAATCTGTGACCCCTGCAGCTGCACAGGAGACCTGGCGTCTGACTAACCTGCAGAAAGTCGCTCTTCTGCCTGTCTGTACTCCTTATTAATTAAGGAACTGTCTGCAAACAATTAACACAAGGGATAATATGAGAAAAGCCAACCCCCAACACACACAGGCGAACAAAACAGTGCCTTGCATTTCAAGATAAGACTTTTCTATCTCATTCCTTCAGCACTGAGTGGGTAAATCTGGTCCTTATAATGCGTACATGTCACTCTAATCAGCTCTGACACTAAGCCGGTTACATACAGGACTTCTGACAGGTTCTTCCTTTCAAATTTAATCCGTTCTTCCGGGAAACTCATACTCTGATTAATCCAAGAGGCTAAAAGCCAAGTTCAACACATTCTGCAGGATGGAATCTGAAAGCCAAGTTCAACACATTCAGTATAATGGAATCTGATTCAGAAGTTCTTGACTCACACCCTGCTCTATTCTCCATCGTGACTTTGACCCCCCTCCTGTTGTCACTATCATGTGCTTTCACAATGCCCCAACCCTTCAGACTCACAGTCACAATGCCTCAAATGGTCCCCATCCACACACAACGTTTGTTATTCCAATGCTGAGAGATCCCAGCAATTTTAAGCCTGGCAAAAACAACTTTCACCACGAGAGTGAGAGAGGATAACGACGAGCATACAGAACGCCGCGGTCACGCATCCTTTCCCGCCTTTGGACCTTCCTCGAGTCGCTTCCATAACGGAAAACAGGGGGGACAAAAGGTGTGAAAGTGGGCGCACCGTTCAGGCAGCATGTAGGACAACAATCAAAGAGCTGTAAAGACAACAAACCCTGAAGTGTGGGCAGGTAAGAAACAAAGGTGTTGAGTAGAGGTACAGGTGTGTGGAAGGGGAGACAGGTGTGTGGAAAGTGACAGACAGAATACAGTCAGGTGACAATGGATAAATATGGCCTGATGAGGAGACCGTGATGTTAGATACAGAGAAGGCCTTCAAAGTAGCAAGCAACAAACACTGTTGGCCACACAACAATGATTCACGATGAAGACAACACAGAAGACACCTCCCTTCATGTTGCTTCCATACATATTTGTCCAGTAAGTCACTTCAGACACCACGACAAAACGATAAGACAAGAGGAAATGGCAAAAATTCTTCCCAGTCTTGCTTGCTATTGTCTGCGATTTATCTATCAATAATCCCCCTCCTTTTCCTCAAATAAGTACAATATTCAAACAATATATGTGCATATACTCATTTACAGGTTATACTTGTTTTCAGACTCATTCTCAGTCATTGATGAAAGATAGTGGATGCTATCTCTTCAGAGAATTCATCCAGTTGCTTTGTTAATTTTGTATTACGTGATGTTCTACCTGGATGTCTTTATCGATGTACACATGTAGATAGTTATATAGCTTATCAGTAAGTTATCAATAAAGTTCGTTGCCTTCAGAATCCACTGGTGGGTGACTTGTGTTTTGTGTGAAGTAACCTTCATGGGGGGCACAGTAAACAGGATGTGGAGAACCTTCAAAGATCTGTACATACTAGATTTAGATGAAATGAACACCATACATTCTTTTACATGTATATACACAAATTACACCAGTTCAAACAATAGCAATTCAAACAATACCACAGAAATGCAAATACAGTAACTTTTCCGGCCTGGGCAAGAGAAAATCTACGCTTTTCTGAATCATTCCCCAAAAATGTTCTCCTGTTTTCAATCATGGGTTGGGTTAAGTTGTGGTGTAGCGACTTGTTACATAATGATTCAGGAAATCTTTCTCTTATCATTAAGAATAAACCATCTTGTGAATCATCTTTTCCTGCATACCTGTTTAAGCCTTTGTTTATTCATTGAAATACTCAAATTGGCCGCTTTTCATTGAGGTCATGTGGGAAGAGGTCAGACAAAATATAACAAGATACAGGCTACATGATTGAAGTCCTAACAAATGATAAACGTAATATATAGTCGTAACAAATTTGTAGACATATAATGATATATCTTAACACATTCCATGGTTTTAGAAAAAAAAAACGTAACAAAAAAAATGGTGGCATATAATAGGGTCGGGTGCAGTTGCGGAGGTGATACGATTGTTAGACAACTTGTAACACATGACTAACTTGAAGGTGGGGCGAATGATGTGGCCCTACAGGGAACTGGGTCACTGAGAAGGGTGGTGCAGGTTGGCACATTAAAAGGAAGTGGGTCGTAGGTGGGTCGTGTGCCAGAATTAACCAGGAAGTGGTTTGTACAAGATTCCTGTAATTAATTAATTAATCCCATCAAGGCAGGAAACTCTAATGACATTAACGAGGGGATTAAGATTTGCATGGTTTCCTGCCCGCATTTCTGCATAATTAAACCTCCCTCCCTCATTTCAGCGCACAGTCTTCTTATTAATTCCATTAGCGCAGAACTAAGGAATACTCGGGGGAAATTTCCAGCTGGAAAAAGGCAGGTGTTTTCCATGTTGTGTTCCATTGATGTTGTTGGAATTTAATTTGGTCTATGAAAGCGAGATAAGTAAGTGCGGAGAGGAGGGCCCAGTGGACCTTTATCATACAAGTAACTGCAGTACTGAAACATGGATGTGTCCCAAGGGTAGCGCAGCCTATTTCCTTCTTGTTAGATTGACATTGATAGATTAGGGTTGGTAATGTTTCATTTTACATGTAGGTCAGGATGATCATTTTGATGATATGACAAACAAGTTTTTGATTGATAGATATTAGATACACAATTATGTGTGAAACATTTGCTGAGAGGATGATCACCCAATGTTTAGGCTGTCTGTTCGGCATGCAGATAGAATTTCTCAGAAATTCTCAGGGAAATAGTCAAACATAAAGCTATTTCAGATGTGTCCAATGATTTAGGAAAGCGTAGACAGAAGAAAATGGACTATCCCATGTTGATGGAAGTTCAAGATGTGTGAACTATGGTCATGCAGATACAATTTCTTAAAAAGACTGAGGATGAAAGCCAAACCAAAATCTCTTTTAGATGTATCTAGCTTTCAGGGATTTAGGCCAGTGTAGACTGGAGGAAATTTTGATTGATAAGAGACTGACATGAAGTAAAGCAGCTTGTCTTTCAGCAGGCTTCCCAGGTTTGTTTTACTGGGAATGTTGATCCCTTCTCAAGCTGCATTCCCTGGAGGAACGCCAGGAATGGCAGGAATACCTGCTTCATTCTGATGTTTGGAGTCACAACAGGGCTTAGGATGAGGAGCGATGACAAAAATCACATCCACTGGTTTGGTTTGATATCCAGATTACCTGAAGGGACTATAATGTAGCATAACTTCAGCCAGGAATTTTCACATCCCAAGAAACATTTTCCTCATGTCAGAACTGACATTCTGCATGCATATACATCAATAGCACTTCATCTACACTTCACCACCTTCTAAGATTTCTCCTGTATCAACCTGACTTTTGGCTTATCTTGCATTGGTGAATGATGAAGTCTTTCACACAAAAAAGATTATACATGTACATGTAGACCTACACACATGACTGTATTCAGGTAGAGCAGAGAAGCCACCATAGTTCCTACAAGCCAATGCAGTTTATCATGTCCTGATGTTACAACAAGATCAATGCTGTGAGGGGACACATTTTTCAAAGCGGAGCACTGTGGTCACAGCTAGCTTTTAGGAATGTGGGTAATTTGGGATTTTATCTGGAGATCCATTAGTGAAGTTCACAGGAACCACTATGACCCCAGCTCCAGGAAAACAGCTACATCATCTTCTGTAATCTCCCTCTTGGGAAGTTTTACCTGCAGGCTACTGTAATTGTTTGCTCAACATCAGAACACACAATACTCTGATTGTGGCAGGCCAGCAGGCTAATGGTTACAATCCCGATCCTGTCACCCCCAGGGAAGGACAGAGTGGCACGACCCTCCCCCTCCACCTGCTGTTGGTACCACCCTGCACCAGTGACAGCTGACTCATGGGAAGTCTGACCTCTGCCCCCTGACCTAGGTCACTCCCCACAGGGCTGCTGATAGGTTGATTGATGGGGCAGGGTTGAGTGGAGCCTGACAATGGCTGGTTTGCATTACAATACTGTAACATCAGCCCTTGTACTGACCATGCTTCAACTGAAGCCACTCTGGGCTTACACAAGGCAGGCTTTGTTGTTCTGCTTACTTCAAAATCATGTTCCTGTACATGTACACAATACAGCCATTCAGGTTTCTGTGGGCTTAACAAGTGGAGAAAAATGGTTTGAAGTTTATAACCGCTTCATTTCAAAATCAGGTTTAACAATAGTTCGTCTCATGGCATGTGAGCGAAAACCGGACAAAATTTTTGTCCTGTCCTGTTTCAAGTTGAAAGAGCTAAAAAAATCTTTGGGCCAGACTTCATCTCTAGTTGCATAGCCTGCTACATGTTGTAACAGTTATCATCATAATCCGTCACCTTTTTCCATCCCGGTGCTCTTTTTTAATGTCTTCCTACATTTTAAAGTCTTGGTGTTTATTACTTTCTACTGTTGGATAGTAATATTCCTGACCTTTCACATGTAATAACTTCAAGTTTCCCAGCAGAGAAAATATCTGGCCTCTTTCCAAAGTAGCAAATGTCGTCACTTGTTCATCAGCCTGTCCCTGACATTTGCAGACCCTGACCTCTGACCCTGCAGCGTTTAACCCTGTCATGATGAAGCCTGGCTGTAACCAGACCTGACAGTGACAGGGGAGGGCTGGGCTGTTATAGCTCACTTTATTGGCTAACTTTATTACATCACCTTCAGTACAGCCATACATCACCAGCTACCATCAAAGTAATGTAGAAGTTTAGCTTGAAATTGAATTGAAAAAAGCTGGTTACCAAAGTTTGCAATCTTGTTCCTTTTGTGCTCTCAGAAGCATAGGATTGATTGAAAATGACAATCATCAAAAAGTAATAAAACATACCTTAACACAGCTGTCTAACATACTAACCCGGAATCGACAGATATCTGCAACACTTTCACAGGTTGTTTATCTGTACATGTATCTGAATTGATAATGATATTGCGAATCGTGAAACTTTCATGGAGATTTTGTTTTTGTGATGATCTCTCCACTGGACACTGCAAACATGTGTTCCTTGTATGGACTACTGTACTACAGAATTGTTTCAACCATGAATTCAACATTGTAAAAACCTCCCATTCCCTCCTATTGCAAAATAAAACCACCACCAAAGTTTCACGATTTACAATAAATGTAAATGACGTACTGAAGACGTCTGACTTACTTTGCGCCGAGCAGGAGGTGGTTTTTCCCTTCGTACGTGATCTCCCGCAGCAGCAGGAACTCGTAGTTGTGCGAACAGTTCGAAAACTCGTCCGAATGCCGATGTCCGCAGAACACCTCGTATTCAGGGGATCCTGCCGAAAAAATGCACAACAGGGAAAATTCATCTCTTCCACAGTTCACAAATGCTGCCCAACTTTCATCTATGAGACCACATCTAATGTTAGCTGACATCACTATCAGAAATACATGTACGTAATACACAATAATGACATGAAATGACTTTGATATCGTGGCTTGTTCATAATAATTTCCTCCTCGCCCACCAACTACTTCAGCTGTCTCCTGCCATTTTCCTTCCCTCATCAATGATTCTAAACAAGTTGAACGAACTGAAAGTTAAAGCTGCTCCAAACTTTTATCCCAAACTCGGTATCTAACTTTAATTCCCATTTCCTGGGGGACCCTGGGCTCGGAGATCCTTTCAATTCCGATTTCCTGAATCAAAGCCCTGAAATAGCCTTCAGTTCTGCTCACTTTCATTGTAACATTTCCTTCGCAGTCACCCAGAAAATAAGTCGTCTTAACTCCTCAGCCCTCTTCAGCCCAGAGACAAGTCTTTTCATGTCTCCATAATTCCTCCGTCTGCTCCTTAAGCCGCGACACGATTGCTTATTTATAGCCAACTTGAATCCGATCGGAGGAACGAGGCCTTCTGCGAGGCACTCTGCCACTCAGCCAACAATAAAGCTCGCCCCCCTCTGATCATTTCCTTTTAACGAATCCCCACAGACGACATGATCGCGGCGGAGGGGACCACTTCGCCAAAAAGCTTTCTGCGTGTCGCGCAGAATGGCCGCTTTATGAGCTAAATGGTAAGACGCTTTCCGTTCTATTCAATAAAGCGGGAGCTAGGAGGGCTCCTAAGTGCCTCCTGATTTGGAAAAAAGGGTGAGGATTGCTGCGTTTGGAGGATTCCTTCGAGTTAAGAGAACCCCATAGGAGCCGCAGGAAGTTCATGTACAACCCTACTTAGGGAGGGCCACACCAGCCTATTTCTTTGGTTCTTGGGTCAAACTGAACATTTTGCAAGATGAAAACATTAGTACTGGGAAGAAAAGTTCGACCGGAATGTAGTTGGTAATTATCACTTGCTGAAAATGAGAGAGTGGCACACACTCATCTTGCAGTTCAGCATTACTTTTTGGAAATCCGTGAACTATCTAATGGAATTGGTATGGCCTAATGCTGGGTTTTTAAGGCGGAATTCTTCCAATGTTCCATCCTGTTTCTATGCAGCCGGTGGCTTCCTTTCCTGTCCCCTCTGTCCTGATCAGTATTCAGCAGCAGGCGCAGTAACTACAGGTTAAGACTTATACATTATTTACTGCCTCTATCGGATTTCTGCTGCCTCGGTTGTTATAAAGTCTTTATAAACGATATTCAGGAAACGGCAGCAATTCTGACATCAACATTCAGGGGGGCAACTAACGTCTCTCGCAGGTGCAATTACCGAACATCCTCCTTGCCGTCTACACTCAGATCTTACATGGATCCATGTGACATCTGAACTTTGCTGTCAGATGGTTTTTGAATCCATTATTCACATCTTCTCAACAAGCCCTGTTTGTTAGATCAGTATTAGGACTGAGTTTTCTTTCAGTCAACAGCCTTCTTTGCTGACTATAATATTCTAGGCTGGAAGTACTCTCCAAGCAGAGGTTTAGGTTTTGGCTTATATTTGGCCGTTTTCAGGCTTTTTTATCCAGCTTTCTTTTATGCACTTTATCTTTTTTTTTTCAGGCAAACCAAAACCCAAACCTCTGCTTCGAGAGTAGGCCAGAAGAACTCCGTAAGACAGAACTAAGATTCCTTAAAGAAGGTATTTCTGAGAAGTCTCAGTGCTGCGGACGCTCCAATCCTCTGAATAATTCATGTCAGCATCAAGCTGAGATCAGGGCAGGATGACCTCACGTTGCCATGGTAACACCCATTACCCTTGGCCAAGCAAGGTCGCCCGAGCATGGAAGGCGGGAGGGGGGTGAAGTGTTTCCTCCAGGTATTTTGACACCTGCGGAACCTTCCTGTGCACTACGTGTATGTTTGCACACAGTGATAAGGAAATCCTACACAGGCATATTTGGAGCTGAGTGAACCAAGGAGCCAAACCAACTCCAGATGGAAAAACATTCAAAATTTTCTTAGGACTTCAGTCTGCTCCAAGTCATGAGACTATCAAAATAAAGCAATCTCTGAAATTTCCTATTTAGGAAATAAGTTCCTAAGACAAGCATTAATAACATCATTTCATAAATAAGTTTTCACTTGTTTTCAAACTGGCAGTGTTTACCTGGGATAGGTGTTTTGTAAGTGAATTGTTTGTAAATGACGTACAACTACATATTTTTTATACTGTTTACATTTTCTGCATCATATATTAGGTATAAGTTATAGTGTTCTACATTAGACACAAGTGATATTGTTGTGTAAGTTATAGTGTTTTAAGTTAGGTGCAAGCTATACAGTTGTAACTTATAGTTTTTTACATAGATATAAGTTGTATTGTTGTAAGTTAGTACCGTATCTCTACATTAGGTATAAGTTATACTGTTGTAAATATAGTGTTCTACATTAGGTATAAGGTATAAGTTATAATGTTTACCTTCCGAGTATGAGATTTGGTGCAGTGGGTACAGGTCCTCTGGGAAACCTCCACATAACGAGCTCAGGTTCGTTAGTAGCACTAATAAAGCTCCAGTCAGAGCAGAGAGTCTTCTGGCAAGCTGTGTTGGATACATTGTCAGTCTCTGATTAAGTAGCGCTACAGATCCGCTACAGTTCAGCCGTGGTTCGCTACAGTTCAGTAACAGTTCCGCTGGTGTTCGTTACAGTAAGAGTCCAGTATTCCAAACACTGTGGTGCCTTGTCTTCGTTCACAGGTTACACGTCAATACAGTGTCCTGGAGAAACACAGGAAGAAGCAGCGAGGTTAAGACAGGGTAAAATGTCATCGGAACTTGAACCTGATAAAAATAAATTCATCACAGAACTCAAGGAAAGAAGCATCAATTTAAAAACCTGATGGCTGTAATGTAATAATGGAATTTCTTATATGATACCAGTACTAACAGGACATAAAATCATCAATACATCCATAGACAGTCAACAATAATAAAAAAAGGAAGGAAATGAAAACAGCTTTTCAGGGTTTCTTAGAAAATTACACAAGAGATTCACAGGTAACTTCCTTTGAGCAGTAAGTTATGGTGAAGGTAAGAAGCTGAACTGTGGACTGTTGTGGTGATATCTTCCACTTGAACAATCCCAGAGCTAAGATAAATAATCAGGACTAGGTACACACTCCCTCCCCTGGAGATTAGTGCTGCAGATAGCTGGGAATCAACCAGAGGAACAATAAACAAGCCTGCACAGGATTAGGCCAACTTCCCTGTGACAGGATACAGATCTGATATAACTACATCATACTAAGTATTGTATCACTAGTGGAGATGTGAATGAAACCAAACCAAACCAACATTAACAGTACATCATGCGAACAACAGCAACCAAAATTTTCTCTGAGACACCCACTTACTACATCCACACAAGAACTTCAACAGAACTAAAAATCTGTACATCTCATGTATCATGTATGGCACAACATACAGAAGCATCCTGCGGTATTCCTACAAAACAGATTCTTCCCCATAACTGTGCCTGGCTGCAGATTCAACATGCCTGACTAGGACAGTTCCAACAGGCTACATATCATCATTCTCCCACGGCAGAGCTAAAACCCGGCAAAATACGTTAGCCTTGGGTTGTAGCTCTGCCTTATTACGTTCAACAAACTGGTCTGGGAGGCGGAGCCTGTAAAGAGCTATAAATATTAATGAGCTTGCCTTATTTGGCACAAACCAATCATAGCTCAGATCAGATAAATCCAAGATGGCGGCGTATTTAAACTGAATCTGTTGTTGTTGAGTATTGTCTCAGCGGAGGTGTAGATAAACTGAAATTTCCCAGCGAGGATGTCGCTTGTCTCGGCTGCGTTCATACCTAAACAAGTCGCCTTCAGGCCCAGCGAGGTTAGTTTTTCACACTGTTCTTTCATTATTGCGCTGAGTGGACTCACTACAATTATGAGGTCGTCTTCTGACGGACACGGGCGATGGGCTCGCTCTTGATCATGAGTAGAGAGTAGCTCCTTCTCGATCTACTTTGGCTGCTGCTGGAAAGCCCATATAACAAAGACTTTCCCCCCACCTGTCCGTACACTTAAGAAAACGTCTCTGCCATCAAGCAGTGCTTTCAGCGTCCATATCTGGTGTTCGTGAAGCCGATTGCCTTGACTCCGAACAAATCTTGCACAGCTGAGATAGCGGCGCTAGCCGCCATCTTTACAGGAAACGCAAAGAAGCGATGTAAGACGTAACATGATTGGCTGCCTGCTTCCCAGGGCGGTTACGTCACCAGCTGATGAGAGCCGTGTGGTATTTCTCTGATTGGCTGACAGCTCTTTACAGGCTCCGCCTCCCAGACCAGTTTGGTGAACGTAATAAGGCAGAGCTACAACCCAAGGCTAACGTATTTTGCCGGGTTTTAGCTCTGCCGTGGGAGAATGCATATCATATACACAAGAACTAAGACAGGTAAGTCTAAGGCATTTTGTTGGGCTACAAGTATAACAAAAACAGATTCTTCCCCATAACTGTGCCTGGCTACCTGAATCCTACCTAGGAGTGGGACGGTTCAAACCTCCCTGCCGCAAGGCAGACACGAGAACTCCACAATGGCTGCCCGGGAACAGACGTTAGCTCCGGGCAGGCAGAAATGAAAGCAGACAGCAGGAACGCTGAATAAATGTGGGGAATTATCAGCGTTTTCTACTCTGCTTGCCCGTTATTTGATTACAAGTCTTGATAAGGCGGCCCTGTTGCTCCAAAATGGAATTACGCCATGATTCCTACATGAATAAATACACCCCAACGCAAGCCTAATTCCCGGATATGCATTATCTAAAGTCCCGACTGTCAGAGCAATGAAAATCTCATCTCTGTACACAGGAAATCGATGTTGTGCAAATTTCACCTGCAGTTCATCGCCGGCCGTCCTGGTTAATCGGTAACCTGCTGTCAGGCACGGCTGGTAACCGTTCCAACTGTTCTAACTGCCGCTGGACAACGTCAATTCGAAATCTCAACATTTTGGCAGGGACCGACACCAGAAAAATGTCCTACAGACCTCTGCCTATCATTTTTGGCTCCCCATACACAGATAACAGCACAGAAGGCACAGGTTTTCCCATGTCCGCTGTTCTGGGTTCAACCTTTAAAACCAGATTTACCTGTTCACAGTCCGGTGACCTCATCTCTATTGCACAACACACAAAAAAACTCACCTTTAATAAACACCCGTTTCAGGAAACCCTTCCCAAATCCCACTTCCCAAACCCTTCCAAAACCTCACATCCCGACAGAACATCCTATTTCCCCTCCACTTCACTCCCTAGAGGATATGAAACCATAGGAAATTGAAAGGTACAAAATAGGTATGGAGACAATAGGGGCGTTGGACAATTGGGTAATTCTCGTGAGGTTAAATGTTTCATTAACATCTGTCTGACACATCACAGCACAACCAGCATTTAGTCACTTACTCTACAGGGTTTAAAAACCAACAGAACGTACAGACACTGAGAACAAAGTCACAACAGTCTATCTGGGCTGGCAGAAGTAGAAGCAGTCTTTCTGGTTGACCCACCGGCCGTTTAAACTGCACCTTCCTAAGTAAACACAGTAAGCTCCCATTTTCTGTCCCTACACACTACTGTACACACCACTGCACTAACCGACTTCTCTACAACCACACTGCCCCAAGACTCTCCAAACTCACCTTACCACAGCCAAGGAGTGAACTAGGAACTTCTCCACCATCCAAGGAACTTTTAAAGCCCCAGAGTAATTAGGTAAACCTGGGTTTCCCAGGAAATGACTTGTAGTTTCCTTGGCCGTTGTTCAAACTCATTTTACTACGTATCTGGGTGAGTAAACAGGCTGCCTTATATGGGCATAGGTGGCCGACCCCATGTCAGGCCTGCCAAGGCTCATTTGCATGACAGCACTGATAGCATCACCCCTGGAGGGCAGACAGCCAGGCACTACAGCTACAAAACCTGCCTCATATCTCACCTACTCAACATACCCAGCTTCTCACTATCCCAGGCCTGGCTTCTCCAGATGCCGGCTGATTTAGCTGCTGCTACAGTAATTTCTGAGCCTGTTTCTGCGCAGACTGAGCCAGCAGAGCAGAGCTGGAGTGAGTAATGAGTTTGGCTTGCCCCAGGCCTGGGTTTAATCAGGAGAGAGACAGGCATGTGGTCATGCGTCAGTCTGGCTGATAGCAGTGCTCACACTCCCCCTGGGGCAGGGGGAGGAGCACTGCTTACTGCTCAAGCCTGACGTCACAGTCAGGCACACAGCTACAGAGCACTGTGCACTGCTGAAGCCTGACATCACAGCTACAGCTACAGAGTGCTGTTTACTGCTGAAACCTGACATCACAGTTACAGCTACAGTAGTACAGAGCACAATTTACTGCTGAAGCCTTGACTTTGAAGTCTTGACTTCAAGTTCGATGTCACAGTTACAGCAACAGAGCACTGTGTACTTCTGAATCCTGACATCACAGTTACAGCACCATCACATCAATGGCACTGTATAGTCTTTATAGTGCATAATTTAGAACACAGATATCAAACACTTGGCAGGCTCACAGCAACGGCCTACAGAGCACTGCTTACTCCTGAAGGCTATAGCTACGTCACACCCAGCACCATTACATCAATGGCATTGTGTAGTACATAATTTTGTACACAAATATTAACCCTTGGCAGCCTGCCATGTGTGTCCACTGGCCTAGCTGCTGGGCATGTTTGCCTGCTTCTCTGTGCAGAACTAATCAGTGTCCTGGCCAGTGTGAGTAAGCACCCAAAATATTTCACAACTTGCTGGGATGTGCACGCAGGTAAACACTGCGGACTGGCCGGGTGAACTGTGTGGACTTCTCCCCTAGTTAATAAGAACTGACAGGTCTGTGGACAGCTTTAGCAGGCCAGCTTTTTTTGTCCAGCCATATAACAAAACAGCAGGCTACTTTTATCATCAGCCCACAGCATACAACATACAGGAACAGGATTATTATAAATGATATAAACCGTATATTACATTACACGTATGTAACATAGACTGAGTATTTACCTCAACTATCCATAAAGGCAGTTCCCTAGTATGGTACTGTAATTTTCTAACCTCAATCATCAGTCAAACCACTGCGTACATTACACTGTGAGCAGTTCTCCGAAATGAAACCAGTTCTCACTTGGAAGGCTTATTCCATCTCTGTAACCAGGCAACAGACTTGGTGAGTTACAGAGCTGCAGAAATGTTATAGGTACTGAACACAAAACATACAAGCTACCTCAAGGCCAGCTCCTAATGTTCCAGCCCCCCTCCCCCCTCAGCTTGTGACATATTGTTCAAATCTGGCCTTGTTATTACGGCCTGTTTCATGGCACTGCCTCATCTCCATAACAAAAGGCAGACAGAATGAGGCATTACTGTCTCCAGTATTGTGCAAAACCCGCCATTCTTCAACAGCAGGAGGCTGCATGCATGGCAAGATGTTGGCTCGCTAAACTGTGAATAGAACTCCACCTATAGGCATGCGATTAACACATAACCCAACATATGCTGTTTGTGGGACCATCATACATATGTAAGGGTAGAGCTTGGTTACCTTAGCGTGAAGGCCGTACAAAATCCGTCAGGAAAGCAGCATCCTTCTGAAAACAATTGTGCAAACCCAGAAGCATCCAGTCTTGCCCAAGTTGTAGTTCCTCTGCATGTAAATCCCCAGGTGTGAACAGAAACACACCAGTCCTCTGAGACAGACTCCCAACCTTGTCCACTTTCTGGTGTAAGCTGCGTTTTCCTTTTCCCAACGTTCCACCGACCTGATTTCACCGCCCGATTCCTGCACACGCAATCCACCCAGCCGGCAACAACAACAATATCCCTGCAGGAACAACAACACTGCTTCCCGCATAGGATCAGAGGGAACAATAGCCGCAGCCTGGTCGGGCTCTCTGGGCGCTCAGGCCGGGAAATCCTGGGGACAAACAAAGCCTGCGGCAGTGGCTGTAATCAGGAACCAACCATCAGCCCTGCAGACTGGGCTTGTCTGGAGCTCCTGAGTGACTGGAGCCTACACCAGGGGGGAGGGGCAGCGGGAGGGGGAACGGCTGTAAACATACCCTCATTAGGCCACACCAAGTCAGTCATGTGGTTCTAAAGATTGGACTGCGACAAATTCTAAAGATTGGACTGCGACAATCTAAAGACTCTGTTATTGAACGGACACTCAGAATTTTCAACAATCATTGTGTTCATTTCATATCTCATTCTAATGCATATATTAGGAACATAACATGTTTGTATTGAATTTTAAGATAAAGAATGTTTCAAGAATAAATATGATGTAACGAGGTGTGTAATTCAGCCTGTGGCTGTGATCTAACATTGCTATCATCATCAGGTCTTCTAGAGCAAAAATTTGGCAAGAGATGAAGATGAAAATAGAGGGCTGGAAGGAAAACTTGAACCTGATTATATTCACTCTGTGTACCAAGGTTTTCCCATGTTGATCATTCAGTTATTTGTTTTACACTCTAAGAACCACCAAATATAGTTGGTGTGGCCTATGCCTGGGGCCTGGGTATAATGCAGGACCATATCATGCAGCACCAGGGGGAGGGGCAGAGGCTGTAAACATGCGCTCATTAGGCAGGGGATAATGCAGGAATGATACACAGGGCTTCCTGTACACCAAACACAAGCCTCTATTGGAAGGGAAATGAGCCCGGGGGATTGTGTGAACAACCAACAATTCAGGATGAATTAATCCATGTGAACTACAAAGCAAGTCGTTTGCGTAAACCTTACATTTCCTGCACCGATACCTCAATCAAGGGCATTATATACAATGTCTTGTCTCAATCAAACACATCTATTATTCACTCCTCATCCAATCTTGTACCCCTGCTGAACTCATGTTATAATGCAGGTGTTGGATTCACCAGTAGTACGTTGCCCATTCTAATACTACAGTTTGATTGCAGGAGACTTATCAAGTGATCAAGTGTTTCTTGGTGTAACTGTCAATGTTCAAACCATGAGCAGCAGTTGATAGTCTCTACCAGACTCCAATATATATCAGAGGCGTTAGCTGGCCAGAGAAGTACACTTTACATCCTACTGGTAGAGACTAAGCAGTAGGGACAGTTTTGCATCCTGGCTAGACTGAGAACCCCAGGACAGCTGGACCAGGGCGACCGATAATTGAGTGGGACTCGGACTAGTACTCCTAACCCTCAGCTCTTCATATCAAGGGCTGGGGCAGTTGGAACAGCTCAAGCTGTAATACAGCCATCAGGCAAGAGAAATGGTCAGATCAAGTTGCTACTGTCTCAGCCTTTCCAATCAAGGACTACAGGTTTTATCAGTTCAAACTGTAACATGGCTGACATACAAGGGGACTGAGTTAGTCTAGGTTGCCAAAATATAAGTCCTAGCATTTTTATTGGGGATTGAGGCAAGAGATAGTAATATGGCAACGCAGGGAAGATGATGTTTCTTTCATCACAGCTCCCCTAACATTTTTCCCAACCTGCTTTGGTAATGTTCTGCACATGTAACACGACACCGGGTACAACTTATTCCGCTATTAGCGCTGAGACAGTTGCCATGGCGACACAAATCCCGTAATCCTGGGTGAGAAAACGGCGCTATTGTGGAAGTGAAACGAAGCAGCTGAGAAACAAATGGTTACAAAATAGGCTTTATTAACTCCACCGTGCCGTCTGGTGCAGGATATCGGCAGGTGCCTGAGGAAATAGGCAGGAGGGGACCTTAAAAAGGATGGCTGCTGCATTATAAAAAATGTGCCCGAAGGGAAACACAGACATGTGATCTGAGGATACAAAAGTGTCTGAAGGAAACAGCACAATTAGTCACCTTTTACATACCAGTATTCACCAGTTTTCTGTAATTTCTGGGGACTTTATAAAAAGGACTTCTTCTCCAACGACGTGCATGCACATGTATATGTATGTAAGCACAATTGCATGCACATAAACACTTGCATGCACATTAACACACGCACATTAACACATTATTTACTATTACTCAGAATCAGCCAACAGCCCAGCCCAAGACATGCACTTGACCCCTACCTCCCACAAGCAGTACTGCAGGTAACTTCCTGTGAGGTCACTATTAGAAGGGGAAGCTGCCTTTCACTGGAAGTTCCAGGTTAAATGGGGTCTCCTACTAGATACAAGGATGACACAGATGAGCCAAGCAAGGCACGGGTTTCTGGGAATGGACAGTACCTCCCCACCTTGTGTGCGTCACACCATCTACCTGCCAAGGATACATCCTGTACCATTCTGGCTGCACGACTTCAACCATAAGGTCACAATGTATATGGCTCCATGCCACATGTCAGAAAGCAATTCCTCCATATCAGATCCTATTGGGAAACCTTCAGTCTGTTCGGCACCACATATATAGAACAGAACAGAACTGTAATACTACCATCAGTTATAGTTATACTGTCAGATGACTCAATGCCCGAGTGGGAGAACAAAAAACTTGTGAGAATTGGACACATTTATTCCCAGATGTTAAAGTTCTAATCAAAAGGCTATAAAGTTAGTTTTTCTCCTGGGACCTTGAAGCTCTGCCCTTACTTACCTTCAGGGTGAGGGGGGGGTCTGCAGGAAGGGCAGCAGCCAGGAGAGCAGCAGACTTGTTAATCTTCTGACTTCCCTATGCTGAGGACAGACTAAAGGCAGGAGGGAGGAAAACTGGAGGAAGTAACAGCTTCAGACATGTTTCATGTTTTGGGGGGGGGGGGGCTGCAGAGTCGGCCTTTGATCAACCATGGACTCTGGGATTAAAAGTCTGACATGTTTAGGTGCAATGGAGCCATGGAGAAGGGAAGTGGTGGCTTTGGAGATGATACAGTACTAGAACAGGAAACTCTCTGACACTGTCTGTCCAGTTGGACAGTTGTCCAGTTGCATTATGAGCCCCAGGGCCATAGTCAGGGTAGAAGGAGCACTGAGGAGACACATATCAATACATACCTGTATATTTCCTTGGTTCTCTCACAAGTTAGCAAGGTATGGTAAAGGTCCAATAGCCTTTTTGAGGTTTAAAGGGCAGTGGGTTGTTGATACGCTGTGTCTAGGGCACGGTATTGGAAGGTAGAGCCCATCCCTCTCCTTCAACCACCTTTTTAGTTTTACTCAACCAGCTAAGTCAGGTACCCATTTTACACCTGGGTGGAGTGAGGAAAGTTGTGTAAAGTGCCTTTCCCAAGGACACAACGTCTAGCCAGGATGATGCAAGGAATCAAACCTTTGGCCATTCGAGGCTTAAGCCTGGGTACCATCCTGGTTAGTTTATGTCTGCTCCAATGGTCGCTACCCACTGGTTGGTGGAAACTAACCAGGATGGTACCCAGGCTAATTCAAGGCCACATTTTAGCAAAAGGTTACAATAAAAACAGAGGGTTGGGAGGAAATCATGAATCACACTTGTGCTACATTGTTGCTAACATTCCAGTTCAGCATTATTCAAAATCTGAGAACCAACCAATGTTATTGGTGTGGCCTAAGAGGAGACAGCTCAGGCCTGTCTGCCTGTATAATGTACTCCTGGTGCCAGTCAGCTGGCTTTGTTTACATCGTCTGGTCCAAACAACAGGAACTCTGTTTGTCAACAATGTAAACAAGATAGCAAACACTCCAATCAGCCATTGGCATTTCCCGGAGACAAACTTTGGACATGTCTGAAAAATAAGATCTGGAACGGACCCTACCTTTCAGACAGTCTCACCTGGAACACTACACACCTGGTGAGAGGACCTTATGGTGTCAGCTAAGGAGAACCAGAGACCTCTCCCATCTGTTTCTTATCTCTGTAAGTGGCCATGGACGTCTTCTGATCTCTAACTTATCATCTCAAGTTCAGCAGCTTTGGCATGAACAAGTCGTGACACAGTTCAAATCAATTTCCTACCACATTTCAAATGTGGGATCGGGATGATGTTCATCAGAAACTGATGCCATTTTGCACATCAATTACAAATGACACTGGCAACAATTTGTTTTTAGGTTGATACTATAGAAGAACTGCCTGGTCTATCCTTGTACTAAGATGTAGCCCTATCCCATCTTACCTGTCACCATGGTGACATGCCCCACCCATCACCATGGTAACAGACCCCACCCGTGACCATGGTTACCTGACCCAGAATGCCCCCCTCCCCATGCCTGCCTGTCATAGCAGCCAGTGAAACCCGACCAGAGTATTTTCCCAACACAGTTATGTTAAGAAGTGGCACCAGCTCCAGAAATAGGCAGTGCACGCCCTGACTGGAGTGACCCTCAAAACACACTCCAGACTATCCATGTACTCTCATCCACACACATGCTGCTCTTTTGCTCCACTTTTAATCTGCATTTTCTAAAACCTCATCCACAGATAAGCAGGTACCCCCCCCCCCACTACTGACCAGCATACACACCTGCTTCTTTTTCCTTTCCTCAGACTAAAATGACGCAGTTTCCTTAATTTTCCTTTAGAACAGAATTAGACCACACCTGAGCAGTTGCCGTGGCAACACAGCAATGGCGGACAGCTAATTTTCTGAATGAAAAGCTGCATTAATGAAGCCCAGGGGTCCAGGGGTCCAGGCTTTGGAGCTAACTTGTTTTGGGAACAACACAACAACATGGTTGTACTGGATCCAAACCACGCAACCAAGGCTTTATCTCCAAGAAAAAAAATAAGATGCTTGACAGACTGAACAAATCTACAACTACACGCGTGTCCATGTTGCGTTCTATCGTGTACAGCGGTGTGCACGTGGCATGTTTGGGGTGCCGAACACTTCCGGTACTTCCGCCACACGTGCAGGCTGAGTCGGACAGACAACAGCAGTTATCCCCTAACAGCTCCCTGCACATTCTTTATATTTTCTTCATGCCGTGGAGATCAGATAATTTTTTAAGTCAGCCTAGTTCGGCCACAATCACCAGTTCTGACTCAGAAATTACGCCAGGCCGTGCTATTTTCGACCGCCCATTCACTCTCCAGCGGCCAGCGACCGACATTTTCAACCAATCAGATGCAAGGATGAAAGGGCGTGAACACAACACATCTGGAACGATGTTCGCGTGGTTCTTTCATGATTCGTCTTCCGCTTCTGAGAAGTGTCCAGCCGACAGGGCGTCCCAGGAAGGCCATTTGGTGCATAGCCTGCATGCTGCAGACTCAGTGGTGCGTGGGGAGGGGTGCTGGCAGCAGGGTGGAGCACACGCCACGTGCTGCTGACGTGTTTACACTCGCCACGGAGCAAAACACAGCCGGCGACAAGCCCGCGGAGCGATCACGGTCGTCTTCATGTCTATACAGCGCTGTTATCAGCGTGACATACCTGTCTGTTTGGCGCTGGATGTGAGAATACAATGTACTCGTGCCAACAGGTCCAGCCATACACATCTGAACAGTCACACACATACCTTCCTATCAGCAGGATGCACTGTGTTGTTGTTTCCTACGCTTGCGGTGTTTTCCAAGGAGAGAGCACGAGGATATCCTGTACCGAACATCGCCACGCAACCCGCTTTACAACCAGGACAGGACACGATATAACCAGTTTCCCACATCACAAGTTACTCATGCAGCCTCGCCTACACTCTAAAAAGAAGTATTTTACACCGAGGTCTCGCCCTAGCTGGTTTATTTATAGCCATGTCCCTCACAGGGTCACCAAATTCTGGCTACAACTTTGCCAAAAGCTGCCTGGCTGATTATAGCTGCAGTACCCGGTCAACTCACCCGGGTTACCCCACGTACCAGCAACAGGTTACCCAGGTTACCCCATGTTCAAGCAACAAAAACCCAGCTGACCAGACCCATCCACACCATATACATGTGCATGTTTTGGACATTAATAATTGGGGGAGGGGGGCAGTCCCAAACTATTAGATGAAAAAGCAGCTTTACTCCTGTGACCCTACGGTGATCTATAGGTTCTTACCTTTACCCCTGGCGACCTGGTGACTTTTCCTAAGGGAAACACCCAGTCCTATAGGCAGCTTCCCTATAGCTAGGCCTGATGTGTTGTCAGAAGATCCTACTGTAATGTTGTGTTGAAGCAAGGTTGAAGGGAGACCCTGACACCACAGCAAAGCCAGGCTGTGTACCCAGGACTGTATTTTGTCAAAGCAATGTAGAGAACCTCCAGAACGGGACTCAAATACAGACTCCTTCAGTCAGTCATGTATGACTGTGACGTCTCTAGGCCTCCTGTGTTGTGATCATGTCAGACTGTGTTGAAGGAAAACCCTATGTAGTAAAACCAGGCTGTGAGCACAAGAGTGTGTAGAACCTGTGCAGCAGATGGGAGGGAGCCAACAGGCAAGCTTTGCTGCAACAACAGCTCACAGGAAGCTCAAACATGTCCCTCGGCCTGTCCAAACCATCACAACACCGCAGATGTGGATGCAGCACTTGCTTGTAAAGGAGAAAAGGGAGGGGACGTACAACAGAAATGGCTATGGCACAGTCTGTGCGGGAAGTTAGGATAGCCGTGCTTCTGTCAGGGTGAGAAAAAGAGAGAGAAAAAAAACCCTGCCAGCATTGGCTGCTTTGATAGACAACAGCAAGCGCAAGGGTGTGAGAGGAATACCTGATATGTCCACGCCTTGGAAACCCTTCTATATTCACCCTGCTGGATGGCCATGAAAATGTGCACACACTTCACTCCTAGAAGCAGGTGAGGTTTTCCCCTGGTGGGAAAGATGCTTCTCCACAGAAAGCCGGTCTCTCCGTAGGAGTAGGAAAATGCCTGATGCGCAAACTGCAGTTGAAACTGAGCTGGCGGGCAGGCTGCCAGGAAAAGTGATATCGGAGAGAGCAAGTGTGCCAGGCTGGCCAGCTGCTGCTATCTGACAACACACCAAACACAACTCACAAACACAACTCCAGCATACCTCACTCTGCTACAGTAAACAGTAGCTTTGGACTTAAAGTTAAACTCAGGCTAAAGATGTGTCAAAATGAAGATAATGCCTCACCAATTTCTTCCTTTGGTTCTTAGACATTCTTTTTATAGTGATGTGCTCAGCGAGAGGACAAAGAGAGGGCTGGTGGGAAAACTTGAATCTGACTATATTCACTCCCTGAAACTGTGCGTGACAAGGTACAGACTTTCCCCTCAGACTTTGCTTTCATGTTGATTTTCCAGTTGAGCAGATTATTTTCTAAACCAACAAACTAATGTGGTGTGGCCTAATATGTCCATCCATCAGTGTCAGGTTTCAGCTGGATGGGGAGGGAGGGGAGTCTGAGATATTATCAGTCCCCATGGGTATGGGATTAAGTGTTGTACACATTATTACAAACTGGGCATGATGGTTTAAGTGGGGAGGGATTAGTTGCTCTTGTCTTAGGCAGGGACAGAAACATGCAGGACAAGTTATCACAACTGCCTGTCTAATCTTGTTCTTTGCCAAGTGTGTTGTTGGCAAGCCAAGAGTGAACCATGTTTGTGTTACGGAGAGTTCAGGAATGTTAATGCCATAATCATGAGGCAAAAAACAACAAGTGCAAGAACAACGCAGACTTCGGGAGTGGACGGCGTCTGCCCTGTCCAAACAGCCGGTCGCGTTTCAAACATGGAGGGAGCTCAGGGGGGGCAAACATGGCAAGCTAAACGGTTTTCTTGGTAGACACTTTCAGACTGACAACTCCTCCTTACACACCCGCCTTCAAGGTCAAGAACAACAAGGACATTCCTGTCAGGTCTGAGTGGACACCAAATGACTGACAACTCCTTACACACACCCCTTCAAGGTCAAGAACAAGATTCAAGGTCATTTCTATCAGCTTATAGATGAAGACAAATGACTTGACACCTTGCCTGCTGCAGAACTTTTATCATCTAACAGATAAAACACTTGCGAAGGCAGTTATCTGCACAACAGTTCTACAATGGAGAGGATTTTACTCCATCTGCCTACCAGTGGAAATTTCTCTATAACTTTATATCCTATAGTATAGAACACTGCGCTGAATACATGGTGGTCATTGTCAGCAGCAGTGCCTAGGGATGGTCCGTAAAAATTTGAGCTTCAACAACTTTGATAGAGATTTTACGAACAATGTAATGACTTTTTACATTGAAAGGAAATAAGACCAATAAAGATTTTGTTATTCGTGGAGAAATAGGAAACCGGTGAAGTCTGAGCCTGTCAGCTAAAGTTAGACACAATTGTATCATGTGTACATCCCAACAAGTTTGAGCCTGCCCAGCTATCATTACACATGACTGTATCATGTGTGCATCCTACACAGGGGTTATTTTTCATGTCTCCTTACCAAATTTCATATTTCCCAACCACAGAGAAACCAGAGAAGCTGGAAGAATTCCCAGAGTAGAGAGGAAGACAAGGGACGCTTTGATGAAACTATTTCCCATCAACCCTCAAGGCAAGCTTCTCCTCCTCATGCCTGCTGACAACCGCACGGTCTCGTAACCATGGCAACCGACAACAGGTGGACCATTAGGAGGGTGGCTCCCTGGTCACATGACTCACAGCGTGATCACATGACCCACAGGCCGCAGCTGTCATCCAACGTCAAGTCCTACTTTCCCACGGGTCCCCAAAAATAAAACCCACCATCGCTGGAAATAAAACCCACTGCTCATCAGCCCAGAGGCGGAAAATATGATATTTTAGCGTTCAGGGTCAAAAAGTCAGCAATTATGTAAATAATATCATTTTCCATGGTGGGCGGGCAGGGGATCAAACTAAACAGAAATGAGACAAAATGGAAAATATTTAACACAATATCAACTGATCAAAGTTTATGGTACCTTTAACATTTGAAAGACTGGTGGAAAATGAGTTCACCTGTTGTAGAGTGAGTGGCAATGACTTTGACCAGACCTGACCCCGGCACATTCTCCTGACATCAGACAACTTTCCTTCTGACTGAACCAGATTAATTCTGTGGTTCTCACAGTTTTATAAAAAAACTTTTATTTTCTAATCACCTCATTGTCTAAATTGTACAGACCCAGACTATGACTCAGTTGCCCCCCCTAAAGCACAGGAAACCAAACCTAAAGAACTCCACTTGTATCTCAATACTCAAGACAAAGGAGTTTTCTTATAAGCTTTTCCAAGGAAAACCCCCTTCAACACAGGACACCCCCCTCCGACACAGCCCCCCTCTAGCACAGGAAACCAGACTGAGGAACTGCCCTTGAAGTCCTCCAAGTCCTCTCCAGACAAAGACAAGTGTCCCGTGGCTACTTGCGTGTCCAGAAACTGGAAAGTCAGGAAATCTTACAGCCCTCTCCATCCCTTCTGATGTTTTTGGAAAGATGTACACGATAATACACATCATAAAAAACACTGGCTTATGAAATTAGATGTTATCATTCACACCCATGTTCCACAAAGGGATGCAGTTTCTATCTATTCTGCCAGAGGGGCGGAAGTCTGCTATCTCTGATTACCTTGTTTACAAATACAAAACTTCTACTCTTAAGTTAAAAATGGGACAGTCTCTAGCAGGTTCAGGGGTCAAGTCTACCTGATGAAACAATCCCTGACAGCTGATTGGTCAGCTGATACTGCCAGGTGATTGGTTGGTTGGATTTAAAGGGACAGTGAGTGATGAAAAGCCCTGAGTCTAAGTAAACAGGGGGATGTGAGTAAACTTAGAAGGCTGAGATCATCCTTCAACCTGACAAGACAGGCACAAGCAAGTCTGTTCCTTGTTTCTTCAAGAACTGTTGGAAATAAGGATGGATGGCAGCAAGAAGTACATGTAAATCTAATGCGCTTTTTTTTTGCAAATTCTTAAAAAGGCTTTCCCTCAATGCTTCTTCATGCCATAACAGGTACACTTTACACCCACCCACCGTTCCCCAGCTCCTGGGTTTGAAGAGGCACCAACGCCCCAAACCACTCCAGTCTGGCTCTGAAGTACCTACTGACAAGTCCTTGTACACAAGGTCCACCAAGAGCAAAACAGTGTAGCCTTCAGCAGAAGGCCGTCATACATACACATCTAGGCACACACTCTAACATACACTCAATGTCCCTACACAATACATATTCACAATATACATGTAGTCACATACACTAACATAGACACAACACATACATGCACCCATCTAGGCACACACATGTACACTCTAACATACACACAATGTCCACCCAGGGCAAAACAACATAGCCTTCAGCCCCAGACCCTCTCCAACCCAGACAACATCAAAACAGCCCCTGGGGCTTAGGTCTTTCTTTTTGATTAGTTGTATCATAGTAAGAGATCTGTGCACTGTACAACTTACATGCACTGTATGAAGCTACTACCAAACATGAACGGCAATGTAAAACGGTCTCAGTGATCAGGGCTAGTCAAGTTCATGTCCCAGGTTTTCACCCAAAACAACAGCTGGTCTTATCTTACCTTCATGTCTGGTCACAATCAGGGCAGAGTTCCTGTTCATGTCAGGAGCCAGACAACAGGACAGGCTATCACTCAGTACCTCTACATGCAGCGTACATATAACATGTACATGTATGCACCAGGCCTTTTGTAGTCACCTGGAGTTCAGGGTCGGGACAACCAACCAACCAGAAGAGCAGAGTTTAGGACCAAACCATGCTTTCCAGAGGGGGTGGCCTTTTTCTTCCTTTTCATTGAGTTCAGATTTTTTTTTTTAAGTATAACAAAACCTCACACTTTACCTACACCAGTTTTTGAAAAAAATTCAAAACATGTCGTAAATATGAAGTTCTCCAACTTTGTCTTTTGGTGAAGTTTTTCACATAGCCATGTCCTAGAATGCTGTACGGGGGAGCACTCACTTATATTTACAGTTTTACACTTACAGACTCATCATGTAGCTTGACTACATCACACTTCTAACAGCCCTTCTGCTAGTCAGGTCCTTTTCGGGGAGGAGGCCCAATCAGCCCAACAGCAAGAGATTATGTAATACAGGATGAGGTGGTGTATAGCGTGGGTGAGGAAGTTTGGTGCCTCGAACCACCCAAATGTGAGATATTCCCTTTGGCAGAACCATCTGACATTTTGCTGTGATTCCCTGGGTTTATAAACCTCCCACCATCATCACTCAGTGTTCGGCGTCATTATTCTCCCCACTACTCACCACTGACGACCCCATTACAATTATAACCCCATCACTGAACCAGCAACAGGTCCCTCAGCAAAACCAAGTCCATCACTTGGTTCACATCGTTCACTGCCAGAATTGAAGTCCTGACAAAGTAGACTGATCCACACATGTACTGTATGTGTTCAATGCAACCACTGAACTGACTGGTTTATTTCCAAACTTTTTAGCGTCTCCAACAAGTTTAGAGGGGTGGAACAGTTTATCAGTTAGAGTTACAATTTTGCTACATGTAACATGTTCCTTGCCTTGAAACTCTCAGTCTAACAGATGTAACAATACTCAGATGCCTTCTCCCCAGATCTAGAATTTGTTGGAGTCAGATCCATGAATTATAGATGTGCTCATGATAAAGCGTCCTGACAGGAGCAATCTACGTCTCCAGTCGTCGGGATTCTCGAGCATCAAAAGATCATCACAGTGGAGGCTGGGAAATCTGCTTAGGCGATGGATTGGTTCCAACTTGCGAATGAGGACATTACCTGTCCCTGTGGGACGCCCATTTAGTGGTACTACCGCAGAAAGCTTGTTAAAGTGCAAACGCCGTGGTGACTAACGCTATGGTAACACCTAAGGGCAAAAAAACACAGGCAGTGTGAAATCCTGACTACGGAGAGTGCAGAAGTGTCGATTCCTGTCTCGTTCTGGATCGTAACAATATTACAACTGACAGGTTGCTAAAACAGCTACATTGTAGCTGACTGCAATCTGAGGTCGATGAACCCAGATCCTCCACTGATGATGATTGATGGGACATATTTCCGCAGGTTACCGTGGAAATCTGGCAGTTATGGGATAAAAACAAACTAACAAAGGATTCATCAAATATGACGGGGCTTAAAAAGATCTTGAAGTAATGGAAATAATTTCTATGATTGGTTATTATTCCTATTCAAAGATAGGACAGGATTTCTCAGTTAGATACAATTAAACCACTAAAAAACATATCAAACATGGCATATAAGAAGTGGTGCCTTCCATTACTATTTTTGGCAACATTTCTATAAAATATCAGTATTACACAAGACAGGGTTTCATATTCCTCATTAATGTAGTATCTGAAAGTTCATGCCATGCTGACACCCAGGCGATCTTGTGTTATGTGCCCTAATGAGAAGATGACAGGTAATATCAGCTTCCCTCCTCACCTCTGTACCTTCGCAACCCCGGGGGAAAACTACAGCACTTCTGTTGGTATAACTGTAAATCGTGGTATGTCTACAGTGATTTTATTTTTATGGTGTCTCTTAATGGGAAATCTCGTCACCACAAATATGTGTTCTGTATTTCTAATGTAATGCAGAATTGTTTCAACTGTGAACTCCAAACAAGGCGAAAACCTCCTTTTCCCTACCTTTTCCCCCATACTATGAAAAATAAAACCATCGCAAAAGTAAATGCATTTACAGTAACTGTTCTAACTGCCTAATGGTGGAGATGGGCTACAGTCTATCATACTGACAGCTGGAGCAAGTGGGGGGTTGTTAGCTGTTGGAACTGTAGATGCCACTCCTAGATTCTCTGCCACCTGCTAGCAAATCTGACTATTATTACACAAAACAAACTACTCAAGGGGAAAGCACCTTACCATTTGAAGGTTCATATCACATAATTAAGCTTTGTGATGTTTGAATATTTTGCTGATGGCAAATTTTGATAAAATGCATGCAAAAACATTATTGTGGCCTGTCAACGTTGCTGGTGATGTCAGTAGAAGGATTTATTACCTCCGGGCTATCGACAGAAAGGGCCTATTCTTCATTTCTGTGGGTTTAACGAAGGCAGGTCTTAATTAGAGTTAAACATGCTCATTATTCTCACTCTGGAAGAAATGGTGGTGCATAAATCATGTGGGGATCGGGGAGTGACAGGCAAGGTTGTCAGCAGTTCTGACTAATTTAGTAATCACCTGACTTGGGAGAACACTAACACTGGAAAACAACAGATTTGGAACAATAACAAAGGAACATAACAATAACAAAGAAACAAAAGAACAACATAGAAGTGAAACAACAACTTGCATTTGCAACAACAGCAAAGAACTGAGAAAAACAAAGTCAAAATGCTGAGACTTGTAACCCCTCTTGGAGCCTTAGGAAATGTAGGTTTTGTGTATCACAGAAAATCCCTCAGAAGCGTCGTCACCTTGTTCCCATCCAATTTCAATGCTAAAAGATGGTCAAATAAAACAAATATGTTTTTACCCCGAAAATTAATGACTACCTGCTCAAAGACTGGTTAGTTCATCTGAGATGTACATTTTTGCCACAGGCTAAACTGCACATTTCTACAACTGATCGTTAAAACAACATAAAGCAAAACAAGCCTCCTCTGTACTCTTTCCAACCATGATGCAGTCTGCATACATGAAAACCCACCACTGCAAGATGAAGATGATTATGTATGTTGTGTCAACTTGCACTAAATCATCAGTCACAAGGCTGAATTACAAAACTGTGTCCTGTTTTTTCCAGGTCAAGTTAATTTCAATAACCCTGTGTTTTATCTAAACAGCATTTTACTTTGGGTTTTTACAAAACCTGCCAAGTGTACCAGTTTCCAGTGTGTACCAAACACCAAGGTGGCGACTCCGGTATCTGTGTCGGTCCACTTATCGGCATTATAAGTTAACCACTGTTTACACTTTAACTCACAGCTATCTAAATTTTAATGAAGAGAACCCTTCTGACAGTCCCTGACATAGTCTAGCACCTGTAAGATGTTCACACACTGGTGTAGATAAGCTTTCCCAAAGTGAAGACGACCCTTCAGACACTGTTTACAGTTATCTATTCAAATGAAGAGGACCCTTCTGATTGTCAGACACATTCTAGTACCTGTAACTAGACTGTAAGGTGTTCACACACAAAATACGGGGGGAACAACAAACCATTAGATAGAGTTCAGTAGGTCCCAGATAAACTCTCCAGACATGAAGACGACCCTTCAAACACTGTTTACTGTTATCTAAATGAAGAGGGACCTTCTGAACTGTCCAAGACACATTCTAGAACCTGTAAGGTATTCACATACAGTGGAACAACAAACCATTAGATAGAGTTCAGCAGGTCCCAGAAAACTCTTCAGACATGAGGATGACCCTTCAAACACTGTTTACTGTTATCTAAATGAAGAGGGACCTTCTGAACTGCCCGACACATTCTACTACCTATAACTTAGTGTAAGGTGTTCTCACACGAACAACAGAGTCAGGACTGGCTACAGAGGTACAACAAACAGTTAGCCAGGCCCAGATAAACTACTGTAAATGCAGAAACTTTTGTGGTGGTTTTATATCGCAGTAGGAGGGAAAATGAGGTTTTTGAGGTGTTTGAAGTGTGAGATTGAAACAATTCAGTACAAGTCAGTACAGTAGACTTACAAAATACATATTCGTTGTGTTTTGATTTTGTGGTTTGAGTCATCTCGAAATGAAACCACCGCAAAAGTTTCTGCATTTTACAGTAAGTGAAGAGGATCATTTCAGCACTGTTTACAGCTATGTAACGAAGATGAAGAAGAACAGGAATGAAGAGGATCTTCATGATCTGTCCTTGACACAGCTCCATCTATGTGAGATATTCACTACAAACATAAGGAACAACGGCCCATTAGCCAGACTTCAGCAGACAGACAGGACCTCACACCTGTCTCAGGCATGACTTACCTGGTCCGCACCAACTGGAACTGTACAAACAAGGTGTGCTGAACAGGTGGTACGTACAGGTGAACCGTGCAGGTGTTATTATAGACAGGTAAAGACTGACATAGGGAACACAAGGAAACAGAGTAAGGAGGACCCACAAGATGTGCTGTACAGGTGTGCAAAACAGGTGTGCTTTACAGATGTGCAGGCCAGGTGCATTATACTGGTGTGTAGTACAGGTGTGTTGAACAGGTGTATTGTACAGGTGTGCTAAACAGGTGTATTGTACATGTGTGCAGGCCAGGTGTATTGTCCAGGTGTGCAGAACAGGTGTATTATACAGGTGTGTAGAACAGGTGTATTGTACAGGTGTGCAGGCCAGGTGTATTGTACAGGTGTGCAGAACAGGTGTATTATACAGGTGTGCAGAACAGGTGTATTGTACAGGTGTGCAAAACAGGTGTATTATACAGGTGTATCATAGAGCTGTACAGAACAGTTGTATAGAATAGGTGTTATGTACAGGTGAACCTTACAGGTACATCACTGATAGTGACAGGCAGACAAGTCAAAACAAAAGGAAACACAGACAGACAGACAGGTTTACCAGGAATCCCCACACAGTACACAGGAATGTGATAAATGGGGTTTAAGTTAAAGACCTAACAATTATTTTTCTCTCTCCTGACAGACACAAACCACAAGCCTGGAGATTAACTACAAACACTTGGAGCAGAGACTTCACAACTCACATCACAGATACTGGTGTCTAAGGGCTGAGGGGAGGTGCAGGGAGACATCAGGTCTGGTGGGGAATAAAACTAGCTTCTGTAGATCTCCAGTATTCAGTATCATCACTTCTCATGTTTGACAGACAGTTTTGTCAAATGTTGCATTAAAACTTGACAGACTTCAAACTGATATATGTTGTTTGAAAGTGATTTCTTGGCGATAGAGTGCTGTGTAAGCCCCTATCATAGCCTCGGGCTAACAATTATCAGTTGGGTAGAGACAGGCTTATCTCAGCATCACCTCCTATCAGGCAGGAGAAGACTCTTGTCACTTCCTGTCAAGCCTCAAGAACTTCAAGACACTTCAGGAGTTCCTGCAGTAATGTCTTACAGGTAGTAGAAGATCCAAATCTTTATGAGTTGGTATTCTGATGTCCTGTAAGGATTCTTTTCACTTTCTGTCAAACCTCAAAGTCTTCAAGACATTTCAAGAGTTCCTGAAGTGATGTCTTACAGCCCTATAGGTAGTAGTGGATCAAAGGTGTCTGTTTACCATCTTGGTGTCATTTGTTTCTTCTTAGTTACCAAACAAAAATGCAAATGATTTTCAAACACACGGTACTGTAAGTTCCAACATTTGTGACTATCAGTAAGTCAAAAAAGTTTCAAATATTTTCTGAAACCCTCTATTGGAAGATTGAAAGATTCCCTACATAAATTACAGTACCTAGTGCAGCCTATTATGTTGCAGAGCCCTCCTGGGGATGCTAAGATGATACATACAATTGCTAAGACTTGCTGCTTCTCCTGCACTAGAGCCTCCCATGACCTTGACCCCTCCCCGTCCTAACCTCTGACCCAGCCCACCACATTAGCGTGTTACGCAACAAGCACTAACGAGGATTTTGTACACATCGCTTATTGCAACTGGAGAGACGAGTTAACTAGAAATAACAAGCCTGTATTTCCACCAACAAACTCTGGCATAACCCGAGGGGAACAGTTTGACTCCTGAGAATCAAACACACATTCATGTGGCCAACTGAATGTTCTTCCTTAACCTTCTTCCTGCCAAGGTAACCTTTCAGCTCCACAACTGTGTTGGTTACCAGGTAATGCAGCAAGGGGAAGGTTATAACACTGGTGAGCTATCTTGGCTAGTATACGACTTTGGAATTCTGCCAACGCGCATGGCAGAGGTGATATGTTTTACGTTTAACACCATTTAAGTTACGACACAGTCTTGAGCGCTGTGACATCATTACCGGCTGATACGCGATACAAACCAACGGCCCTGGACTATAACTGATTCCCACCTTCAACCTTACAGTTCATGATCACAGATAATTTACAACCAATTCCCCCTAAGATCCTCATCCTTACACTTATCGATTGCACGTCTGCGTGTTTGAGTGACAAAAAACTGTTTTCAAACTCGATGTTCTTTCTAACAGACTGGTATGTTAACTACACAGCACTAACAGACCATCTATTTCTTTTTTTTTCCTGTTTTATTTACAACCCATTTCCCCCCATATCTCTTCCTTCCTGACTATACCATACAGACTGTCTGCTTCATTCTGAGAGTCATTAAGAGGGTTTTCAGATGGCAAGGCAGATATGACAGCCTACAGGCACCACACAGTACCCGGCTGTCATACAACAATACAACAGTCACATGATGATCACATGACCGTTACATGACCGTTACATGACTGTCACGCCTCCCACCTCCTATCGGCTATGACATCAGTCCAGTTCTGATGATTTGATGATATGGAGGCAGATTGTTCAGCTGGGATTTGCAGTCTGACGTATTTATTACCCACTTATTTATCATTGAGGTTACAGAATGAAAAATTGGATTTGGTCCAAGTGTCAGGCAAAGGCAGAAGAAAATGACAAAAAAAGGCAGACTCCTATGAACTCCCTAGACTAGATTTTGAACACATGTTCTACTTACTTTATAGAGATAGATCTCACTGTACAAAAGCAGTAACTGCAAAAATACAAGTCATTTAAAACGGCACCAGAAACACTCCTGGTACCCCCTGATTTGAAATGGACTGATCCAGACCCCCCTCCTAATTTCAGATGGACCGGTCCTCTGGGAAATCAACTTCTGTCACATTTTTGCCCCATCAGGCCTGATGGATTCTGGGACATAAAATGACACTGATTGGTTATATCAGGCTTCTAAAACAAACTTGCTAACAGAAAAAACAAACAAGTCAATAAATTAATACAAAAAAAGCTTTCAGTTTGTCAACATCGCCAATAATCCCGAAATTAGCCAAAGTTCATCTGCCTAGTAGACATTACCAAGAACCAAACAATGTCGTTCATGCAGCCCGAATTAGCCTAAACATTTGGGCTGTCAAACCTGAGACACTAACGACATTCTGACAGACTGGAGTTTCATCTAATGATGCCTAATCTTTAACTCAAACTTTCGCATTACGCAGCCGGCACGGAAGCGTTGGAGTAGAATTTCCCGGTAACGAGTTTAAATGTGACGGTTTGGAAGTGAACAGGTCCCAGCGGAGCAATCCCCAAACCCGCAGGGCCTCGAACGAGGACTGACGACTAGCGATTTACGGCCCACGCGGACCAGCCATCAATAAAACATGCGGGTGCGAGTGTTCCGTGGGGTACAGTAGGGAGGTGGCAGCCCAGGTGAAGTGAACTTTCTATCAGCCTTACACCGTCAGAAGAGTCAGGTCAAACCTTGTAAGGTTAAAATCCACTTGCCTCCTTTTATCTCCTTACCCCGCTTGCTAAGAAGGTCAGATAAGGTCTCAAGATGGAACTGTTTCTTCTTGAGTGAACAAACTGCTTGGAGAGTGGAGACTACAGAATATTCAGAACCCCACAAGCTGCAGGATAGGTTTGAGCTATTCTCCTGGCTCGTTCTGAGTGGAGTCTGAGGAAATAGAATTGTCTACAGTAAGGGTTGGTTACCTGGACGAAACAGCTTGGAAATGATTCACCTCTAAAATCTCAGTCAAGTGTAAGGAAACAGAATCAGCAATCAGTTGCAGCAGCCAGTGGGCTGAAACACATTCTAGGATAGAAACCACTTGGAAAAGCATCTAGATATCATCTCATCTGTTGCCTGCTGGGGACCTGATCTGACAACTGGGTAATTTTAACTCTCTAAGTGTAAAGGTAAATGGACAAATGAAAGATTTAACTCTCCAATTGTTAACTGAAGGTAATACAATGTATTACCTTGACACTTGCAGAGTTAAACCATTCAGCTGAACATTACCTTGACACTAATTGGAGAGTTAAATCTTTCAGTTGTCCATTTACCCTAACAATTTAGGATAAAATCTTCCATTTATCCATTCAACATTACACTTGGAGAGTTAAATCTTTCATTTGTCCATTAATTTTTTACCTTCAGTTGACACTTGGAGAGTTAAATCTTTCTTTTATCCATTTGGACGGTTTAACTGAACAAGTGTCAAGGTAAATGGATGGACTATCCAAGGATTAACCCGACAACAGTAGACACAAACTTACTAGGATGGAATTCCTTCCCAACTCCTTAAGACCTTTGAAAGACAACCTTCCATTTCCTCATAGCTTTCCTGGAAACCGGTCCTTGATTCAAGTACAAACTTGGCAGAATTCTCTTAACCTGGAACATGTCTTTTCTGGCAGCCTACCCAGTGATAAAGTTACACTAAAAGACTCTTAGTTAGAGTAGAAAGTAACAGTACAGTTATTCAATTTTCCCTACCTTCTCTGTCTGAGAGCTCTCCACAAATGAGCATGTCACATCTGTTACAGTATCAACTTCCACTCTGACAATGTTGTTTCATTTTCAAATAGCGGAGGTACTTTTACTTTCAGATTCAGACAGTTTGCTTTGTTATCAACTTCCACTCTGACAAAGTTGTTTCATTTTCAAATAGCAGAGGTACTTTTACTTTCAGATTCAGACAGTTTGCTTTGTTACGTTGCCAAGAAAGTTTCACTTCCAGTTTGACTTTCATTGTGTGGCTTTATTTCCTGCCTTTGGAAACAAATTCTGCAGATGCTTTCACTTTCAGGTCAACATTGTCAGCTTTTTGAATCAATATCCAAAAAGAAACTTTCACTTCCAGTTTGATGTATTGCATTATTTCAAAACTTCTTTTTTTCCTTTGATAAAAAATGGCTTTTGGACACTTTCACTTTCACAAACTTCAAAGAGAACAATGCACTTCCCTGATTCCATTGTAATCCTGAAGCTTTCACGTTCACACTTTCACCTGCTGTTAAAGAGGTACATTATTTCTTCATACAGGTTGGGGGCTTCTTAATGTAAACTTATAAGGAAATGACTAATCATTGAAGAACATCACCACTCGTTGAAGAACATCACCAATCCTTGAGGAACAGCAGCACTTCTTGAAGAACATCATGAGTCCTTGAAGAACATCACCACTCCTTGAAGAACATAACCACTCCTTGAAGAACATCACCACTCCTTGAAGAAGGTCACACCCACCTTCTGTCCCCCTTAAGTTTCCATCCTTTAAGATCGATACAAGCTGCCACTTCCTGCTTGCCCACCCATCCTAAGGGGGTCGTTGCTATGGTTACGGCCCCGTCAGGAACGGCAGTAATAAAATCTGCTTGGATAAAACCCATAAATATCGATCCTCACCGAACTGCCTGTCACAACAAGGATGGGTCGTGACTTGGCAATCCCAACATATCTGCTGTGATATGTGAAATATAGCGTTATATCTGAATCAGTATCAACACATACAGACCCCCACATATATATCTGCTGCGATAAATTTGAAATATAGCGTTATATCCGCACATATCTGCTGCAATATATGTGAAATATAGCTTATATCCACACATACACAACCACATACACTGTAAATCTGCTGTGATAGATTTGAAGTATAGCGTTACTGCGATAAGCTAAGAAATAAGGCATTATATCAACACATATATCTTGTCTCTACCTTGACAAAGGAAGTCCACTGCTGCCATCATGGGTGAACCAATTCAATTTGTTGCTTCTCCAATTTAAAAAACAATTCAGTACTGAACAGGAATAGCAACATCAGGGCTGGAAATACCACCTGCACATGCAAGTTATTACAGGTAAAATTGGAGCTGTGCAGGTACTTCTGATGTCTACCTGCACCTAACCTGCACTGGGCCATGTACTGGGCTTCTTTTCAAGAGTATGTGCACTGGATTTTCATTAGCTGTATTGACTGTCACCACCTACATGTATGAAGTGTAAAAGAAATAATACAATAGTTTCTGAACAGTTTTCAATGTGATCCATACTTCCCAAATTCTGAGTGATGCAGGTAAAATTTGTCTGGTGCAGGTAATTTTTAATGTTACCCGCACCAGTGCAGGTATGCGGAAAAAAAAGTATTTCGAGCCCTGTGATCAGACCCAAATTTTCCTCCCAGCCCTCTGCTCTCATCTTGACCTCTTGCTGAATCAATCCTTGAAAATGTAGGAGAACCGAGGTAATAAATTATTGGTGTGGCCTAATGTTACATTCAAGCATAAAGGATATCAGCAGGAAGCCTTAGCTGAAATGATAAGGTAAGAAATATGATGTTATATCCAAACATACAGCTATCGATTCCACAGCTCTGGAGGGCACCACAAGGGCAGACTTATAGTTCACTCCACATCGGGTATCCTGTTATAATACCGGCTGCAGCGCTGAATACTTCTGTAACATCTTCTTTCTCTTATTAATAACAATAATCAACGTTTTCACTAGAACTGAGGCTTGTGTGATTTAGTCTTTCAATTTGTCTACCCCCCTCCCCACATTGAAAATACATGAAAAAAAACATCTAAAAATAGCAATTTTTTAATGTTATTACCTAATGTAGATTGCCTAATTAGCCGAAGACTTAAAAAAACAGAGAAATGGGCTTGTCAAGATCTTCTTTTCCATCCTGTCATTAGTGAATATGATGGGCTGTTTTCCTTGTAGATCTGGTTGTATCGAGGTCAATATGATTTAGTCCTCCTGTCATCTGTCTTCCTGCCAATAAAGGCTGGAAAATGGATGGAAGTTTAACCTGATGGGACAGAAACAGGGCAGGTCAGCTGGGCCTATAGGTGTGTCAATCACCTCTCACCACCTCAGCCTGGAAATACAGACAAACCTGTACATGTACGTACAGCTGACTACCTCTACATAAGGACCACCTGGGCAATGGTCCCTTAGATAATTTTTACCATTGACACAAGCATTAAGAATCTGGTCTCTAGTGACCACCTGTCCACATGCATGTAAATTTTATCGGTCCCCTGAGTGGTCTTCTTTATCAGTTTTGACTGTATGTCAAGCAAGGCTAAAAATTTTTAGAATGCTATTCTGCTTTTTTGCAATATGTGATCCATGTGAGGATACCAAGCTGGAGATTTTATCTTTAAATTGTAAAATTGTCTCATATTTTTCATGTTGAAGATGGGTATTTGAAGCCCTCTGTTATGGCAGCCATTTTTTTCAGCAACCTGCAAGACAAAAAGTTGTTTGTATTTTTTCTACAACCACAATTTCATTTCTTTTCCAAGTTGCAGGAGGGGATTTGATTAGCCCTGTGATGGCAGCCATTTTTTTTTCTGCCAGCCAACATAATTTACTGTCAGCACCTGACCCAGGGTTGTAGCTAACAATGGCTGCCCTCCCCCCACTGCAAGGTGGTCATTCCTGGGATGGTAACAGGGTAACCATGGTAACAATCAGAGTGAAAATAACAGCAGCGATGTACAGAAACATCTACTGGGTTAATAGCAAGAACTATTCCCAGTGAGAAACTCATCGATTATTCTGGTCCAAGGATAATTTGTGGAGACACAAAACAACCAAATTTGGATGGAATCTATGTACAACATGCAAACTGTACATGTACCCTACATTTGAATTCGAGGGTGTGATGGGGGATGTGGGATCCTATCACAGATATCTGGGGCTATGGTGGGTTGGCAGAAGATCCAACATTCTACTTGTATATTTGAAAAATGTATCTCAGTATTAGCTTTAAAGATGGTTTACCTGCATTTACCTTTAAGTTTGAATCTACCTGTCTATGTAGAATTCTGAATTATTCAGATTCAAGTTTGCCCCCTGGTTTCTGATGAATCCCTCTCGAGAAGAATACAGGTACACAATCACCCCGTTCATACCAGACTTATATTTAGCGGTTTCAACCGGTTTTTCAAAAACCGGTTTTTATTTAACCTGGTGTGAACGCAAATTAACCGGTTTTTTAGGGGTTTAAATCCGATTTTCAAAAACCACCTCGGGAGGTGGTTTTTCAGGGGTTTTTGAAGGGTTTTTCCACCGAAAAACCTGGTCTGAACGCTAAGGGTTTATTAAACCGGTTTTTGCGTGACATTTCAACTCTCAAGTAGGGGCTTCGGGTCAAAGCCAAAGTTATGAGACACCGAATTGCGATGAACGCTGGCCCGACAAAAATTTACAAACATTTTAGTGTGCAGAAGCCAGAACGCCGGGCCGTCCCGCTTGCGACAAGAATTCCTGAGGAAGCATACGGCTGAAACGCCGGTACATCGTGCGGGTCCACAAATATTTTGATCAAAAACATAATCGCTGGGATCTGAAATGTTACAGGATTTTCTTTAGCGGGAGTTTTATTTCTTGTTTTGATCGGTAAAACTACGTGAATTCAAACCCACGCTGCCGGCTCGGCACGTAAACTTCCGGGTTGATTTGGGCGTCAAAATTACGCAAAAGACTCCATAAATCCGCAAAGAAATATATATTTTCCCCAAAGATTCTTTGAATTGTACATTTCTTCACTAGAAAATCGTTCTGTGTTCGCGGAAACAGCATTTTGGCGCGTATTTTTAAACAAAGAAAATTTTGTTTACACGCGCGTCGTCTCGCTTGTGACTTGCCGCCGACACCGCCGGCTGAAATCATCAACCAATCGGAGGCGCGTATCGCGGTCACGTTATGCAATATTTGCATATGACCTCATGGCACGCACGTCAGCCGGCGGTGGGTCGCACATTGTGGTGTAAATTCAGCGCCGTATTTCAGGAAATAAATGCCGGGACACGAACGATTATTTTTAAAAATGTATTTTACAAGTTCATCTTTGGATAGCCTAGTAGAAATCAAACCGTTCGATGTCTGCAGTGCCGCAGCAAGATCAAGAATCTGAAGACTGCATACAAGAAGGCCAAGGACAAGGTTTACATTAAACTGCAGTGGCTGATTAACTGGATATTCGCCGGACAGGGTTTTTGAAAAACCGGTTTTATACATTTTTGTAAGTCTGGTGTGAACGCTAGGGGTTTTAGCCGGGTTTTCCCCCGCTAATTATTTAGCGGTTTCAACCGGTTTTTAAAAGTCTGGTATGAACAGGGTCAATACGTGGATGTTCATGAGAAATATGACACCATTACTTCGACTATAGACTGTGGGATCAGGAGGTAAGTAAGATTTGACAACAGTAATCCTGAGACAGATGTAGGCACGCCGCCTTTATGGCGCATGATTAACATTGGAACATTGCAGTCATAAATATGGCAGCTACTCCGGTTGCACACACACGAAACGCAACAATAACCTGCGCAATACTGAATTATAATAACTCGAACCTGCAAACGAAACAGAACAATAACCTGCACAGCCGCACGAAATAGAACAATAACCCACACCAGCACACCTCTGGGATAATGCAGGAAAACTGAGAGGTCAACATCAGCCTGCTCTTTCCCGGGGTAATCCATCAGCAACACCATCTCCTTTCCAGGATAACTCATCAGTCAGCAACACTACCACACTAGAGATACACTTACAGTAAAAAACCCACAGGCTACTGATTCAGTTCTCTATTTCCTCTCTATTCTCGGCCAGTCACGCAGCACAAATGTTCATCACAAGGAGTTATGCTAGCGGGCTGATGCTAGCGAAACTCCTGAGGGGAGGGGTGGGGATAGAACACCACTAAAATTGCCCTTACATTACAAACATAAATATCAACATCAACAGTCACTCTCACATACAGCAATAACACTTGCTGTAACAAACATCAACAATAACAATTAACATTAACAATAAAACATGCTTTCCAAAACATCAACAATAACAGTCAACAACAATATAATTTGCTGTCTCAAACATCAACAATATCCCGATACCCACTCTCACAAACATGATCAACAACAACCCACTTCCATCAGATGAGGTTGTAATCGAGGGACTCTCAATGACAGCTTTAGTCTTCCTGCAGTCAACACAAACCTCAGCATATTTCCTTTATGTCTCCTTCTGTCCTCATAAACATCCACACCGACACCCACTCACCTACTTGAGGTTGTAGCAGGGAGATGTTCTCAGCTAACCGTAATTAACACTAACGTTTTAACACTAAGTATGTTCCTGACATGCGCTCTCTTGAACACTCACCTGAGGTTGTAGGCAAGGACCCTCACACAGCTACACTGGCATGTTTCCTTGCAATTTCCCTGCTTCTGCCTTGAATCCACGAGTTCTCACATACATGAACATGTAGTGATGTACAGGTCCTAGCTCCCATAATATGCTACCTACACACACCTATCCGACGACATGAGGCTGTGCGGAGGAACCCTCAACTGTACAATGCAGACAGAACAACGTCGGTGTGTTTCCTACACCGATTGTTTCACCCTCCCTCACGTGACACATGCTAATAATTCATAACCGTCGTCCCAGAGCCAGACAATTATAGCCTCCCCCGGGCGCACAACCAGACAAAATTGAACCGTGTCTAATCCGATGTCCGATCCCGAGCATCGCAAGCTGAGCGTTTCGCCGAGACGAGATTCTGACCTGTGAAGTCGGGGTAAAAAGCTGGCCGAGCTAATTTCACGCATGGCTGTGCCTGGAAGGGTGGTTATTAATGCTACTATCCACAAATCATAATATCTGCACTTACCCCACACCTTACCTGCAGGTGGTTCTCTCATGCAGAGGGTCTACCTCACATGGACTTAACCTTCTCTCTGCTGAAGTAGCCTGTTGGCACCAAGTTTATATTGGTTACAGGGTTAGGTAGCAGGTTGAAGGTTAAAGAGTTGTTCTGCCTGACATCCTGGCTGAGTGCTCTTCGAAAGGTCCATGGAAGATCACAGGGGGCAAAATATCATCACTAATAAGTATAAGTTATCTAACATAGAAAAAAAATCACTGACATCTTTTCCTGCCATTGCCACTGAAGATCTGGTCCAATGTCTTACAAACCCTGATATTGAATGTGATTTTAGTTACTGTAATATGTGATGTCACACCACACCCCCTCACCTCTGAACCCCCTGCCACCTCCATACCCCCTCCCACCTATGAACCCCCTCCTCCTTACTGTCCTGTTCATCCTTGACATTACATTGATCACCAGCGAACCACTTCAGCATATTTGTAATCCCAGCTTGCTGCCGGCTTGTCCCTTATATTCCTGTACCCTCTACACTTCACACACCCCCTCTCACTCCATACCCCCTCCCACCTACGAACCCCCCCTTAATGTCCCATTCATCCTTGACATTACATCGATCACCAGTGAACCACTACAGCAGATTTATAATCCCGGCTTGCTGCCCGCTTGTTCCTTATCTCCCCGGCAGGCATGACGGATGGCGCTGCCGACACCACGCTGCATAATTCATGCCCTCCCGCGCACAACTCACACGCGCTACACACGTACACAAGTCCAACATCAACCGTCACCTGTCAACTCCACTTGTAAATCTCCACGGCAACCCAGGCCGAGGTAACGTCGCTAATCCCCCACTGCGTCAGAGCTACTGAACGAAAGACGATTTTCCCCCCGATGATTAAGTACCGATAAATGGTGACAAACAGCAGGGATTTCGGATTCGCGAGGCCTCCTACATCCCTCTCCTCTCATCAGATCTACAGAACTGAACAATTGGTTTCACCTCTAATTCTGTAGTTCTATACAGTGGAGCTTACAGAGAACTACAGGCATATGCCACGCCCTCATCCACCTCTGTACCCTTTCCCCCTTATTATCCCATGCAGCCCTCTCATCACATCTACAGAACTAAATAAAATTTCACCTGTTATTCTGTAGTCTACACAACTGAGCTGAGCTAGTCAGCACAGCGAACTAAAGGCGTGCCACGCCCCCCTCCCCACCTCACATCAAGACCCAGACAGGAGTAGGAATAAAAACACCCACCCTCCATCCCTGCATGCCGCTAGTTTCAGAACCTTCTTTCGAAGTTCCTTGCCTCGTCAGGACGGGACACGGGTGGCCGGCACGATCCTCACGCCTGTCGGACAAACCCTGATGCATGGACATGACCTACAGAAGGGCGCGACCTTGACTTCATCATGGAGCATCGGATCACATCACATCGATCCAACCCTGGACTTGTGCAGACAGGAAGAGCTACATCTACATGTAATATCTATGCTGTGAATAATGTGACGAAGGTACATGTCATGCTACATGTACAGACCTCAGCACAAACCTGGGGTAGAGCATAATAGCCTGACTACATCACGCAGCCCTCCCATATTGGCAAGGCCCCTTACATGTACACGTACCATTGCAAATAAACCTGGGTTAGACTCTTGAGCAGAGACCAGACCGCCTATACGTACATGTACAAATATAATGTCGTTCAAACCTCGGGCTGTAGCGAAAGCTGTAGGCTACGTATCACGTTACACGAACAGACCTCAAACAACGCGGTGATTAATGTGGCGAAGCGACGGAGGTAGACAATCCGCCACATCAAAGGCATGCCTGAATCCTGAGCAGCTTTGTGCCAGCCTAGCAGCCAACTTGACCTTGGCTAAACCTGCGACCTTCAGCCAGGCTCCCTTTGTCCCCAGGAGTTCGGAGGCCGGGGTTGCCATAGCAACGCCAGAGCAGTAAGTGGAATAGAATACTGATTGCCTGAATGTTTCTGTGTGATTAGGGTATATGCATCTCAATAGGGACGAATAAGAACAGGTTGATTCATAACGTACGTTTCATAACCCGGCTTCCTATGATCGCGTCGACCTTACCAGTACCCAAACCTGAAGTACACACAACAGCAGCGATTATCTTACATCAGGTAACGAGAGTAAATGGGTGGTCCCATTACAGGAACGGCAAGCCAAATCTAATCACGAGAACTCCCTCGACAGTGCAGAATGTAATTGCACAGAACTGAAGCGAGACTTGTGTGAGGAAGAAAGGGAAACACTTTGACCTTCAAACATGAACTCTGCAAAAATCTAATAACAAACTTCTCCGCTGGGATTAATTTGAGGAGAAATAGATTCACCTTCCTGTGATGCAGAAAAATATGCCAACCGCAGAACATAACCAATACACAAACAATACACAAACAATACACAAACACTTCCAACTGCTCTGCATCCATGCATTCTGCTAAAACTTTCGTATCAACATCTGCCCACATCAGAATGATGAACAGCTGACTAGTTTCACCTTGCTGTGCCTGCACAAAAATATGCCAACCGCAGTACATAAACAGTACACAAACAGTACGCAAACAGTATACAAACATTACACAAACACTTCCAAGCTGATGGCATTAGGAAGGCTACGTATGCAAGACAGGAGCTTCTGCCAATGTGGTTTTAAAATGAGTGGCAGAGGAGGACTGTCACTCGACACAAGTCAAGTTACAAGTCAAGTCGATCACTTTCAACTGCTGTCCCCTCATTCCACACACACACTCTGGTGCAACTTACAGGCTGAAAAATTTCATATCAGCGTCTCCCCACACCAGGATGATGAACAGCTGACTATGAAACCCACATGCTGATGTGATATTTGCCGGCACAAAAGCCCAGGAACCCTGCCAGGAACCCTGCAGTCCACGGCAAACATGTCGTCGTGTGACCGGAATCACAAGCAGGTCCAGTCCCAATTCACAAGTTGCACACTCTTTCTCCGTAGTCACACCTCACAGAACTAACGTGAGATGCTTACCTGTGAAATCTTCACACCTGTAAACTCCGAGATCTCTTCCTTACAGCACAGGAAGTCGTCTTCTAAGATTCTGCAATCACAAGGTAAAACAAAAGTCAATCACTATAGAACTACACGTCTTAACAACTATGCATCTTAACAACACATACAGTCAAAACTGCCCAAGAAGACCATTCAGGGGACTGATAAAATCTGGTCTATGTAGACAGGTGGTCACTATGGACAGGATTCTTAATAATTAATTAAGCCTGTGTCAATGCAAAAAATTATCTAAGGGACCATCAAAAAGTGGTCACACTTATGTATATAGGTGGTCACTTGTAGGTTTGACTGTATTTCCAAACAAAATATCTCTACATATTACATGTCCAGATTATTGGATACAAGTAAATTCCAGGTCAGCATTATGCAACCCTACAGGTGCAGCTCCTGAAGTCTGCTTGGGAATGCTGAGAACTGTGGAAATCGATTGTTGCAGCCTTTAATAAACCATCCATAGATTTTTACGGCTGCTCGCTTGAAGCTGCCTCTGCTGGGGAGATTTCAGATACACAAATCCCTCCCCTGCACATTGCTGATTCAAACGGAGGTGAAGACGTGTTTCATTGTGACTGCAGATTTTACCTGCATTTAGCTTTAATTATTTACCATCAGTAGATTTGATGTAATCATACTTAAGTCTCCAGCACTCAAGCTCTTTCCTGTTATCATAAACTGATCAGCTAACACAGCCAACTCCTAGCCACACTAACCACTATTAAACCAAGAACATTACTTTGTTTAATTCTCACCCATATCAACCTTGCAGCCTCAGTGTGTGAACACACCCATGCCAACCCTGCAGTCTGTGAACATACACACCTATCGACCATGCAGCATGTACACACACCCATATCAACCCTGTAGTCTGTGAACACCAGCACGTTGGCAGAATGTACTGCGCCTGTGCAAAACCTGGATTTTCGCTGGATTTTTGGTCAACGTTGCATCAGAATTACGCAAATTCGACCTTATATGAGACGTTCTGCCGAAGTGCTATGCACAATACATTACGGGTTTTCACACCCATAATAATATTAACCCTACACCCCAAAACACACCCATATCAACCATGCTGCCTGTGAACACACCCATGTCAACCCTGCAGCCTATGAACACATCCTTATCAACCTGCAGCCTGTGACAAACCCTGCAGCCTATTAGAATACATGTTTAACCCTGCAGGCTGTGGATTTAAGGTAGTATGGAAGTGTGTCTGAGGACTTTGGGGACATCTTAGAAATACTAGTTAGAGTTAAGTATGGTCCTTGAAATTTTTTTTGTTAGTAGCTAAGTGCAAGATAATAATTTATGCGAATTTTCATGACGTCACCATGACGTCATCTTCAGTTATAAGCCACGCCCACTTTTTAGAAAAATCAATTTTTCTGGCCAGCGCTTTGGTGTTCATAAACTATATTTCGTAGAGAGGCACACTGTAGTAATAGCAAAAAATGTACGCGAGGATTTTTTTATATCTCCAAATATTGATTTTTTATGAATTTTTTTCCGTAAATTTTAAGTGTACCTTACGCCAGCAGCCCTCTACAACACACAAAGCGGTGCAGTGCGTCGGCCTCGCGTACGTTTTTAGTTTAGAAGCTTATGTTTAAAAGAAAACCATTTTTGGTCCCTTGTCATGAGAAGTTTTGCCACAGTTTTGTTCTAAAAATGCTGTATATGCTGTATGGGGTACATAATGTCCATTTTGGAGCCAAAAAGAGCCGAAATCGCCAGTTTTTGGACCGCATTCCAAAGGCCCCGAGGACTTCCGGCAAAATGCGGGTCATTGACCCTTCAGCACGCTGTATTTAGCATATTGAAGCGCGATTTAGAAAAACAGACCGGGGACACGTCCAGTAAAAAGAACAGCCAAAACAACGCCACTAATTCCGCGCGTTGGCGTCACGTGACCAAGCCAAGATGGCGGACAGCGTGAATGTCGCGAATAGCGCAGTGCGGTTTACGGCAACATTTGGGCCGCTAGACGATCTTTTTCACGGCTATATCCTACGTAGCATTGCAGTTGGAGTCTTATGGACTATTCTGATACCTTTCTGGAGAAAGTCCGTCCGCGTTTTCTGGAGTTACGGACTTGTTTTTGATGCCTACCCCCTAAATTCTTTGTTGTACGTTCTCGGCATGGAGACAGCATACACGGCGGCTTCACAAATCAACAAGACTGAAAAGTTACCGGGATACATAGCTCTGGAGAAAAGCCTGCCCGGACGTGGTATGAGATTTTTAGAGAATATAATTTTGTTGATTTTGTGAATTTCTGTTGAACGTTGTCACAGACGTGTGCATATAATTTTCACGTACCACGGTACGGTATATCTTCAAAGTATGGACGATCGGTTATAAGCTGCCACTACTAGTATATTGCTGTAAATCGTAACGATTAATGTTAGCCGTTACAGTAAGATTATACATAAATTCCGCTGTAAGATAACTAATGAAGCTTGTAGATATTGTATTTCTTTGAATAAAAAAGAACGTTGCAGAATGAAAAATTTCTTTTGTCATTTTTGTTCTCGGTCTTCCTACAACTGCATACTACACATGTAATACAGTTACAAACGTTTTGCAGTCGAAACAAACTCAGAATAATTAGACAGCACGCAAGTAGAGATACGTTTTATTGGGTAAAAATGAGTTGTCTGAGAAATGAAAGATCACAAAGGCATAACACCGCATAAATTATTTTGACGGCTATGAACCGGCACGCGCGTCTTATAAAATGTAGTGTCGACTTGTGCCCGATCCGGCGCCGGGCGCTCCTTTGTGGCTCAAAACAGACGACTTTGTTCCTTTTGGCAGTCTGATGTTTGTGCATAGAAAGTTGTCGGAGCATCCCTGCCTTTTTGGGGGATTTCTGTGGTATATTTCCAGTTGAATATGTGTTCCAACTTGACAATTATTTTGCTGATTAGCCGACATGGCTGCTTTGCTACAGTTTGCATATACGAGCTGCGATAAACAATGGCAGGTTTTCGTAATTCTTTGCAGTTGGCAGGTTTTTGGTACCAAGCTTGAATTATCAGGAAAATTGTCTTTCCCTTTCCCAATGGCAAAGTGAAGCTCGCACACAGTTCACATAACGTCAACAGTTCAAGTGAGCCTGATTGGTCGAGCGACCTCGTGTTTTCGCCTCAGTGGGGTGTGCACACTAATTGGAAGGGCATACTCCGCCTCCGCTCCATATATGGGAGCCCAGATGGAAGATGGCGCGTAAAAAACTGCAAACTTTGCCGTTCAATTTCGCGGTCAAAATGTGACCTTGGCGAAATATATGTCACAGATTATAAAAATAGGCCTAAAAGACTACCATATTAGACAGTTTATTTTTATTTTCTAAAAATGCCTCACCCGAGGTACAATAAGACCTTAACATCCACCCATATCAACCCCTCAGCCTGTAACTTTAACTCCCACCCATATCACCCCTGTAAGAACACATGTACAGCCTGTACACAAGATGCACGACCCTGCGCTCTCATTGATCTGGCTGCTGAGGGAGTATTTATCATGTGTGTTTATCTGCGCTGCTGGGAGGATGTTATAATGTCACTGCTGCCGGTAATGGCCTGCCCAAGCCCCGCACAAATTCAATCTCGGCCGGCCGGGCGATAGCTCCGTATTGATCGGGCCAGGAGGGAGTTCGGCACACAGATTCATCAACGAGATTGCTTTTTACAGCGGACCACTCCTTGGACTGGGGCAGGGGTTAGGCATCCATCAAGGCTCCTTAGGGACTGTACGATATTTAGCGGGGGGGGAGGGCCGGTCGTCAGAGGGGGGAGGGCCTAGGTAAAAAAATTTGAGCTGGGGGGAGGGCCTAGGAAAAAATATTTTACCTGGGGGGAGGGCCTAGGAAAAAAATAAATTCCAAGATCCACGAATCTTTCCGACGTTTTGATAATTTCAAAAACGTAATCTCACATGTACTGTAGTGATTTGCCGGCCTTTGGAATCGGCAGAATGTTACGTTAAAATAGTACGCATCCCTATAATTCTAGTGGATTCGCCCAAATCTCCCACAACCCTCTGGGAAAGCTGGTAGTCGAGCCGGGCGCGAAGCCGAAATTCGACGATACAACAAAACTAACTCGCGTTTCGTAGCGGTTTTCGTAACGATATCGATAAAAATGCAGCCAAGCCTCTTCTGAAGAGAACATTTAATTAATTTTCGCGGCATAACGCACCCTTCCCAGCCGCACTACGGTAGTTTTTTCTTGTTTAAAATCGTATATGCGTCGTCGATAAAGATCCCGCCCCACGTTCCGCTCGAACTTCTCGGCGTGGATGTGGACGCATTAAACAAGGTATTTTGATTGAACTAAGGACTGTCACAACATTTATTTGCCTCTCTGAATGTCCTTCCAAAGTAAATTGAAAACAACCTGACAATATTGTTTTCCCGGTTGTGTAAATAGCACGTGGAAGAAGATCGTGGACGAAATATAGCCCGAAAAAGAGGAATAAACTTAGCTCGGTGTACCAGCAAAATTTACCCATTAAAATGCAGGAAATAGCGTTTTAGAGAGTTAAGATTTCAAAATTTTCCGGGGGGAGCATGCCCCCCAACCCCCCTAGCTTCGTGCCTGGTTCGTGCGGCGCGACGGCTCGCGCCTTCGGCGCTCCTGCCTGGTCCGTGCGGCGCGAGCGCTCGCGCCTTCGGCGCTCGAAAATCTGCCCCCTCCCCGTACGAAATTTCCTTTAGATAATTCACGCCGGGGGGAGGGCCTAGGAAAAAAATTTGAGCCGGGGGGGAGGGCCTAGGAAAAATTTTTTGACCTGGGGGGGAGGGCCTAGGAAAAAATTTTAAACCCTACCCCTGGACGACCGGCCCTCCCCCCCCGCTAAATATCGTACAGTCCCTTACTAAAGGGGATCTCAAACTATACGCCTGGAGAAAGTCGCCAAGTCAATATCTGTATCGCTCGCAGGCCGTTACTGTGGGGCTGAAGGAAGTGACCGAGGTAAACATGTATCTCTCTTCACTCTCTGGTGTGTCTTGATACATATGTGGTAGACCTTACGATTGCTGAAGGGTGGATCTGTCTTCAGTGACCAGAAGACATATCTGATTCAACATTAAGGTCCTCCTGCCTTTTCCTGCCCCCCCCCCCATTCATCGCTATACCTCTGAACAATGCACTTGTGGTATACTCAAGTGTTTGTATCATTAATTTTCTTCCTGCTGAAGTAGCCCGTTGGCACCAAATTTGTACTGGTTACCAGGTTAGATAGCAAGGAGAAGGTTAAATGTCTTCTCCTAGGACTCCAGTACAACCATCCATAACAGAGCCCCAATTCTACCAGCCTGCAGGATCGTTATTATGTAGCAAGCAACTTTCCTGGTGGAGAGAACAAAATTACAGCAAACGGTTCAGACATGCAATTACACCTCAATGGGCCGACCACTTAAGGAGGCAGGAAACCCCCAGACACAAACAGGCCAAGACTATCCGTCTCACATCGCCCAGCTCCAAAGTTGGTCTTAGGGAAGGCATCCTGTCTTGAGATTACCCAACTTCCTTAGGCTCCTCTTACCTAAGACAACCCATCCTCAGCTCTGATGTCTTTAAGGACAGATCTGAGATGTCTTCAAGCATCCTCAGCTCCCCTGGCGTCACCTCTTCACCTCCCAGCTTAGCTCAAACTCCACGGATTTCCCGCTAATTTAGGAGCGGTAAGACTCCCCGGACAGTTTACCTTGGTCTTAGCTCTGCACGCAAATCTAGAGAAGCATGTCTAAGGTCTCCTGACTGTGTCTTAAGCCTCTGAGAAATCCTTGCCATCTGAAGGAAGGTGGTTTCCTTAATATCCTCCCACAGCAGACAGAAGATGGATGAGAAACACTTAAGTCCAGCTTCTTCTAGCTCAGGTTAATCCACAGCCTGGGTCACTGCTGAGGGTTTCTCTCCACTGTGAATCACCACCATGGTTTCTCTCCAGCATCTGAACATGTTTTCTGTCTAACCCTCACCCTTCAGGGTCAGGGTTTCTATCTGCTGTGGGTCCCTGTCTACTATCTAACCCTTACCCTCAGCCACCAAGGTTTCTCACCAGTGTGAATCTTTGTTTGAATGTGGTTTCTCTCTAAATTCTAATCACCAACTTTGGGCACCAGGGTTTCTTTCCAGTGTGGACGGTCATCTCTACTAGTGAATAGTACCCAGAAAAATATTCAAAATTATCTACCCAAGTGAAGGTACAAATAAGCCAGGAAAATGTTATTGTTAGATAATTTAAAGGTCAAACACGGGTATCATCTATTTCACAACTTACCCAGAACAGTTACTTAAAATAAAACCCGTTGTTTACTGCAAAATGTTTATTGAGTACTGTCATCCTTATCTTTAACGAGAGATTAATTTTACGAGACTTTGACTTGGTAAAAGTTCAAATCTAATTGTCTGTGACCTTGCTTGACCTTGCCTAAGTGTTCTGCCTGCAATGTGTCTGTTATGTCCTTGTGGTTTTATCTGATTGGTCCTGACAGACCCTGTTGTCCATCATATCTCTATTGGTGAGATCTGATTGGTCTTGGCAGTGCCTGTTGTCCATCATATCCCTAATGGTGGGATCTCACTGGTCCTGACAGACCCTGTTATCCACCATATCCCAGTAGTGTGATCTGATTGGTCCTGACAGATGCTGTTGTCCATCATATTCCTAACAGTAAGATCTGATTGGCCTTCACAGTGCCCATCACTTGCAACCGTGAGATGTGATTGGTTCTGACAGCTCCTGTCCTCCATCATATCCAAACGGTTCGACATGATTGGTCATGACAGAGACTTTTGCCCTGCCTGAACGTGTTCATGTATGGTGTCAAATGCAGGTTGACAGGATGCTCCAGTACATTTCACACGTGGCAGGACAGAATTACAGATACGACCTTTCTGATACATACGAAGAACAACTGTTCAAGCCAATCATATCATAGAACTTCCAGTTCCAACCAATCAGAAGTCCAGATCTCCTGCATAAGTCTGCGACTTTGCTGAAATCTTCTCACAAGGACAAGACATGATAGATACTGACACCCTGCGTCAGTCCGTCCATGTGTAGCTCCTCTCTGCGCTTAACTTCACTTGGCCAAATCTTCCGCCACGTCGGTTTGCCTATCGTGTGACAAACACGACTACAGAAGGCACTTTTCATCTGATGCAGGACCTACTTCACTAATGTCATTGGACACAGGATGGTTTTGCCAATTAATTGTCTGTATGATTTTTTGTCTGTTTCTTCAGTAAGAAGTTGTTTCTTCCATATACCACTGCAAATATGTTCCCTGGACATGACTTTACTGTTACAGTAATACACTACATTTTGATTTCTGAAAATTAATTTGGACCTGAGAGTGAGACACACTTTTTCATCGGGTAATCAGGTACAGAACTTGGATGTTTTGAGCGTGACAAACTCCTTTCACAGATCGCTATCAGCTACATGTATTCTACATCCCAGAGCCTGAGCGTTACCGGGACGGAACACTCCGAATCTTCCTTCATCCTGTAATAAGGGAAACTGCGGCCATATCTCTGCAGCCACACGCAGTAATCCGGACCTGCGGGGGGATTCGAACCTCCCGAGTAATTACTGGTGAGACAAACGCCGCAGCAAAACCCCGACAGAAACACTTGCACTGATTATTACTGCCTGCAGTCTCACATCCACAGATAACAGACCGTCTACAGTGGCCTGAATTACTAGGAACTTATCTCCGTGGACAATTGTTCATTAAAACCTCCATTATCTTCACTCCTTTCCTTTTAATTTCCCCACCAACAATGGTTCCCGCGCTCGACCGGAGATACACGTAATTTACCGATGTCTCTGCCGTGAACGTACCTGTAATCACGACTGCCGGTGAGGCAAGGATGATGCGTTAGCTGTGATATAACGTTCATATTAATCATGAGATCCGCCAGGCATTGCAACAGAACATAAGCTGTAAATACTGGAGACTGCAGCTGTAAAGATTGAAAACTGGAGCTGTAAATACTGATGACTGCAGCTGTAAATACTGACGACTGCAGCTGTAAATACTGAAGACTTCAGCTGTAAATACCAAAGACTTCAGCTGTAAATACCAAAGACTGCAGCTGTAAATACTAAAGACTGCAGCTGTAAATACTAAAGACTGCAGCTGTAAATACTAAAGACTTCAGCTGTAGATACTAAAGACTTCAGCTGTAGATACTGAAGACTGCAGCTGTAAATACTAAAGACTGCAGCTGTAAATACTAAAGACTTCAGCTGTAGATACTAAAGACTTCAGCTGTAGATACTGAAGACTGCAGCTGTAAATACTGACGACTGCAGCTGTAAATACCAAAGACTGCAGCTGTAAATACTAAAGACTTCAGCTGTAGATACTAAAGACTTCAGCTGTAGATACTGAAGACTGCAGCTGTAGATACTGAAGACTGCAGCTGTAAATACTGAAGAAGTTGCAGCTGTAATACTCAGGTGTGATGCAGTAAACAGTCAGGATTGAAGTTGTAAATACTGATGTCTGAAGCTATTAATGCTAAGCACCTATGCTGTAAATACTGATGTGTGAAGCCCCATTTGTACACGATTTACTACAGGTTACTAATGAACAGACAACCTGGCCATGAAATAATAATGAAACAAATCAACTTCACTCCATTTAAGTCAACACCATCTACAAGCCATGTGGAACAAGACCACAGATCAAACAAGTATCCTTCATTGCCGTGTATATTTTTCCAGTTTGCCTGTTAGGTCTTCTTCTAATGGAAATGTTATCAAATCTTTTCACGTATCTCACTAGTGTAATATGGTAATTCTGGCTGTTATAACTAAGTTTAGTATTTCTATGTTTGTTAGTCTGGTACATGTTTTATCTATTTGTTTGTTATGTATGACTATAAGTGGCACCATGCTGTGAAGCAATCCATGTAAAAATTATGTAATTTCAAAGCTGTACAAATAAAACAGCCCCACACCGCTCATCTGCTTGGATATCCCACCTGTCAGCCAACTGAGTTGTCATTGATAATGTCCCTATAGGGGGGTCTGATCTGAGCAATTGGATCTGGATTATCAGCTCAGACCTGGACTGGACATGGATTACTGCATCCCGGGACAAAGAAGAGGGAGGAGGTTGGGACCGAGATTGGGATAGAGTAGGAAGCATCAGATTTTACATAGGCAAATTAAAAACAGTCCTGCAATGTTACACTAATGTGAACATTGGAGGAGGGCAGTATGGCCCCTCATGGACCTCTTGTGTGCTGCCTTTGGTGGTTTACCCCTAGCTCCATCATACTCTACATTTCTTGGGAGATCCCCAAGCTCCTGACAATCTCCAGTCCAGAGAAAACCCTTTAAGTCCACTCCAACTCCACCCCAAGGCGTGCCGTAAAACGTACAAGGACCCGCTCTTTCTTCCTCACACCTCAAGGAAATTCACTTGAGCTGCCAGAGACACCTTATCTTTACTGCATTTTTGTACTTGGCTTCTTAACGCCTATCTCCGAGGAGTCTTGTGGCTCTGGCTTGCATCTTAAGACGTGGTATGCCAACAGCAAAGATGCAGAAAACAAGAGCAAGATACACAAAATGAGCCCGAGCTTGGAAATGCCTTTGGCCTCATAAATCATTACGGTGAGTATATCGTCCAATATACAATAAAAATTGTGCAAGTGAGGAGAAATTCCCATGCTGGTTATATAGATCTTATCATTCCAAAGGGAAATTCCCATGAAAATATTGGGCTTGCGCCAAATGGAAATTGACAGAAACATTCAGGGAAGTCAATATCATTGGAGCAAGGGGGGAAACCTGGGAGGGAAATCAGAGGGACGGCAGCAGGAGGAAAATGGTTATTGACTGGTTTTTAGAATGCTTTTGAAGTCTTTGTTTGTTTATTTGTTTGTTTGATCCTTTGTTTATTCATGAAATACTCAAATCTACTGGCCAGTTTTCATTGATGTCATGAGGGAAGAGGTAAGGCTCAGACAAAATATAACAAAGGTACAGATGACACGATTGAAGCTCCATAAACAAATCCATAAACATAGTCAAAGGGCAGCATGGAAACTATGTTTGTTTATAATATATCCAGTGGTGACATTAATATTAGCTGCTTGCTAGAGTTGGTCACCACTGTGTCCTGTATTTTTTCATGTTGTTTCAATAAAAAAAAAAGAAAACTCTTGCATCCCTAAACTCTTGAAAAAAACAGATCATATCCCACTGGCCACGGAAGTCGTTCTACAGTTCTACAGTTTTACGCAGCAGAAACCCTTGAAGTTGTATAATGAATTATGGATGCAGACATGTATTTTTCAGGACAGGCTAATGGATCGCTGGTGCCATCAGAGATCGGTTTGGGAAGGCTTATCGGTCGCCGACCTGCAATCGCTGCACCAGGGGTTAAGCTGCCTTATGCAATTCACTGGAAGATATATAACACCCAGCGTACAAACATCGCCTGACGAAACAGAGGGATGGGGAATATCAAAAGAACAAAAGGTTGACAGGTATCGATATTTGGACACAGGGCTCGAAATCCTTTTTTCTGCGTACCTGCACTGGTGAAAAATTACCTGCACCAGACAAATTTTACCTGCATCACTCAGAATTTAGGAAGTATGATCATACTAAAAACCGTTCAGAAACCATTGCCATTATTTCTTTTATACTTCACAAGTGATAACAGTTCATGCAACAAATACAATCCACATACACATTTGTATATAAACCCTGGGTACATTGACCAGTGCAGGACAGGTAGATGTCAGAAATACCTGCACAGCTCCAATTTTACCTGCACTAACCTGCATATGCAGGTGACATTTCAAGCCCTGGTACATATATTGTAAAGCTAGATTTCAAACTTACCAATGCAGATGTACATATAGGTACTGTGCTTATAAAGTATTGGTTATATCTGTTAGTTTCTCTGTCAAGAACTGATTCAGAAGTACATAGGACTGTATCTGTGGTACCCCAATGGCCAACCAAACTAACTTAGAGAAAAATGACGAGACCATGCAAGATTTTCTGCACTTCTATCTTGCGAATGAAGTTCCTTGTTTGTAAAGTTAACATACTAACATCATCTAACCACTACCCACCCTTGCAGAAAATTTTACATGAAAATTTCAGAAAAGGCTAACTCAACTGGAAGAACACTCTTTCTGTCAACAATTTCTCCACAGAAAAAGTGGGAAATTGAGGAAAGACGACTCTTCTCTCTATCTGAGGCCAGCATTTTATCATTCCACGCTGCAGGGCACGTTCTGGGGGACAGCCGTTACGATAAAGGCCGTTCCTTTTAGTGGTGCTAAACTAGCTTAGCGTGCAATTAGTTCCACCCAGGCTGCACCTGAACCTCAGGTCTGCGCACTCGGGCCAAACAGTCCTGCCTACCCCACCTGAACAACCGGCTGCACCAGTTAAATCTGCTGGTTCTCACACATCCAAAAATGAATACTGTAAAACTCAACTTGCACAGCGATTTTATTTTCAGTTTTCGCGATGACCTCTCCAACACAAATTCATGACACCACGAATATCTTATCTTTGTATGACTACTGTACTATAGAACTGTTTCAATCATGAATTTAAAACACTGCGAAAACCTCCTTTTCCATTCTACCACGAAATAAAAGTAAACAAGTTGCTAGGCTAGGGAGCCCAAAATCTAATCATCAAGACCTACCCATCTATCAAGTTTCATGACAATCCATCCTTAGCTTCTTGAGTTATTGTGGTAAACCAAATATACATACACACAAACGTTACCAAAAACATCACCTTCTGGTGAAGGTAATGAATTGACAGTAATGCTACACTGGAAAGCAGATCCTGAGAGGAAACTTTGTACCTTGGTACACGGAGCTTCATGGAATGAATATCATCAGATTCAAGTTTTCCTCTCAGAGTCAGACCTCTGTTTTTATGTTGGGCTCTTTTAAAATGTCACTATTTTGTCAGGGAACCAAGGAAATAAACTGGTCTGGCCTGGGGTCTGAGCAATCCCGTTCCTGGGTTTTACCAGCAGGAGGAAAAGGATCGCGTAAAACCTGAACTGTGAGGTCCGCAGCTGAAGTGCCTTTTAATGGTGCTAAAAATAGCTTTGTGCACAATTGCGATGTGTAATACACACCTGGACCTCCCTGTGGGGAAAGGCCAGGCTGAACTACTAATGTACATTGTCAAGTGTTCCTGGGTTTTAGTGGCTAACACTATACAGTAAAATGGCCAATCAACATCTATTAAGGAACTTTGAACACATTGAAAACATAACCTCCTTGGCAGAGGAAAATAGGCATTTTAGAATGATGCTATTGATGAAAATGATGTTGATATATAACTTGGCGAGTCATTTTGAGGTTTTGCCTTCTTTCTTTCACATCCTCTCCTTGTTGCCTTCTTGTAAGAGTACACTTCAACGCAGCTGACCAAAACAAACCCATTCCCCTATCTCTAAACCCTCCTCCTGTCCTCTACACAGTAACACCAAACATCCTCACACAGGCTACTGGTTAGTCTCCAGGACAACTCACTGACAAGTACAGCAGAACAACAGATACATAAAAACAGACAGGACAAAAACATTCTCCACGTATCTACACTACAAAACATTCCCTTAGGAACAACAAGCCCTTAGGAACAACAAGCTGCCGATAAAAAGTAACACTAACAGACATGCCTGTAAATTGGGAAAAGCATGCACTACAGGACTGGACAAGGTCAATGGCACCACGGCCCCATAAAAAGTTGATTCGGCCCGTGAAATTGACCATGTACTGGCCCAATAGAGTCAATGAATTTCTTCAAACTTCTCCAACCCTGCCACTAGGTTAGCTAGCTACTGGTGCTACATAATGTACATAAATTTGTATTTAACCTTTAGTACACTGAAGCAGCCATTTGGCTACCAATTCTCTATTGGTTACGGGGTTAGGCAGAAAGTAAATGTGTAAAACTCAAACCTGCCCACCTTGCGACCTTGTTCCTTCTCAAAGTCAGGCACTAAGACCAGAGCGCCAAGCTTACCTGCCCAGCAGTCCGACAGGTGTTCACTCTCTCGTTAACCTCAGACAAATCTGCTCTTTTGGGCCCCTTTTAGACAGAGACATTGTCCAGTATTATCCTGGGTGCTTTTAAGAAGATTGTCACGCCAGCCTTTCACAGGCCCTGAAGATGTTTATAGGCCTGTTTGGGGTTTGTTGCTGTTGGCGTCTTGCCAAGGTGAGTCCCAATTAGACTGAGGTTCGAACCATTGGAGATGAAATAAAGGGGGAACTGAACCAAACCGAACATAAACACTTTTCCCTGTTTTAATATTTAAGCTCTAAAACTGAAGGGAAACAATTTTTTTTCTTTTTAACTCTTTTTGCTTTACTTTCCATCACATTTAGATAAGTCCAACGGTTTGTTCTAAATTTTCCTCAGCTTCTATCTCCCCCACCAACAAATGGACTAGTCCACCTGAGAACCACCTAAGCCCAGTGTATCAGTATCCCAACACAACAGGAACATAATAGGCAGGTAGGACAATGGCCCACTCACCTGGTGGCACAATGGAGGGTGTGTTTGCCAGTGTATATAATCCTATTGTCCTTGGGTCTGACAGTTCATTAACCCACTGGTTCGTTAGTCAGGAGCGATTAGTCACAGGGACTGGGACAGGCACGATATTGTGATAGAAGGAGTGGCCATGACACCATTTCCGCCAGTCGGCAAAAGAAAGGGCCAAGGAGAGTACATTTTGAGTTATTAAAATAAGGTTTCCCAGGTTTCCAATCGCTGGTTCCGAACCACAACAAACGACCTTTCTGACGTGCCCCCTAGTTCGGCTGGCAAGGGGCCAACTCACCAGCCTGGGAAAGTTTCCCGCCAAAAACTGGCAACAAAACAATCGCACAAAACAGGCTAGCGAAGAGAGAGAATTAGTGTCCGTTTCATAACTATCGAGTCACTGATCTGAAATCAACACATCTTTCCCAGTGCCTAGTGTGATAGGTAAAAACACAAGTAATCTTACAGGTTGTTGAAGTTTCCCACGTTTCCAGTGACTGAACACGAATCATAACAGCACACCTTTTGCAGGTGACCTAAAGGTCAACTGGCTCGGGGCCAGTGACATGGAGCTGGGAAACTTTCCCGCCAAAACTCAACAACAATGGCAACGACACGACAACAAAACAAGTTGTTCTGTAACAACAGCCCTTATTTTGGTGGGAAGTTGCTGACCCAAGTCACTTTAACCTTCTCCTTGCTACCTGACACCATAAGGAATAAAAATTTGGTGCCAAACAGCTAGCTACCTTAGCATGCTGAAGGTTAAGACAGGAAGGTAGAGACTGTTGTCAGTTGTCACTGCTCCTCAAACCCCCATTTCAACCCTTATTTAGTTATTACCAGCAGTTCTCCTCAAACCCCCATCACCATCTTATTACCAGCAGTCTTCACTCCACAATCCATCCAACCAGGATAATGACGGCTTTACGAGCACACTGCCCAAAGTCTACAATTAACCGAGTGATGGGTCGACAATGACAGGCTTTCTGTGATGGACGGCTGTAAAACTGTTAGCGTGTCACAACCATAACCACTTATCTACAATCTGTTAACAAGGTTCTCCCAAGGGACCGTGATGTCATTTTAACCAGCTTCGCAGTTCGGTCGCCACGTTAGGAGGTGCTAACAACGGGCTGCAGAAATAAACTGTCCCGATAAAAACACGCCAGAAAGCCCTTCTAAAGCCGTTTATACACTCACAAACTCATCCGGCCGTCATTTGGCAGAGCAGGATTTTTTATTTCCCAGCAAGCTTTTCCCATAAACCCAGCAGTGGCCACGGCAATGGTTGGATGGAGAACTGAAGGCTGCCGTTACCAGGGTGAGTCAGCTGACCACCATCTCCATGGCGATGACCCCGCCCGACTGTTTAATGGCTTTTCATATCTTACAGGTGCCGTGTGAAACTGTTGTCTGAGAAAGAACAAATGACCGTCGAGTCACGCAAGTAACAAACAGTACACCAAACAGTCAAGCTGATGTCATGAACACAATTCTGATTTCAGTTCAGTGCATGCAGTGCCTTGGAAAAGGTGCTAAACAAGAAGCCAAGGAACAACTGATACCACACGTGTACATTATCATCCTTTCTATCAGTCTACCTGTCAGTACCTTTGCGTCCATGATTGAAGACAATTATTGGCCCAGATAGAGATTATGTTTATTAACTGTTGTTTCATCACTTTACCTGAAATTAAGTGCAAGTTGACTTTGGTTTGGACTTTTCTACTAACAGGAAAAATTGGATTTGCCAATCTATTTTTAACTTCCATATATCTTTCTTACCAATAAATGAATGCTAGTGGCAAGGAAACTTCCTTGTCTTGGCAGAAGTTACATGTATAACAGCTCTTAGGGTAGTAAACTTCTCTGGTGTTATGTGGTACTTTGAAACATCCATCTGACACAACCTCGGGGCACAGATTTTACCCCCTACTCACCATAAACGTCCGCACTAAAACCATAAAATCACTTCTCCATGCATGGTACAACAGGCAAGCTTATATATGCAACATTCATGTTTCCAGCCAAAACTCTCATAACGAGCAGTTCACATAACAGTTTTGTGAATAGCTTCATAATGTTAAATAATGTCAATGAAAGATAAGGTTTCTTTTGTGCACAAACAAATATTTTTGACAAGTTGCCAAAACTTTGGCAGGTGAGAAAAATGTTTTGATGTGGATAGAACTTAAGCTTCAAAGCAAGCCTATCAACCATCCGTGTTTCCTACTGAAACCCTACAAACCAGAGGATCACTGTACATCAGACCACGCTTTAGTTCTTTTGGATTGCCGAAATGTCGTCAGGTGAGAAAAATGTGGTTTTGTGGAAAGAACTTAACCTTCAAAGACCAAATAGTAGCAACAGGTTTCACACAAAACAGATTTACAGTTTGAAGATATGAATAGAACAAAGCCTTCAAGTGCTATTGATGTTGAAGCAATTTGAGGCATAGAAAATCCGGGAAAAATGCCTTGAACTTTCACACTCACAGCAGCCTAACTAAACCTTTTTATCTCACCACACTACTGGGCAACACTGTGATTTGTACATTTCCTCCCTCAAATTGACCAAAATCCAACAATAACTCGTGCCACGTCTTGTGTCCAAGCACAGAACACCTTCTGACGATCACACCTGTATGGTGGGGATTGAAGTGGAAAATTGCACACCTGTAACTTAGTGTAAGACCAGACAACACAGCCAGGTACGAGCACAGGTATGCTCACCTTTCGATAACGACAGGTCCATGTATAATTCACGACCCGGGCTCACAAAAGGCACGTTAAGTTTATGTCCCGTGGCACTTTGATTAACGGTGCCCCTGAGCGCGGATTTTCAAAGCGGCAGTTAAAGATGGGGCGCAGCCCGGAAGATGGCAGTTTGTACGCCGCTACATATGTATTCATGACCTTGGCACGTTCTGCATGACCTTGGGAGCCTTATCGTACCCGGCATGGTGTACCGTACTAATGTAGCGTTTCCTAACACTGTGACAAACTTGGGGCTGCTACATAGACACTATTCTTATCTACATGTATCAGGAACTGACACAAAGAACTTAACTCCATGTGAGTTGGTAATTTATGGAACTTTGGCCATATCAACTTCAACAACCTTTGACCCAGTGCTGATGTCATTCATGCATAAGGTGGTGTCTTGAGTAATTGGGTCAGATAGCTGAAGAGAGTAGTGTGATTCAGTCGAAAATTGCGGTAAGTCCAATTTTTAAGATCAAGAACAGTTTAATTGTTCCATAAAGAAAAGCTAGCAATTTATCCTGCACCGAACTCACCTTTATCAGGGAATCACCTTTTTTAACGGCCTGTATGTGATAATCAAAGGGCAATTTTGTAAGGTGATGTTCTGTGGATCTGATAATGTCACATCTCACATCGAGACCTGTCAGAAAATATTTTCAACCGACACCGACTTGCCGAGAGACAAATGTGGTAAATCACTCCAAATGTGCTGTTTAACGGCTGATGTCTGATCATCAAATGGCAATTTGGTAGCGCGATGTTCTGTGCCTCGGAGCTCATCGGAACATCAAGGTTTGAGCAGCACTAACGAGGAGCATGTAACAAGGAGCGATGTAGGGATACGTACGTACCAGCAGTCCACAGTGATTGGGCTATCAAAGGGTTGTGATCAGGTTATCAAATGGTGGTTACTGCTGCCACATCAAGCAACTTCTCCTACTCACATCAATCACTTGCTGTGACGTTCTTGATAATAAAACAGATAGTAAAACAAACCTACAGAGATGGGCTCTGATCTGTACACGAGACTGATACAGAGATGGGCCCGGAACTTTTCCTGAATCATTAAACCAGACAATTTGCACACTACTTGAAAGGGTCTACTGTTGACTCTTGAGACATTGTAGGTCTTGGTATGCCATTCTTTGTGTTTTCAGAAAGAAAGACTTCAACTTTCAATCTCTACATACCTTACACTCTTCTGTTGAACAATACCCAGTAGGAGAAACACTTTAACTAGCCTGGGTGCCATCCTATTTGTATACTGGGGCTCCCATATATCTTACTCTTAGGGAGCAAGTATGGGAGCCCAGTTAATACAAGTATAGGATGGCACCCAGGATACACTTTCCTTACATCTGATTAAAGCTGTAAGCATCAAGGGGCAGAGGTCCATTTCTTTTTCCCTCACTGCAACAGAAGAACTCACCGGATATCTGTAGGAGTTGTTAGTATCTCCTCATGCCGCCAGTCCCAGCCTGCGTCAGCACCGGAGAGTCGGGTTCAGCGACGCTTCACGCAGACCAGAAGTCCTGCATCCGGTGAAACCGTCTCACAACCACCTGCAACACATAGGACAGAATTCTATCAACTTTGACAAGAAACCAGTCAAACTTCAGTTCTATCGGGCAACCATAGCATGTCTGATGGGAGATGAACATTCATTTGGTGAAACAAAAATTTCTTGAGACTTCTTGAAGCTGTTTTCAGGGATTTCAGGATGGCTCGAATGACAGCCCTGTGACTGTACAGTGTTGTACCACCAAAGAAAGAGCAGCTTCTTCCAAACCTACATATAACAGTGGATCATAATGAACAGCCTGAACCTCAACATCATAACATCCAGTATCCATGTGGAGCAAACAACCAATCAGAGGTGCCAAATCCTGACACGCCCATCCTTCACCTGACACAGTTTTGGATGATGCAAGTCAAGCCACTGACATCCTCATCCACCATTCTCTCCCCATTACTGAACCAGGTCAGATCCCTCCATACAGATGCCCTTTCTGAAGGGTAGGAAAAAACACTCCGCTTTTCTCACTGCAGTGAATCCATCAGGGTGAAAATGGGGCTACCAGCCACAAGCAAAGAGAACGCCGCAGTACGCTTTGATTACACGATCGGATCTTGCCTTGATGTTGGCTGCAGTGATGTTCCACTAATGCTCGGAACATTTATGAACCCCGGCAGCACCAATCACGTCCTGTGCGGCGCTCCCTGTCCGCCGTTCCGCTAAGCTTGCCCATGATTCCCCACGGGCATTGCCGCGTTATGAACATCCTACAGACAAACATGATAACAGCTGAAACTGACACCACGGCAAATCGCCCTCCGAGGGGCTTTAAAGGCGCAAAAACAATCGTTGCTGATCGATTCGATGCCTTTGCCACAGCGGTACCCGATAGCTCTCTCTTCTCCTGCCAGAAAATCCAATACCCGATGGTCGAGACGAGACTTTACTGGGAGACTTTCCTGGTTCCAATTAAAGAAACGAGGACAGAAATGGCTGCCAGTCACTCAAAGTCTGCCGTTCGACGGCGCGCTGGGACCTTACCGGCGGGGAAAGTGCACTTCAATCTAAACACGACATCTTTCCAGTACATTTAACACCTCGGGCGGCTTACAGAGAACTTCACACAGCTGAGCCTGCCACAGAATTACACCATAAAACAACCAGGCAGCAGACATGGTTCATGGAGTGTACAGGAACTTCAATTAACAGCTTCAACAAATAAGCCGCACCTGTATCAGTTTTCTTAAACTCTTAATTACTTGTAAGCTACACCTGATGCATTGGTTGAAAACTTTTAAAGAAAGGGTAAAAAATTTCAAGGAAATCTAATTATTATTTCCATAAAAGCAAGTGTGTGTGGTTGATCTACTGATCGGTGTTCACCTGTTCAGCCCACCTGGATTTACAGGTATCTCAAGTAATCCTGAAACACCTGGATGAGCACAGAAACAGATGTTCTTCTACAAGCTGTGTGCACTTTATAAAAAAACTTGTTTCTTGTACATTAAAATCATTTTATACCACCAGATCTGTGTTGGTTACTGTGATAAGCTGTAGCCTTTAGTGTAGGGAGGTTAAAACAATGAAAAACATGACAACACAAAGATAGACTTCAAGGAAAGAAAAGCCAATCATTCAATAGAAACGGCCACCTGTCAATCCACAGAAAACCACTGAACCATGACAGAGAGTATTTATTGGCTAGCGCTCCTGCGCATCTCAAAATAGCAACAAAGAATGAGATTTCATGTTGCCTACCATACTGATTTTATGAATTATTTGCAGTAAAAATCCATAACTGCCCTTTTAAAGTTTATATCATTGCTTAAAAACTCCTGCCCCTCTCATCCGGAACAGCCTGTAACCTTCAGTCCATAGAAACTCCCTGAACCATGGCAGAACCTACGTTGTAGGAAGGAAGTACTTGAACTTGAACTGAGCCATCCTGTCTGTCCTCTTGGCAGTCTGGTCTCAGTACCTTATCACCCAAATCTAGGCAAACTTTCAAACAACTTGTATAAAGAACTGGGCTGACACTTCAACACACACAGAACCACAGAAATGTGCACATGACAGAAACTTATAGGAAGGAAGTGCTTGAACTGAGACGTTAATCAAGTCATCCTGTCATTGCCTCCTAAAAATCTAGGCATGATGCCAACTCACAGCAGTGCTCACACCCTGCCAATTAACTCACACACCCTGCCAACTCACAGTAGCCTCTACCAAACTCCAATGGGTTGCTGGAAAGTGGTACAAATTGGTCAAATGGACTGAATGATATACATGTACAAGAGAAATATGCTGGAGGAGGTACCTAGCCACAGGTGTACACTTTGCAACCGGCTCCCCGAAAGACCTCCTATGGCCTGCTAATTCCTTTGACGTATTATTCAGTCTATTTGGCCAATTTCTACTATTTTCCAGCGAGTCATTGCAATCTGGTAGATACATGTACAATGTAACTCACAGCAGCAACCTTACACCCTGCCAACAATGAAATTATAAATCCCAGTAAACCAGAGATCCAAAACTCCTCATTACCTGACTCCTTTCCCTGTTCTTGAACAGAAAGTTCGGACCCGGCTTCGGAGTGTGTTCACCAGGACAAGGTGGTGAAACCCACTGATGGACAAGCGGAAGTGAGTAATGCAGCCTGAGGACCATGAAACAGGCACGGGCACTTGACTTTCCTGACTGTCTGAGTAGGAAATCACATCATCTATGGGCCGTTTGTTCCTCCTATGACTGGACCTGTTCAAAATTACATCCTGAACAGTCAGAACTTTGTCTGCAGGTTGCCAAAATAATAACCCAGGAGAGACAAAGGACCAGTTCTACCTGGTGCTTGTCTGAAGGACCGATCAGGTTGCGTCAGTTGCAAAGTAAGATTAGCCGGTTTCAGATCAGAAGTAAAAGGAGTGACGTTGACAATAGGTGTTATGTTTCTGGCCAATCGGATCCGTTTCGATCTCCGTGTGTTGTACAATGGCGGCTCTGTTCGCGCCCGCGCCTTGCCACACTGTTTCTAGTACTATAAACAAACAGGAACAATAGGCAACCTCTGGCCTCGCACAACAACAGAGAGGAGATTGTCCTAGGAGTGGGGCTATCGACCAACGGTTCTACTGGACACAAGCACTGCCTCAAACGGACGCTGGCACCCAGCCCAGTTTCACTAACTCACTTCTAAGGAGTTCTGTCTCTCCAACTAAAAGTCAAAATACAGGATCGAATCAGGCTACTCTATCTTAGTTTGTTGGTTGTTTGTCATTTAGAATTCAGAATCAGAGTTCTGTCTCTCACAGAAAAGGAGCAAATGGGACTGTACCAACTCACTTCATTGAATGTCGTTCACTATTACAGTATTAACAATTGTCGTTCACCATTAACATTAACAAGTAAGAACATGTGGGCAACATGAGAACTCAGTCTTGAGAATCTAGTTCTCTTCTTGCCGGTACAGTAAAGTCACTTTTGTTCTTGATCAATTTTAGTCTCATTTCATTTCAAAGCTGAGGGTTTAGAAAACAACAAACACCGTCAGGAGTCCACACACCTGTCTGTCAGCATCTCAAGCGTTAGACACTTTCTTCACACCTGTACAAGAGTAGTTGTCTGTGAATCCGTCCCCACGTCAGTAAGTACTTGGCTACATTTCTACAGAATTCCTCCTGCCCTGCACAAAAGCCACCTGTCAATGTCTCACATTAGAGTCCCACCACTATTCCATGTTTGTTTATGTTTGTAAATGTGTCATGTAGTTTTGGCTTCTCCTCAGCCACTTTGGGCAGGAAGGGGGAAGAATTTCAAGAAAGGTCTTTTTGCACCTTTACAAACCAACTTGTCTGTGAAGAGTACCCTAAAACATTTGAAACTTGTCAGGCAGATGAAAGAAAAGCCTTTAGCTCATTTACTGTCACACCTATACAGGTCAACTTGTCTGTGACTGCTTTGCTACATTTCACATTTGTCAGTGAACTCTTCTTTTCACAGAATTTGCAGATTTCTTCGCTACATTTACACAGAATTTGCGCCACATTTACATAGATTTCTCCGCTACATTTCCAAAGAATTTTTGCGCTGCATTTACACAGAATAGCTCGAGATACCTGCACGCGTGCGGCTGCAATCTTGACACGTGCACAACATTACAGTTCACGGGGTGACCTTCAAACGATGTCCACAAATGTCGTACAACTGACAGCCAACACTTCTTCACATCCCACAATCCCCCTCCACTATTGTCCTCCTGTACTGCAAGTCACCTTTCACATTCCCGGCAAAGGTCTCACATCCGAGTATACCGTAGAGATTCTGACGGAGGCAGCTGGCATTTCAGGGGGTGCTTATCTCTGCAACCACACCTTCCAGCTAATGGTACGTTCCATTAAAAGGCCGTTATGCCCCTTAAATGGTTTGCGATGGAGTCCGGGGGAGCGGCCCTCACCTGCGCAGCGAAATGTCACGTTTTATCCCACACGTCGCGGGCTTTCCGAAACGCTCGTTGCAGAGCAACCGTGGGAAATAAGGAAAGTTCAGGCCGTCAACATGGTGGTTTATCAGCAGTGATGGCGGCCGAATGGCCCACCTGACATTCACACCTGCTTACCAGCCACAAACACAAGGGAAAAGCACTTTCCCTAGAGGACAATAAATTATAGGGCAGGGACTTCTGTCTGAATAATACATGGTACACTACAGACTACATGTGAGGGAGGGGAGGGATGTACAAATGTGGTGCTGCCTCATCAGCCACTCCATGTGTACTCTGTAATCATGACAAAAAACCTGTCTTCAGCACTGTTCAGGTTTCTTTCCCCAGGTACTCTCCTGAAAAGGTAAGTACAATGGATAAAAGTCTTTCCACTTGTCTTCACAAGGATTTTCACCACCCCCTTCCACCACTCTAGCAACTAGAACAGCCCTTCATGATCTATCTGTATGTCCTTTATTTCGTCACAATATAAATATGCAGTAACAAAAAGGATTCTTGCCTGTCATATTTCCCCAAAAATGGACATTTATGCATACTTCTGAAGAACTGGAATAAATTCTGTCACATCTGCTTACGGCAAGAAATCAAACCTGTAATAACCTATAGCTAGTTACTGAAGTTCCTATTGTAAGAGGGTCTGCATGCTCTTTTCCGTAAGGCGTAGGCGGGCCTTTTAAATTTCCCGTAATTCGTAGGGAAGTTATTTTATTCAGCGTAATTCGTAGTGAGGAGGTGAAAATTTTGCGTAAAGCGTAGCCAGTGCATTTCACGTAAAGCGTAATCGAGCCAAAAAATTCCCCGTAAATCGTAGTTCAGACTCCCAATTTTTCGTAGGCCGTAGTGGATGAACTTGCGGTTGACCTGTTGGGTCATGATTGTACGCAGGATTTGCACGTAAAAAGTTGCAGAATATACCGTTTCAGAGGGTCAAGATTTCAAAATTTTCCCGGGGAAGCATGCCCCCGGACCCCCCTAAAATGTATGCGATGAGTCACGCCTTCGGCGCTGTAGTAAAATATTATTTTGCCCCCTCCCATAGAAGTAGAGTCGCTTTGCTGCCGTCTCTGCTTTCCTTCTCCCATCTGGGTCCAGGTGTGGTGCACGATGGCTCGACCACATAACGCCCGTGATGGTCTGCATTTTATCACATTCTGGGTCCATTCTGACCCAGTATCAGTGCAATTTGGAGTCGTGACAGTGTTTAAAACAGCGAAGTCACTGATGTAAATCAGCTGACAAACAAAATAGACCAGTCAACTCTGCCTGAATTCGAAGCGAAGCGCCAGAATTTAGCGTAAAACGTTGCCGGCCTTCTTAAATTTTACGTAAAGCGTTGCGGGCCTCGATGAATTTAGCGTAAAGCGTAATCAGGACCCCCCATGCAGACCCTCTTGTAACACTGGGCAGTTATCTAGCCTGTTGTTTGAGCAATCAGCTATGATGTTTGCTGCCTGTATTTGCAGGTAGCTTGGAACGTCCTGAATATGCAATAGCTGCCTTCCTTCCTATGTACAATTCTCAGACAAAAAAACATCTGCATATAAAAGAATTTGACGACTATTGTTTCCAGTCCACAGGGCTTCAGCTGGGAAATACAAACAATATAATTGTTTTCCAATCACCAAACATCACAACTCAGTGTTCACATTTCCCATACCAACTTAAACTACAAACACCACATTATTGTTTTTCAAATTTCAGACTCCTGGTACATATGACATACTCTAGGTTTACTGTGACTGTCTTCCAATATCCCACTAATTTAATACATCAAACAACAAACACTGCACTCATTTTCCCCTTAGTCTTAAACAATGTTATTGATTTTCATCTTTAAATACTGCAATTGTTCTCCTATTTCCACAGTTTTCACAAATGAATAAAACTACAAACATTGTAATTGTTTTCCAATTTCAAGCCAACATGACAAACTACAAACACTGGGATTGTTTTCCAATTTCCTGAGAACACGTCAAACTGCAAACAGTCTAATTGTTTTCCAATCTCACGCCAACACATCCAACTACAAACATTATACAGTACTGTAATTGTTTTCCAATCTCAAGCAAACACGTTGAACTACAACAGTACAAACACTGTAATTGCCTTCCAATCTGAAACCCACACAACGAACTACAAACATAGCAATTATTGTTTTCCAATCTCCACATGAACACCCATCAGTGCGTTGACCTTCCTCCCATTCCAGCTCCCCAGCTGAGGTCCCATCTGCACTTGCTGGAAGGATGGGGGGTTTAAAATACCAAATCTCCTCACTACAGCTGAACAAGCTGTAAAACTGCAATCCTGTTTTCCACCAGGTAAAATTTATGTGTAGACGGCATTACTGCCATAATCCGAACTTATGGTAGATGTCCATGCAGTTAAATAATATCTATCTTATGACTTTATTTACCTTGAAGCCTCTATGGCCTTACAGGAATAGGCTAGATCAAAGATAATGTACATCTCAAAATGAAATTGTTTCAAGACAAAGCTCATTCTGGCACCTTTTTTTACTGGGATATAAAACTCCATCCCTTTCCTCCGACGGGTCATAAGAAGTGTAGCCAGGCATTTATGGGTAGGAGATTATTCTGGTCCATACTGAACAGCCAGAGTGAGATCACACCATTCCAACAGGGTTACCCTCATACATGTAACACTATGAAAACATCTAGCTGGAATTACAACTTCCGTTCTGACACATGCTTTTGGATGGAGAAAAACTAATCAATGTACCTTCTTTACCTGACTCCCACCCCCCCTCCAAGTTGTACTCGCATCAAAGACAGCAGACTGTAATTCCAACCTAAATCTGCAGTTTGTAAGGAAGCTGCCGGGGGTAGGGACAAATGTGATACTTCTATCCCAGGGTAAAGCTGGAGTGTAAATGCTTGTAAGAATTGACACAATTAATCTGTACATTCTCTATTCTCCTGTCTGTTCATTTAATTATAAATTGAAAGCTACAAACTAAGACCTGACTTACACACAAGGGCAGAAACCCGACGTATAAAAACTACAGAAACTGCCTATGTTTTCCTGCCCGTTAATCAGCCTGCTTTGACGTACAAGATCATACGTTACCTCGTGAGCTGGCATATGATCTGAACATATGTTCTTTACAATTACGTCAAAGCGGGTTGATTTACATGCAGGAAAAAATAGATGTACACAGATTTCGTATACTTGCGTGCGTACACAGTTTTTGTACGGTCAGGTTTTTGCCCGCATGTAAATTGGATCTAAGATCGGATGTTTTAGTTCTCCTGTCCCCAGAGATCTGACTAGTGGAGAAAACACACCTCAGCATCCCTTCCTCCTCATGGCAACCTCATCATCTTGACCTTTGCCCTCCGGGGAAGGGCACACACTTGTTCCACTGTTTGTTTGGCTCCTACTGTTGACCCTGAATCTTCCCGCCACTTTCCCAGATGTCCAGCAACCTACAACACTGGACAATGGCTTTTACATCTGTCTAACTCAACCCCTACCAACCTAAAAACCAGACAATGGCTCTTCCATCTGTCTACCTCACCCCCTATCCATCAACCTAAAAACCAGACATTGTAACAATGGCTTTTCCATGTCTAATCATCGTCTTTTCTTCCAAGTATTGAGCAGATTGCACCCACACCAGGAGCAAACATCTGGAGTGTCTAGAGACTTCTTGAGAAGAAAGAGTGATTTATGTCTGGGCCCTGAGAGACATCCCAGTTCGACCTGTGACCCTGGGGTCAGGTCATGGCTGTAAGAAGATACCACAACTGACCTTCCTGGCCAGTCTTTCTGTACAGTTAAACACAGCACCCATTCATAACCAGGCATGGTACATAAATCTTGTACTGGGTCACTAGTGCACTCACCTCTCTCCAAGTCCAATCAGATGTCAGATGGAGAGATTTGTTATACCTTCTTCTTACAATTACTTTCAAGACTGAATTGACTTGAAGAAGGTACAAAAAAATGTATATGGTCCCCCATCATGTATGCTCCCACAGTAATATGCAAACCAACCTTTAGCCTATGCTGTAACTTTAACCCTGTCTGTCATTGGTGTCAGGTTTCAGTTCAGGTTAACACAGTGTCTATTCATCCTGAAGAATGGCCTATAAATCCTGTCTGACTTTATAGGTGACATCAGGTCTCTCCCAGCTCCGCTACTCCTCCATGTTGTATTCAGGGCAACGTAAATAGTTAGGAATTGGACAAAATTGGCTTTATTTTCAGGGACAGAACTGCATTGCCATGCATGACTGAGTAACACAGACACAAAAACTTTTAATACAAAATAATTAGACAGAAAAGCAGCTATTGGAAGAGAGCTTATACTCAAATGTAAACCTCAAATCCACACTTGGGCATTGCAGTTACCTACAGTTATGCATCAGGTTACCACTGTATCAATAGCCATTACATGTTCTACCATGATAAACTATGATAGCTACATGTCCATATTACTTTTCTTGACTTGGATGATGTTTGAAACAGCAACTGTAATTTGCCACTCTTGCTTGCTACATGTATATCAGAGTCTGTTCTGGCCTTTCCTCCATTGTCGCCCCCCCTGCAGATGTTCCACCCCCCTGCAGATGTTCTAACAAAGTTGTCACACTGCAGGTTGTCCCCCCCCCCCCCAGTACTTCAACAGCTGTAGGCAGAGGGAGGGGGGTTGCCCTCTGGAGTCTCCATCTGCAGATGCAATGGAGCAGGACCAATCAGGGCTCTCCTAGCCCAGCTGCTACTCCTGCTGCCGTATTGATTGCGGAAGGTTTACTCACTAAGCTGGCTGCAGCTCCTTTATTGCCCAGCTGAGAACAGCAATCTCTGTCTTCCTGGCCGCCTACTTTACTTTTCTCATTTCGACAGGCGCGCGCCCTGCATACTCGATCCTCGCTGCAACAAACTTTCCTTTCAAATGCTGAGTGGCAGTTACAACAGGATCTAATCATCCTCTCCGGTACAGTATAGCAGATGGGAAACTGGGGTGCTTTTCTTTACACTGTAAGAGCGCAAATTGATTGATTGATTGATTGCAGGTCAGGTACAACCCTGTAAAAAAGGAGAAGTCTGCCCATATCAGAAAAGCCGTTATCACATGGCAGCCAACAGGCACTAGACACTTCTGCAGAAAGACATCTGACAGGTGACAATATCCGATTATTTCCAACTCTGTTCCCATATGGGTTGGATTGAATAACATGAAATAATGATGAGGCCTTCATCCCCATGTACAGTTGCACTTGAATCTGCCCTTCCTGGAAGTGAGCATTACTGAAAACATAAAAATCTTTTAACGCCATTTAACGTCAAAAATCATTTCATGATTCTGCCAATAATCATTACATTATGCCAATAATCTTTACATTATGTCCATCACCTGACAGTTTCCAGTGACATACTGCACGCAAACCTGTACATGTATCTTCATAGTTTACTGTTGAGGGCCTTTCTACTCTGTTCAACCATCAGCTAGAAAACTCGGCAACTTCTTGGCAATGCTTACTGCGGCAATGCTGGGACATAACCTGGATACAAGGCTGGGATGGGTACTACTGTACTACTAATAATACTATTCAAGAAAAAAGAAGTCAAATACAGGTACATATGCATTTGATCCACAACATGCCAGAAGCAACTTATCAAGACTTTTTGCACAGACAAAAACTTGGACTAGTAGTCACCCCCATTTTGTTTGTATAGGAAGTTTGAGTTTAGACTCATGATGACATTTACCAACCCGATGAACTTCAAGCAAGAAATGCTAGCCTGGATGCCATCCTCCGTGGTTACCGCTGGCTCTCTCTTTTCGCTTGGGACTTGGAACTTCAGGCAAGAAACTGGCCTTATCTCATGGACAACACCCCTGGCATCTGGTTCTGTTCTAAAGGCCACAAGTCGGTTTGTAAACCATTTAACCTCCCATTAATTGACCCACAGTACCCCTCCTCCTGACTGAGCCTGACCCTGACATATGGTGCTATAACTCTTGTGCCTTCCCTGATGCTAAAACAGTCTGGAGGTGAAGTGGAACAACTGGACACCAGTTTTTACTGCCTTTTATATTGTCCCACCAGCTGTCAAGATTACAACCAAGGAAACAAATAAAAGGACGCGCACCTTAATTTTTAGGTTAGGTGCACCGATTTCCGAGTATGAATTTCGAGGCCAGCTCCAGTGCAAGAAATGTCAGGACTACAATATGCGTGATGCTGCATTTGCAGGGCCCGAAGTACTGGGTGTGTATGCACCTTAGTGCAGGTAAAATTTGGACTGGTCCATGTACTAGGTTCATCACATGTAGGTGTATGTTGATTTTTATTTGCTGAATTGACTACTACCACCTGTAAAGTATGAAAGAAATAATGGCAGTGGTTTCTGAACAGTTTTTAGTATTTTCCATCCTGAGTGGTGCAGGTAAAATTTGTCTAGTGCAGGTAATTTTCAGTGTTACTTGCACTGGAAAAAAAGTATTTCGAGCCCTGATTTGTGCTTCAGTACTACTACATGTAATTTTGTGTGAGAAATGTCAGGACTGCATCATCTCCTCACACCAAATGTGTAGATAAGCCATCTCCGATAACAGCCGCTCTGTTAATCTCCATGCAATGAAACTCTGTGCTTCGCGCAATACCCTTGGTCCTCCGAGACGCCATCAAAAACGATTACTCCCGTTCCGATCCAAAATTGCGCCCTGCGAAGGTCAGGGAGAAGGGGCCCCAACGGTGTAGCGAGCACCACGTAATGACTGAATGAGGCCATCATTGTGGAGGGAAAAATGGCTGAAACCGAGAAAACCCCTCCCTGTTCCTGTATCATAAACCTTCCTGATATTTACAACAAACCCTACAAAGGCCCTGGAAAGAATGAAAGAAATGCAACCAGGATTTTGCTATTTCGTATTTCACCTGACATAAATATCTCATGACCACACAGAAGGCAGGGAGATCTATTTTGTATAAAATGTACACCCTCGTTACAGATTGACGGCTGCAGGAAAACCTCCGTAACACGGGCACAATCTATCTCTCCCCGCCCCGCTACAGCCGGCTGCAGCCCCTCTCTCTCCTCCAACGAACACCCCGCTCCTCCAGTCGATCCAATCCCCTCAGAAGGGACATGTCGATCGAGGAGAAAAGATGGCACTGATGTTATGAAACAATGTTCCTACCCAAACAGGCAGACCTGTATGGCTGATAAATCTGTTTACCTTAACTCACCCCAGTACTTTCCCCAGTCAGGAACCAGATCTGATTTCCAACCTGAAACCGGTAATGATACTATCTAATTTCATGGATGGGGCACAACCTGGCCGGTTGCCATGGTAATGCTGGGGTTCATAAAAAATTCAGTTGGTGAGACAGCCCGGGATGTGATGGTGGGTAAACACCATTAGCCTGTGTTGTCTGGATGTTTCCTCCCTTCACTGCACAGCCCTGGAGCTAGGAACCTGCCAATACTATTATAGTGTACTTCAAATAAGCTAGATGATAATGATGAGCATTTTATTGTACATTATAGTGATAGAGACATTCTTCCTAGTGATTGATGTACAATGTTGCATTTTATTCATTTCATTCAACCAAAGCAAGTAACTCAGGTCATGAATGACCTGTTTTCAGGTACTGCATCCCTCCATCTGACATTTAAAAACATGAACAATAACATCAATAACCACTATGCACTATAACAACAATATCGTGACATATTAAATAGGTCAACAACGTTAATTCCCCGGCACTTAATATGTATGAGTAATACGGAAAAGTACTATCCCAAATGCATTCTAATCGGATAATTTTAGGTAAAATGAGAGATCTTTATCTTCATAGTTTCTTTCCATCATTAGTCATTACCATATTACATGTACATTACTGTACTGTCAACTAGCTGTCTGTAAACTTGTTTCTATTATACATGTAGTATCAATGGAACAAGAATGTAGAATAAAGGACTTTATTCATCCAGTCTGCTTGAGCTGAAACCTGGAAACAGGAGAGTTCAGAACCTTTCAGAAACTCCCAGCAGGACTCAGTGTGCTTAGAACTCAGCAATGGAAGGAGACAAACCCTGTCTGTGTCTGGAGAATACAGTCTGGTGAGAGGCTAACCTGCAGAACAAATGTCTTAGACCCGATTCACACGCTGACAAAATTCTTGCGTACGCAATTTTCGTACGCAATTTTCGTACGCAAGAACTTTGCCAGCGTGTGAATCGGTCATTTTTTTCGTACGCAACTTTCGTACGCAATTTGCGTACGCGACCTCGAGGGCAGGCGTACGATCGCCCGGATCGCCCAGCGGGGTGTCTGCGTGCCTCCCCGCCTTCGTGTAAACGCGACTGATCGTACGCAACCCCTTTCCTGTCACAAATTCCAGTATTTTCCGGCGTTTGTGCCAGCCACGCCGTGTTTACTTGTTCATTTCTCCGCGTTTCATTTCGCTTTGCTTTCCCTGTTGTGTTTTGATTCTTTGCTTTGACTCAGTTTGAGTTTAATGAGCTTGTTTGCTGTTGCCTGGGCATGTCGGAAGGGCGCAATAGCGCGAATTGGAGTATGGATTAACGACAGGATCAAAAGCAAAATGGAGACTGGAGAAAGAAGGATGTCTACGAGGACATTGCAAGAGGTGTGAGAAATGGAGGCTAGATCCGAACTACAAAACTGGTCATCAAGAAGATGAGCGATCTCAAGTACGCTCATCGCGGCAGGTCAATATGGGGTCACGGTAGTGTGCCCGGCGCAGCGGGAGTCCCCGGGCTCTCCCTGTCAGCGTGTAAAAAGAAACGATCGTACGCTCACGTGCGTACGCAATTTTCGTACGCAAGAATTTTGCCAGCGTGTGAATCGGGTCTTACAGAACCTCAAACTCAGGGTGTGCAGATTCACAGGACACACAGTCTTACAGTTACAGAGCATCATACTTTTCATAGGACAAATGTCTTACACATGTACAGACTTCAGAATCACAGAATAAACATCTTTAAAGATTCAAAGAACAAACATTCTTACAGAACCACACACTTCGGGCGTGCAGATTCACAGGATTTATCTAATTTGTTGGCAAATGTTACAGACTTTCAGGCAGCGTAGCTGGTTTTCAACAGTCAATCTGAACAATTTTGTGTTGCGACATGAATTTCTATGAGTTATTCTTGATGTATGGTTACTAAATCTAGCTCAGGACACCTGTAGTAGCAGGATGGGGCACAAAGCTACAAGAAAGGTCTCTGAAAGGTCTCTATTCATTCCCAGAATAGAGCTCCTCCCCAGGGTGTGCATCCCAGGGTCTGAGAGAGGGCAGAGTAGGACTCCTGTTACAAACCTGGGTCTACAGGTGGTCAGTGGTGCAGCACTCATGTCTGGCCTGTGTACAGACCCTAACAACAGTCTGGCATCCAGGCTACAACAGAGATAACCTGGGTACAGTCACCCTACAGCCTGTTCAGGTGGTCAGTGGTGCAGACTTAGTTCTACCTGCAGGGCTGGCCTATGTACTGGGCCTGACAACAGTCTGGCATCCAGGTTACAACACATGATAACCTGGTTACAGGCACCCTACTGTACAGGTGGTCAGTAGTGCTGGGCCACAACACAAGAAACCTGCTTCAGTAGTCATAAAGCACGCCACTGGCTTCAAAAGTCAGCAAAAGTGAAAAAGATCTGGCTGATAGTGATAATAAATAATATATACTGAATTGCTCCAAACATAATGCCATAAAGAATTCAGAGATTTTTTTAAACTTCCAATTTGACAAATACATAATTTGTACATGCAGATTTATTGAAATGTGTTTACTTCTAACAATTTTCTCAACAGTTTCAGTGAAACCTGAACCCTGTAACATTTCTGTAGTCTACACAAGTAACCCAGTTCAGCAGAGGCATGTGTGAAACTCCAGAACCAGCAGTCTGTCTAACAGAACAATGCAGGTTGCCTTTTGTTCCAGAGGCACAGCCATCATGGACTGAATACAAACGTCACCCAGATTTCTCACCCAGGACAGACAGATGAGGGACTGTGACAGGTCCAACAGAGCATATCCATGTGATCAGGGCAGGGGGGAATCAAAAAGAAAAGTACAACACATTCGCAGACAAAAAGACACCATCACAGACACCAAAAATCAAAGACAATGTGTGATCTTTCTTTCTTCTTCATCATCTTCCAATGTTTGAGAAAAAAGCCAACAAGTTAGAATCAGCATTTAGACTAGACTAGTCTAGTTTGTTCTTCTATATTGTTCTTCATTGTTCACTGCTCAACAACTCAATCTCCAAGCAGATGTTGAAAGAGAAGATCAAAACATTCTGGCCATACCATCTTCATTGGTTCTCATAAATATGATAAAGTCATATGAAAAACATAATACTGAGCTAGAAACTGGGAGTGAAAACCTCTTGTCTTGTTACATTTTTAGTCTAAACTGTCAGAAAATGAACGAAGCTGACTGGTGCATAACTTGTCCTATTTTCCTGACACACAACCCTGCACGGTCCACATGATAAGCAAACACATAACAGGACCTGGAGGTAACTGAGCGTGGACGCAAAACACACAAAACATTGGGGCACCTTATTTGGAAAAACATCATACATTTTTTTATCAAACAGATTGAACTTCACATAACTGACAGATTTGGACATGGTTGCAAGTTTATCTGTCATCTGGGTACCCAATCCCAACATCTGCTTGGGTAGCAATGATGGATGAATAGGGAGATGGATCAATAGATGAAGGAATCGATAGATGGATTTATCAACCAACAGTTTATCTTAAATATCAATCCTGCTGCATTGTCCAGGAGGGAATTGCCCTGATTTTTTTGCAAAGGGTTTCAGTAGGTAAAAACATGGGAGATACACTTACACCTGGTGCCCCAATCCCAGTTTTAATTGCACCTATTAAACCTGGGGTTCTTCTGTCTTCATGAGTGATTGGAAACATCCACACTTGCGACCAGAGAAAGAAAACAAACAGCGAAGAGAAAACAAACGTGTCTCGGGTGCTGCTGGTGCCGTTAGCGGGGCTGTGAGTGATGTGAGCCGGGGCCGTGATGGATGGAGCGCGCGGCCGTGACTGCTGAACCCGGCGGGGCGCCCGATCGCCCGTACATCATGAATGATGCAGTAGGGGGTGAAAATTGAGGCCACTGCCAGGAGCGACGCTATTACGTAGCCCCGAGGCGCTAGACTGTCTCGGCTCCAGGGTTTTCCTGCAGCAAAATTATACAACGTTCCATTGAGGCTGTCGGGGAATTTTTTTCCGTTTTTTGCACGTCCTGAGTTTCTTCGGGGTGTGCAGCGATGCGTCTGTCCGAGCTGTTGGGGGCTGCAGGCGCAGGCGGCGCGGCCGGAGCACAGCCCCGTTACCTTCTGTACCATGTACCAGACCTCAGCTCGGGTTTACGGGCCGTACAGCTGGAAATGTGGCGGAATGGCGAGTGTTTTGAGGAATGGCGTGCGTTCGGGGCTCCTACTGTGCAGACAGGAGCCGCACGTTCCGACACAGGCCGGCAGATGGCCCGGCACTGGGGGCCACTGGCAGCTGCGCCCGGCCGGCTTACCTACGGCTGTCCGTCAAACCTAACGACTTTCCCGGCACTTTCCCTGCACAGTATTCTTCACAAAATCCACAACCTTCCCTCTGAAATATCACATGAAGATACACTACGATATGCAAAAATGCTCGTACCTGGTAAACGCTCCTTTCGGAAAGAATCCTTTAAAGATCCTGGCAGTTTCGGGCGAAGAAAGTTGAAGCTACGCCGAGGTTCGCAAGATTCAATCGACGTGAAAACCTACCACTTTCTGAGGATTGTTTACGTCGCCTCATGAATTATTAATCAGAATTTCAAACATTGCATTTCCATTGGACAATAGGGAACCGTCCCCATGGCAGCCCATTTGACCCGCTTTGATTGGTCAAACAAATCTGCTATCTGATTGGTTCCCGGAAATGTCAACAAACCAACACGACCATTTCCCGCGGAAAGATTTCCCGCCAAATCCCCCGGCCATCATTCACCCTTACAAACATGGCCAAAACATTTGTGCCCTACTTCAAGCAGGAGGACTCAAGACTTGAGATTGGCCATAAATGGCTCTCCAGCCCTTGTCGCAGCGGCCTCTAGAGGTTGTCTTAAAGATAACTTTTGTTTGTTGTGACGAGGGCGAACATAAGGACTGGGGTACGCGACTTTACCGTCATCTCCGGTAAATGAAGACCGAAGCGTGTGCACCAGAAACCTGATCACCGTCGCGTGCGGAGCAGGGCTGGAATCGAAATCTGTCAGTGGTGATCTAAAATCTGTGCCTCCAAGTCAGTAGCTCAAGTTTCCAAACACGTCAGGGTGAAATCCCAGCGGCGGAAAGTGGCCTGTCACGGAGAGTTCACGGCTGTATAACCGACTGCAGACATGAACTTGGCCGTGAGCTGTCTTACGTAACGTCGGCACGGCTTATTCATGATTCATTCATGCAGCATTTTCTACGCTGTCACTTCTTTTCAAAGGAGCTGCTGTGGAAAATCACATCTTCATTTCGGTCTAAACCTAAGCCTGGCTGTCAAAGTGATCAAGGAACAAGATGATATCGCAAGTTCATGTTCATAAACTTATCATGTCAAGCTACCTACGCGTGCATACATCTGACAGACCCACACGCCCTACTAAGCTAGCCTGTGCATTATGACCTCCACTAGTCAGTTAGTGCACCGTTGACAAAAGAGAAAGAAAGTTAAAGAAAATTCAGTGATAAAGATGTGCATATAATATATGTTGTACTGTATGCTTTAATCAGTGGAGTACAATATATTTGATGACGATTTTGAATGTTTGCAGCAGTTGGATTACCAACATTGTGACCCTTACATATTTTATCTCGCATTGCGCTCTGACGTCATCATCAACCTTGTACTTACATGTACGTCAATAAACATAACGGTCATCCGACCCTGCTGCTGACCTACATTTGGACGTGTATGACGCAACAACTTCACAGTGACATTGGTACGGCTATATTCAAGGTAGAAAGGACGGCCTTGTGATGACGCAGGTTACTATAGAAACCAGGTGTCAGACGACAAAAGCTGCTCCGTGTGGAAAGTAGGTCGTCCATCGCGGGGGGATTTGCACATCTTGAGGCGTTCTGCCCGGAGTGTTTGATGTGAGACTGGCGCCGAAGCGTACTCCTATCCTGTATGGAGGAAACGGCCAGCAGCTCAACACGCACGCAAACCGACATCGCACCTTCCCGCTAAAACTGACCACCTGTCAGACAAACTCGCCCATCGATCAGAAGTTCCCGCTAAAAACTGAACGCCTGACAGAAACTTTCCAGCTAAAGCTGACCGCCTGACAGAAGCTTTCCCGCTAGGATTGGTAGCCTAGCAGAAAGTTTCCCGCCCAAACTGCCCACTGTACGTCGCAACGGGAAAAGGTCACAAATGCTCGCTAAAACTGACCGCCTGACAGAAACTTTCATGCTAGGATGGTGGCCTGTCAGAAACTTTCCCCGCGCCGCGCAAACTGCGAACTGTCCGAAAATGTCGGCCATCACAACTGCCCGCTAAAACTGGCCACCTGACAGAAACTTTCTTGCTATTTTTGCCGCCAGGGATTAAAAAAAACTGGGCCATCACAAATTGGTCACCTGACAAGAAAAAAAGTCGGCCATCGATTAGAAATTACCACCAAAATGGCCATCTCACATAACCTTATCTGACTCGAAAAAACAAATCTCGGGATCGGCCATCACAAATTCCCGCTAAATCACTGCTCCCGACAGACCATCAGCAGCATCTCTCCGTCAGAACAGCTCGTCGTCGATCGTGCACGTGCATATGGGGGTCAAATTGGTGGTCCAGAAATATTTCCGCACAATTAGTTTCCCCTCTGGCGGCGGCTGCGACCTTGGGAATATTGACTACTCAGCAGGAGATTCCATGGCCGACGATTCCTCAAACACATTCTGCGGCACCGAACTCAGGAGATACCACCATTTGCCAACTAATGGCACTGCAATATTAGTCCGCAGAGATACCCAACATGTGCTACATCACATAGAGTTGTCCCTGACTACAGTACCCCCCCCCCCTTCTATGACTGGATGGAGACCGTTGAGCGACCAAAATTGGTTTTGTATGACCTATGGCCTTATAGATTGAATATGATTCATGATATAAAAGTATGATTTGAAACACAACAAAACATACAAATTTGCAAAACTTATAAAATATTAAGTTTTGGTTAACTTCTTTGTTTGAACTACCAATTACATTTTTTGGGTCGCTCAATTGGTAACGTTGACCGCCTCCAGTCAGCCATAGTAAAATGAGATATAAACATGAGCACTTATGACTTCTCCTTGATCCTTTATTGAAGGGACTTTGAAATGTGAGCCTCAGCATACTGTCCACCAATAAAGTCACACAATTGAATGTTTTGGAATTAGCCCCGCGCCCTTTTCCTGACATTCCTTTCACATTCTCATCAGCCGTGTATCATTAAGTTTGTGAACTCTTGCCACTACGGTTTATGAGAATCGATCCGCATATTCCGATGTGTCCTGTGGCGCAAAGTTTGCATATTCAGCCAATACTTCTGCTTTAATTGCCAATCCATCGTGCGTATGATTAACGCGAAGGGTCACAAAGGCGACGCTGCGTGGCCCTGCCATCCACCGTGGTTACGCGCCATTTTCAGAGACCCCGTACTTGTGACTCTCAGCGCTTTAACCCTCAACAGTACACCTTCCCGGACTGATTAATCTGTACACCTGGGGTCCGAGCGGACCCCAAAACAGTTTTTTGCTAATTTTTAGAAATTATCAGTATGCTACCAGCTCAATTGTTTTGCTGAGTCGATGTGTGAACCTCTGAGTCCACATTACGTACAAAAGCACTACATTTTGATCTTTTCCTATTTTTTGGTAAACAAAAGAAGAAATCAAGAAATACCCGTTTTTTTGAAGTTTTTTAAGCTTTAGAGATTCGTGGGACTGGGGAGGGGGGCTCATTGCCCCCCTCATAACTCGAGAACGGTATGTCGTATGGCCACCAAATTTTCAGAAGATGGTGTACTAGTAAAAATAAATCTATACAACAAATTTTGATGTCGTTATGACGTAATATGACGTCATTATGACGTCATTTCTATAATTTTATTGGCTAAAACCGTCTAAATAGGTTATTCTCTTAAAACTTAATGGTATACAACACAAATTTAAAAAAAAAAGTGTTTATGATAAAATGATAAGGTCTGCTAAAACTTATGTTGCCCTTAGCAACACCAGTGACGTCATGCAATGACGTCATACATATTTAATTATCCGCCATCTTGGATCTTGGTTTTGACCAATGACGTCATTAAATTAGCATAAATTATGCATAATTACTAATAAAAACTACATAAGATGTTATTAATGTTAGAAAGCATGTGTAACTTATCATAAATGCCTGAAAATAAAGTAAAGTATAAGAAAATAAAGTAAAGTATAAGACGCCAGTGTATCCATTACGATCGAAAGCCGGCTGGGGTCCGCGCGGACCCCAAAAGAAAATCAGATACAAAATTTTTAAAAATGGGGGAAACGGAATTTTCTGCACTGTGTTGAGGCACAACTTTGTGGGTGACAATTACCTGAAATTTCAGAAAGAAATCTTTAGAAACAAAAAAATAGTACAGAATACATAGTGCTGGGGTCCACGCGGACCCCAGGTGTACTGTTTAGGGTTAATTGTGTTACGGGTCGCAGAAACCACTTCATATACCGGTATCCTTTCCGCCCGCCAATTTGTCTTCAGGAATTGTAATGGGCCACGCTGCTTTACCGGATGAGAAGTCTGCCACAGCGAGTCTGTGGGGATGTGCGTGAGCTCGCGATCGGCCACTGTGGCGATATGAAGTCCACTGATATCGGGGATTAGGGGTAAAGCCGGCGCACGCGGCCGCGCGCACGTGAGCTCGATTCCGGCCCCGCTATCAGGACGGCTGGAATCCCGCCTGCATCCCTTGATGGACGGCCCGAATCCGAGACCAACTGTTGGCCGGGTACTAGCGGCCATTCCGCGCGGTCAACCGACCCTCGGCAATCGGTCATTCGCACTTTCTCCGAAGTTCCCGCCGTTTGATGAAGTTCGCACGATAGGCCTACAGTCGGTATCGGATTACAGTGCATCGTTACTTTAACAACGTAAACAGAGAATGTCATAGTATAAAAACTGATATGTCTGAGAATAGAGCTCAACAAAACTGAAGAAAATATATTTCACCCCCACCAAGTAGATGTTGGGACACAAAATTGTGACTTTTTCTCTGATTGACACGCTTTTCTGCCCATCAAAACGTCAGTCTTCCATTCTGGCACCTGGTAGGAGATAATAGCGTGTGTCCGATTGTGTTATATGTATCGCAGTCACACGAGTGCATCATCATGACTAGCTGTCCGCTTCTGTTACCTCACACCAATGCATCATCATCACGCCAGTTAGTTATCACCATCAATACCGGGTCTCAGGATCGACCGGAGCAATCCTTGGCCACCAGGCAACGTTCGTCAAACGCCCCACGCTAGGGTCCTACCATTCTGACAAAACGCCACAGCGTAGCAACGACACGTCAAGAACTGTCTCTACGTCTTGAAGGCGTCTTGGCAGCCGAGACGGGGGTAGGTGTGGGTGTATCCAGAACCGCGCTTTATCCAGAACCATGCTCAGGTACGGTTCTGGATAGTCCAGGCGTATCCAGAAATGTGCCTGGGGTGTAAATCTATGTTCTTGGATAACACAGAGCCTGTCCAGAACCGTGCCTGATCCTAACCGTAACACATTCAGACTTGAAACTAGATGGGCACGGTTCTAGATACAACAGCATCTTTAAGACATGACGCAGGTGTGCAGGAAAATTGATAAGACGTTACGCAGGTGTGAGGATCGGCACGGGGCGGAGCATCTCCATACCAGTAAAATTGAAACCCGGGAAGATTTCCCCTGAGACAGCAGAACATTGTCTTTCCTAATGAAGAGGAGACTTTTGGCCCCGGGTTGGACCTCGGACCAAATTTTCTTGTTACGGGAACTTGTTTCATTAAAGTGGGCCGACTCACGGAGCGAGGGGCAGGTTGGACTCGGTCCAACACCTGTGCGCGAGAGATAGCAGGGATTGCGGCGGGGTATCTTCAAGAAAAAATGACACAATGGCCATATAGCTCTCAGCATCTTGTTTTCTATGATGGTTGTATCATCTAGCATGATAATATTGTGGGCATGTATGTGTGAGTTGATCGTCGGATGTGAACATATATAGTGCCGCGCGGTTGACAAGTGTCCGAGTATCTCTATGCGCAAACGTACACTTCCCACAGCAGAAACAAACTCAGAATATCTTATCAAGTCCAAATCGTATCGTATCGCGCACATCGTAAGGACCATTTCCTCATTAGCTTCCACCCTGCTACTCACCCGTGGTCGCAGCTCATCCAGCCCAAGAACGGGTCCCCTGTGTTACCGAAGGTCTTCTGTATTACCGAAGGTCCTCTGTGTTACCGCTACTGATGTCCAAACCTATTATGTCTGCCGAATCTCTTCCGTGCTCTCCTTACGTTATTGCAGCTCCTCTAACTCACATTACTGCAGCTCAGACTGAAGAATTGGTCATCCTACCAGTGTAGCTCCTATAGCTCACCTTACTGCAACTCGGCCTGTGGAACTCAGGCTAACGAATTGGTTATGCTTCTAGTGTGGTTCTTCTGGATGAAGAACTCCCAGCCCGTAGCTGCTCTTACGAACCTCAAGTGCTGTCAGCCCGTTAATGCAACTACGGCTCAAGTACTGGTCAGCCCACAAGCTGAGGCGTAAGTCCAAGTATCAATCTCGCGGGTGAAGAACACAGCTTGACGTATCCACCCTGCACCTGGAGTTCAAGTTCACATATCCGCCAGGTATGTACATCTAAGCATCATCGCAGGTAAATAGGCGGCAGTAACGTCTCCACACCAGAGAGCTTGAGGAGCAGGTCTGCAGACCGAGCGACGCTCATGAACTTGTCGCCCACACCTCAGTCGTGCGCCGAGCCGGGCTCGCTGAGTGGGCGGATCTGACACGGAGCGAGGCCCGCGCACTTTATTGAGCCCCACCTTCAGATGCACGTGCGGAATGCTAATGTCTCGTCTCGGCCCGCTGCAGACAAAGGCGCTGGTTTGGACCGCAATGATAGATCAGCAGCAACAACGCACCACCAGCCCCAAGCAAAACGTGCCCGCTATATGAGATCATATGCTGAAGGTTATTCCGCAGCGCAATGGCAGCAGATTCGTCATCTTATATTGCGGACGCCGACCGTCCACATGGGGCTCGATGGGTAGGGTAGGAACTGGCGAACTGTGAACTACAAGGAGATGTATTTGATTTTTTAAAATTATTTGGTACGACTGTCAGAAGGTAATGTGTTTCATATGTTTCATGAAGTGACCAATGAAATAACAATACCACTAAAAGAACGCACAAAGCCGACCCAAAACACTATTCATCTGCTTCAAGAGATTCGCCAAATAGGGTGTTTCTTCAAAGTTTCTTTTCTTTCTTTCTTGCCATGTTTCAAACTAAGAATAATATACCCTGCCAACAGTAACTATACCTGATAAGCCCCGTACTTGCACAATAAAAAAATCAATGAGGATTTTCATGCCATTACCTTCACCGTGTTTCCTTTGAATTTATACAGCTCTAATCAACCCCTACATCGGCAGAGCGATGAGTTTGAAAGATGTTACTTTGTTCGCCAGTCTTCGTACCTCCAGGCTTTCACATCTGAAGCAGTAAATCTATCAGCGGGTTGAATATTTATTGTTGCTGAGCTTATATTGGATAGGCTCCGCTATCAGATTGCCTTGTCATAGGCAACACGTCCTGCATCATTGTATCCCCACGAGAAAACACGGGAAACGACGAGATCCTCTCTTACCTTATCAAGACCCAGCCTCCAGGTAAATAATGAAATTAGCTGGGAGCGTTTGATGCAAATGATTATAAGGTAGCTAATTGTGTCGGCTAATGAGATAGATAAATGGGTTGAATCCGAAGCTATTTGACACAATTAGTGCTGAGTTGGCACGTCTGCAAGGCTTTTTCTTTTCCTGGAAGCGAGTGTGTAATCGTTCCTGGCACCGAGTCTTCAGGACTACATCCGAGCCGACATCATCCCCGCAGGTTAGGAATAGCGCCTGATCAACAATCTCACAATCATCGCTTCGCATGTTGTTTGCTTTTAGAGTAAAGAGCGGGTTCCATTACCCATCATTCATTATTAATTTAGAAGAATACGACACGGTAACGAGGGTGGATATCAGGTTTATGACGCGAGACGACAAACTGCAGAGCTGCGCTCGGCAATGCTGACGCGCTCGGGACATCCGGCTCAGCACTACAAGAAGACTTGTTCATACGAAATCTAATAAATCTTACTTTCAGACCCCCCCCCTTCCAGATCCCTAGGACTTCATGCAAACTATGACATCATCACAGCACAAAAATAGTACCAAGGATGTTGAAAATTTAGCTGCCGAGGCCTGTTAATATCATGAACAGTGTTCATGAGAAATTTTACGTTCAAACCCAGGAGGTCCATAAGACATCAGACTATTACATAATCACGACACAAGAATAGCACCAGCTGCCTGAACGCATCTCCCGTGTAAGAGCTTCCGTCCTGTGTATATGTGATGATAAACTTGTAAATTCTAACAGTAAGTCTCCGGTCGCAGTCTGCACCTGAAGTGGGCATGACGAATCGCCCTGCCCGACATGGGAAGTGCCTCCGGGGGAGGCGAGCGCGCCACATGCATGACGTATGAACCAGCGCAGGTTATTACAAACATTACCCTCACGGGGACCTTCGCCAAGTCGCCATGGTCACGCGTGACGTCATGACTGGCTGTGCACGACACTGCCTGCGGACAGAACTCCGATGGTTCAGATTGCAAAGTTTAGGAAGTACATCAGACACCGAGTGATTACGCACTGAGTTGTTCCAGTAATGCGCACATAAATGGTCTCCTGTGATTTTGATACAAGAGTGGTGATGGATATGGCAATGCTGATTATGAACGTCATGGACGCGGTCCTGACGATGCTGATGGTAGAAACGATTGCATCAGCGTGATGATGAAGATGCCGATGATGTTGGTGAGCAGGGTGATGGTGAAGATGCTGCTGCTGCTGCTGATGATGATGATGATGAGCTGCTGATGATGATGATGAGCTGGATGATGTTGATGGTGATGGTGGTGCTGCTGATGAGTTGGATGATGAAGATGCTGATGAGCAGAGTGATGATGAAGATGCTGATGATGGTGATGACAAGAGCGATAACGATCATCAGAAATGTGCCCAGAAATGTGTGGGAGGACAGTTCAGGGTTATGGCGGTGATTCCTGGAAAGATTACTTGTGTCCGAAGACGGACAGTTGACAAATGGTCACTGCTCACAGCCGGACAGTTTGGGCCTAATGTGTCCACAAAAGCGCTCCAGCAGATAAAGTGCGTTTTGATGGCTTCCCAACAGCATCTATGTGCGGTTCTAAGTGTCCGTCCGATACCACAGCGGCGGTAAATGCCTTACTCCCGTCTTACACCGTACAACATTACGGTCCATACGGCCACAGTCTCAACCCGCAACACCACACCTATAAATCCACACAAGTCCACTCATACAGCTTGTTCAGGCTCAGAAATAATTGCCGGATCTTATCTTTATTTGGATTTCTTGATTTCACGATAGCACGTGATCAGATCAATTTGGCAAATATCGATGTCACCATGGCAACGGGCCGGCACGTGACCTGGGGCGGTAGTATCTCGCAGGTTTATCAGTTCTAATTTCCAAGCCCAAGGTCTGGGTGCGTTATCAGATGGAGGTGTGTGAGATTCAGAGCGCGATCGGATGATGTGAATATGATCGGTGTGAATACTAGTATGCCGCTATCAGTTAGAAGGTCGTGTGAATATGAGGTCGGTTGGAATGTAGTGTGAATATTGGATCTGTTGTCAGATTAATAAGTGTAAATATATATGAGGCCTGTTGTTAGTTGGAAAGTAGTGTGGATATCACGGTGATCCGCCAGAGTGATTTGTGTGGATATGCGATCCGCGTTGTCAGCTTGATTAGTGTGCATGTGCGATCAGTTATAAGGTAGAAGGAATACAAGAATATGCGACAGCAACTCACCGCGGGCGATGATCGACAGTTCCGACATAGAACATCACAGGAGACGGATTAACACCCATGTAGCCATTTGTCGTGAAGCGACGCAACAGCGCGGGCGCGCGAGATCAGATTCGATCTCCTGGACATTAATTTCATACAGAACTCGCTCTAATGATCTGGTGGGTTATCGGAGAAGGTGGAACGCTTTGAAGACGAGGCATTAATGAGGTGACAATAAAACAGGGTGATTGTGAGAATACAGTTGTTATAAAGCTGTTTTATTACAGAGGGAGATACGGGAACAGCGTAAGCTGAGCAGATAGCAACCTGTAGGAGCCACTGGGCCGGATAACGTCACAGCTTCGACCAACGGCTCAATAGGAACTGCGTGCAGCTCTCTCAAATGAAGAACATGTACAGTTCAGGTGACTACGCAGAGGGATTAGCACATGTGCGTCAGAAATGGCATCGACGTGAATCTGTATTGACCGTTTGAAGACAGCAAAATCATACCAGTATTCTTTGGGAGAGAAAAACGTAACAGAATCTTCGGATTGACTCACGACTAGCTGAGAGTGTTATGTGCTAGGAACACAGGGCATGATAACGAAGATTCATTTTTTTATTCATTTATCCGTTCCTTCATCCATCCATCCATCCGATCCATCAATCCATTCATTCATTCATTCATTGGTTTACATACATAAATTCATTGGCCCATTCATTCATTCATTCATTCATTCACTCATTCATCCATTCCGGGAATGTAACGTTCTCCCTGCCCGCATCTGCCCAGAGCCGATCCGGTGCGGAGCGGACACCAAACCTGATCCCATCAGCCGTAAATCCCGGGGCCTAGCAGCCGACCTGCCCCGAGGTGCAGTATGTAAAACACATCGATCCTGCATCCCTGACGATAACCCGACTGGTTAAACAGCTGATAAAGGAGATCACTCTCCACCACAAGTAGGTTTATTTCCCATCTGCGACCAGAGCCAGGATGAGAACGTCCATCATCGCGCCGAAAGGTCACCGAATGTCGTCCAAGTTTCATGGAATCGGTTGAAATGAACCCGGGGAGAAGTTTGTGGAGTTGACGGCAGACTCCACAAAGTCCGCCGGATGGTCTCGCCACAGGCACAGTCCGGTAACATTCATCGCACGATACGGCGTCGTAAGATCGTCGCACGATCGTAAACTGGCCGGGAGGGCACTCACTCACACACTCACAGAGAGAGAGAGAGAGAGAGAGAGAGAGAGAGAGAGAGAGAGAGAGAGAGAAAACAAGACCTCCATTTTTTCATGGAGGTAACAAAACAAATAGAAAGCCTGCATGGTATGTTCAAAGTGACAGAAATAACGGACACTACACCTGATTGCGTACACGATCTGGGTACTTTCCGTTCTTGAGTCTTGAAACACTGACAGTCGGCGCAGAGTTACGTGTGAGTTGTGGCTGTTATGACAACACCGTCGCCGGTGTGGTGTTATGGTGTCTGGCCTGCGTCCACATCGCTGAAGGCTGGGGGATTATATGAGACAAACGGTCGATCTTTACGCCGGAAGATTGCGAAGTTGTCACTCTGCGCCGATGACCTACAAGCCATAAAACATCAGACTCTCACTTCAGACACGTAATGAAAGGAGCATATCGCCGTGAACATCCAAAAATCGATCATGCAGCTGCTCAGTACGGCAGAAACCGCCATACAAACTGTCTCCTGACCAACCTCAAATTTCAGACTGTAGATTCGCAGCAATTTGATCGTTTTTATCATCGCGCTTCGATTCGTTCCACATAATTGCTGTTTGCTAGCTTACAGCGCGGTCAGATGTCGGATGGTAGGTCGTCGGATGGTTTTGATGCCGTAGAAGTTTCAAGCAGGCTGTGACGTCGACAGCACCAACCACCGACAATGATCTGACGTGAAAGCCTTTCGTAACAAGAAAGCTGAATTTTGTACTAAACATACACTATCGCATAAATGCCCTCAGCGATCGTGCGACAGTCGTCCGACGATCGCACGACGTATGTGATCGGGCCCTTAGTAAGAGGATGTCTGTACTTCACACATCTGCAATGAATCCTGGGTAGGAAATGTGCCTAAGAACGAAAACAACATGCAATTCTAGTAGATTGCAGGACAATGAACAACTTGATTGGGTTGAATTTGAGAACGTAGGACAGAAAAGGACAGATCACCCTACCCTCACACCAGGTGTTCTCTTTTCTAAACAGTTGTCTAAACTTGATCCTGCATCAACACTCCGCATCCCCGGCCCATCCGGACTGCCTCACATCGCGGCGTGTAGCGACTTCCCGCCCGGCAGCGTTAGTACAGACCCACCGCTAACAGGATAGAGGGAACACTCGGACTGAGCCATAATATTGGCTTAGTCTTCCCCGTCTAAATAAACCTGGTTTGGTGTAGGAACTGGCGGTTTCCTCAAACGAAAGAAGTGAGAATGGCCGACGTCAAACTGGCCAGAGTACAAACAAAATTTAATACGTGCAAAGTTCATGGGTATTATTTAATAGTGTCTTTGAAATTGTTTCACGCGCAAGCAGGGTCTGCTGGCTATATACTACATGTGTACATGGAAGTATGACATCATACCTCAGCTACTCCGACATACACGTCAGCGAGCTGCTCTAATCTAGACATACAAACAGCAGGAAAGCAACATTTTGTTAACTCCAACTCCACATCCGTCAAAACAATTAAGGAAGGGGTTTGCAGCTCAGAGAAAATCGGAACACGATGTTGGAAGGAAGGACACCTGTTTGATGTCAACCTGTCGGGAGCCGGCTGCTCCTCCCTGCCACGTGACCGCCACGTGACCGGGCAGCAGACATCCACCCACGCAATCGGGCTGGCCGAACAGGCTTTAAATAGCTGTAAACACTCCAAGTTTAAAGACAGGCTGGCACTTGAGTCAGAGCTCACAGCAGGACAACTGGTGTGCCGTGTGGACAGCTGATTGGTATCAGGACTGCTTCTAGTCTCCAAGCAGATGTTGGGGTGGAAGATCGTCACGTTTTCTGGCTGCTGAGCTCCTTGTTGATAGCCCCTCAAACGCAGCCTGTCAGAAACCTGCTACACACAGAAAACAGCATATGATAAGCAAATGAAAGGGCCAACCAAGAAGCCTGCTATAGTAGTAGTAGCCTGAGCCTGAGGCTACTACTACTGTAACTATGAACAAACATTGAAATGTTTTGAATATGCTTCAAACATGTTCTGTTCAGACCTAGACACAAAACAAGACTGGACACCTCAGTTCCCCATTAATCTACAAGGAACGGAAATCTAGCCTCCACCAGGCCTTCCTAGCCTAAGGGGTATGGATTGTAAGATTCGGCAAAAATAGGGTCAGTAATTGGCCTGGCGAGTGAGCCGCGGTAAGGGTAACATTTTTTCTGTGCGGGTAAATGAACTCTATGGTGGCCAAACTCCCCTGGCTAATATGTTATTCTCCCTCTGCCAGCGTTGTCAGTCCGGTAGAGACTAACGGGAAGCGTTTACGGCGAGTTCTGTCAATAAAGCGGAGACTCCGATAATTGCCTCCGCCTCTGCTGCTCCCGGCTCGGATTTGCGCCATGAAAGCTGCCGGCCCGGAACACGACTTCCCGGGACAGGCGTTTCAAACCTGCTCAACGGTTTCTAAACGGGGAATAAACTCACTATAACGTACGGCTTTTACTGCTTTTTATGTTGACGGAATCAAAGAAGGCGTAAATGACAAACGGCACGCGGACTGGCAGGCATGAAATTGTCATTACGCGGAGCCGAATTAGCTGCTGATTTATTTATGGTGCGGATGGAGAAAAAGTCGTCCGAAACGAGTCCACTCACTGGTAACGTTACCGGCTACTTGGGGACGTCTAGCGCTAGTGTTTACAGCTAAGTAAAGCGGCAAGAATTGCTACACAAGCCTAAGAGGAAGGGAAACCCAAACGGTTGATGTTTGCCTGGTATCCAAACATATTTCAGCGGCCGAGTTTCTTTCGCAAAAGAGCGGAAGAGACTCGACTGCTAAAATAGGTTTGGATAGTTCTTAGGCAGTTGTAGTACGTGTGTCGTGTGAGCAATCTCCAAACAGAGGTTGGGGGTGAATGATCGTAACTTTTTCTGACAGATTGGTTTCTCTGACAAGCCGGGCTTCTCGAATCATCCAATCAGAAAACAACTATTAGGTAATTCACTAATCTAGTACACTCTACACGTAAATTCTAAGCTATACAATACTGATAGAAGATACAAAGTACAGTGTAAGGCAAAGAATTCTATAAGACTACTGCTAGTTACCCTCCAATCAGAAAACGACTACACTAATCTAGTACTACAATCTACACATAGATTCTAAGCTATACAATATTGATAGATGACAATGTACAGTGTAAGGCAAACCGTTAGGCCACAGCAAGTAAATTTTATGGATGACATCCTCCACAGACTCCAAATCTAATGCGATAGGGCGAAAAAAACAAGGCGGGCCAAAAAAAACAAGATTCCTACATTTTCAAATTTTGATGTCATAAACCTTGTCAAACAAGAATTGAGGGGACAAAACATAATATCACAACCATCAGGTCTTTTATTCCTGTATTCAACAGTATTGCCTGCCCATGTAGATGTGTATACGATTTCCAAAAAATTGGAGAAAAGAGCTTGTCGTACCATCATGGGAGCTACTACATTGGGTATTCATATGCAATGGAGCACCTTAGACTGTCAATACTTGTCATCAAACGCAAGCAATTGTGCCTCAAGTTTGCTTCATCCCTGATAGCCTCTGAACCGATAGACATTTATGACATATTTGCCCATTTTCGGCATGTTGACCACCGTCAGAAGGCAAAATAATTCTTGTTTTTTTTTTCCGAAATCAGACGAAAATCAATGCGCGCGCTGATGTCATCCATAAAAATTACTTGCTGTGGCCTTATATAAGGCTACTGGCAGCTGGTTACATTTATTTAGTACAACCTATACATAACTTCAAAGCTATGCAATATTGATAGAGGAGTTGTATGTCTACTACATAGAGGGTTGATACCGTAAGTCGTTATTTCACGTACACGGTTGGTTTTTTGCATGGAGGTATATATGTTTATTATGTATTGGCCTAGGTAGATAGAAACTGTGTCAGGACAGGACATGAGTACATGAAGCGTCTCTCTCGGCCATGAGATACTTGTGTTGTGACGTGTGTGCCGTATGTAGGCCAGCAGGGCGGCTAGCAGCTGTTCCGTGATGTAATAAGTGCAGGATTACGGGATGTTCAGGACGCCATCTGTTCCCAGGGCTTGTGCATCGATATTCTAACGGCGGGAAAATCTCTACAAAACCCCGTAGATCCCTATACAGAACGCGTGGCCCACTCATGGTGGCCAACTGGGGTATAGGAGGTAGAAACGCGTAGATATATAACGTTATATACATTGTAATGTAACGTTATATACTTTCATATACACATATACATGTATAAGTATGAATGTTTTTTATTCAGTACCAAACCAAACAAACAACAGTCTCGCAGGCAAACATTGGTAACTAGCGCTGTATTTCTTCTTGCGCTGTATAATGTTACTGAAAAAAAGTCGTTGCATATGTAAACCAAGGTCAGTATACACGTACATTCTGTTGTTCTGAAATCACAAATACTTTGGATGATTCATTGTATGTTAGTTAAATAATTGATCTTATATAAAATAAGTACAAATTTGGGATTGTTTTTGGCAAAAAGGAGGGGGGGGTGTCAGAAAAAAATACCCCTCCGGCTCCAGATGTCATCGCCATTCCACTGAGCTGCACCTGTCCCCGTTATCGTGCCGTGAGCGGAACAGTATGTCGGAATTTCCTGTGCAGAGAAATCCACACCTGACGGTTACAAACGACCACTTTCCGAACGGCGTACTCATCACACAAATGGCCGGAAACAAACTTTCATCTCATCATCCTTAACTTTAACGAAACTTATTTAAAGTAACTCGCTACAACATTTGTAAGGAACTGTCTGTAGACGCTGTAGATGAAGAGGAATCCAGCCGGAACTACTATCATCAACCAGGGTTTTCTTCCGTATAACTAGACACAATTTGCGACTGGTTTACTATAGAAGTACTCCATTAGGTATTGCCACTTCATTATCTGTTCTGAATGCGAGTCTTTGTGTTAGCAACCTATTGAAGGAAATACACCCAACGCGACAAAAGTATAATGCTAACATCGGACACATCCAGTTTATCTTGAAAGTTCATCTGTGTTGGCAGAAGTCATTATGAACCAAGTTTGAACTATAATTTCCAACACAAGAAACATCCAGTTTAGTTGATGTGATCATATTTCATGACTCCGCGTAATTCTAGTTGACAGGATTCTTAAATTTCAGTCAGAAACCGTTATCATTGCAACCCTCGGGTCAACCTCTCACACCCCATTTCCTTCTACATTTCCCCGTGCTTGGCGCCCTCGGCGAACGACCTCGGAAAGCGTCAAACTGCTTTAGCTGCAGTTATCTCACAACACGTCATAACCCATTCCCGTAACTCACGTGTCCCGTACACAGAACGGCTGTTACATGTGACGTCATAACCTATTCCTGTAGCTCACGCGTCCCGTACAGAACGGCTGTTGTGTGACGTCATAACCCAGTCCTGTAACTCACACGTTCTGTACATACAATGGTACAGAACAACTGATGTATCACCACACGTCATAAGCTATTCCAGGAACTCAACTCAACTATACAACACGACTGTTCTACCACAACACGTCATAACCCATTCCTGTAACGGAAGGCGGGGGCAAGACCTGGCACCTGTCCTGTATTGGTTTCGCTCACAGTAAACACATCTGAAGTATTTAGCTGCTGTTGTGACAGTGATATATGGGCTAATGAAAACTGCGGACAGCTGGAATCAATTCTGATGTAGACACTCATACTGCCAATCACAACTACACTCTGTATACAGACTGAGGTTTTCCATATGCTCTTATCATGCCGTATCCCACAGCTGCATATGGACGTCAGTGTACTTAGAATTCAATATATACAAAAGCGAGACCAGACCATGTACTAGGTTCCTATGGTTTAAATAGATGTACATTGTAGCGTCTGTAGTATATTAATCTTCAGGAGTGAAGTATTTGCCATGGATTGTGTAGAACCAAGCAATTGTTGAGCAATAAAGTTATTCGTGTACCTTAGAAATCTACTTTTGTAAATTTGTTATTTGTACCGACCTGCAAACAACGGTACGTGATGCTTTGTTATTGTTGTTACTTTCATTACACTTTGACACACACGAGGTTATGAAGCATCGCAGCTGTGAGCTGGATATGGCCACAAGACAAAATGCATCGACACAGTCGAGCCAAAAACAAACTTTTCATTCATGGTTCTGATGGACACGAGAAAGAACCTTTACGACTCCAGCGCTTTATATTTTATTACAACAGTTCTGTATTACAACAGTTCTGTAGTACAGTACTTTGTTCTGCCAGGGTCGTTTTGTGCTCTGTAGTTACTGCGCTCTATGTTCTACTCCATGTACTAGGCTCGTTCTGTCGGCGGACCCATCTGACAACTGTTGACATCTAACCACAGAGGTACGTACAGGCGGAGTAATCGGAGTAATCCGACTCGTTACAATGTTGGAACAGGTGTTTGGCAGATGGTCACCTCTGGTCCGGGCTATTACAGCATATAAATAACATCTACAACATCATATAAATAGCGTGTGAACTTCCATCTAATCGCAGACCTCAGGTGTGACACCATAGACTGGTATCCGCGGAACAAAACTGGTTCTTGGTATACCATCCAAAGCTGCGCACCGTTGATTACGATTATCTAGCCTCCTGAGCAGACTTCTAGCAGGGCAGCGTTTGCTTCTACGAGTGGCTAGAGCGGCAATTTCTTTTCGGGAGAGGGCCTTGTTGGATGGGAGAGCTGTATCGCCCGCGCTAGAGAGGCGTAACTACTAGTACCTCCGCGGCGTAACTCCCTCTGTGTAAAAAATGCGTATCAGCGCTCCTCTCAAAAAATAAACGCCGCCGTTCCAAGAAGTCTGCAAAGGAGGCTATGATCATCATGCACATGTTGTAGATTGGGCAGGTCGTCTATCATGACATCTTCATGATCCATCTTTACTCCCACGTGCACAGCGCGCTAGCGGCACGCGTTCTGCGCAAAAATAAAGGGTTGTGTTTATCCTAATCTCCAAGCAGATGTTGGCGCAGTGGAAACCGTAACATTTCCAGCTATCCTAACATCTGCTCGGAGGTAACGGTTGTAATACAGTTTGTGTCTGTAACAAATCCTAGCGCCAGAACAATTGATGACGTCCAAACGGGGTACTAGTAGTTGATGGACAACAAGATGCAACTCAACGTTACGTCATAAAGTGAAGTCCACGCAGTCTGGAAACATCATGTGATGTAACCCAGTAGCTTATCTCAGACCATGCAGACTATGACAGTATGTTTATTGAAACATGTCGGCTTTTCCGACCCCGTCACTAAGCAGGGCTGGATCTGTTACTAGGATCCCTATTAAAGTTAGTCCCTAGCAGCGACAAACTGTGTAAGACAGGCCATGGAAAGTGCCTACTTGAAGGTGTCTACTAGAAGGTGCTCAGATGAATGTGACTGACGATCACCGAAACGGTGGTATAAACTCTTTTTTTGTGTGGATCAGTCCAATAGGGAAACAGGCGCTGACTGAATCTTTCGGATATTTGAACTTACAGAGCCACACTTGTGAACCAAGGCAATGGTGTGAAAAGGTAAAACAGTCATACTAAACTGAGGTGAAGCATAATGCTTTTTCAAGTAGCTACTAGTGCAATGCGGCTTCGCTACAGCTTGCGTTTTAATAGTCAAGCACACCCGGTTACTATTACTCTTCTCGATAAGTCAAGTGTGTTGGGTTCTTTTTACGTGAAGAGGTTTGGCCCTTGAGGCTAACGCCTAATGGTCTGTAATGGTGGGAAATGTAAGGTGATCTAATACCCAGAAAGGAGGTAAGAACTTCAGGAGGATGAAGTCCACAGTCGACGAACTAGGTTGAGAAGTCTAGTAAAAAAAAATAATAAAGAGGGCAGAGTAGGCTAGTAAGATTAGAAATTAAATTGCCATTGTCTGTAAGGTACCACTACAATAATCTCCAAGCAGATTCTTGGGGGCAAGGATAGTGTATATTGGCCACCTGTAACCAATAACCACCCCAAGCTCGGGTGGCTAATTTGATCGTCCCCTGCCCCCGAAGAAATCTACTTGGAGATTACCACTCATGTCGTGTCAACACACGTTACACTTACAGACTGAAATGTACGCCGCTTCTGTGTTCTAAATCCCACCACAAATAACCCGAACCCGACCTGAAGATGCGGAAAGCAGAGGTTCCCCGCCTCTCAGGACAAAACCCTCCAAACACCGGGCTGCAGAATTTATTGTGATTTCCATCGCGGCGTTTAAACAAGATCAAAGCGGCTCTCTCGCCCGATTAGTTTCCTCAGCCGAGTGACAACCCACTCATCTGTGGAGATCTAATTAGGGGCGAACACTCCAGTGGTTCTAGGGCAAACGTCTGACGCATAGCAGTGGTGCAGGGACTAGTCTCCACCAAACTAACAACGTGGGCTGAAAAATAGCAAAATTTAGCCAAATAGGGAGAATAATGAATGAATGAAGACCTTTATTGTACACATGTGCATATACCCACTGGGTCAAGTACAAAGGAATAGCATGTATATACATGTAAACATGATCAAGCTAGCGCTAGCACTATAGTCTATTAAGTAAACTCGACTTCTCGCTTCTCTATGATGGTGAAAATATAAGAAGACATGTTTTAGGATCAGAGGTTTGTCTGAGCTCATTAGAAATTAAATGTGAATTTGTCTGTGAAGTAGGGAAACATCGATGTTATCAGTCTATAAAGTTCAACTGTCTCATTGTAGTACAAACTACATTTGTACATTGCCACGGTGGTTGCCACCATAGAGACTTTATACCGGGGACCCTATTTTTGCCCGATTCTACTCACAACTCCTTTAGTTTAGGAAGGCCTGGTGGAGGCTAGGTACAGGGCCTAAATATACAAACCTGACCATGCATGAGTCACTGGTGGAAACAGTGGAGACTCGGCAGTTATAAAAATTAAATAGGTTTGGATACAAGGCTAATGGACTCGTTTGTGTCTGTAAATCAGATTGTAGAAAGTTAAGCTGATGATCCAACACAAAGGGGAACGAGCTCCGGTTTTCCTCCCATAAATGAATCATTTCCAGTCGAACATTTGGGTAAACACCTTTCTTCTGAAACTCACAGGCTGTTCCCATACAAACAGTACCCATACAAACTTGCTATATCAGGTTTCACAGCTTAAACTTTCTTTGTTTACTCACGTGAATAATATTTCCTACTTGTGTAGTCGTTTTAGACACGGCAAAAGTTTGTGCAGCTCTGATCTTCACACACTTCACATCAGCACTAGAACTCTGAGAACACACTGTACAATACAGGTGTACACACACGCGCGCTGTGGAACTAGCGCACACAACTTGGGCAAAACGTATGTACACACCTGTGTGGTACTTGGCTGATGTAACGTTTTGCCCCACAATTAAAGGATCCTGAGTGTCCAACGTAATTAGCATTTCAGCCAATGAAAGGATGACAATTAGTGGTTCGACCAATGAGAGCGTAGCTAGATGTCCGTCGACGTCAAATTCAAGTATTTGTATTTGCATTTGTATTTTTTAATTTTGGATTTCCACGTTTTGACGGAGGTGGGCGGGGCTATGCCGTGTATCGGTCTATTGAAAATATTCTCGAGAATAAAACCAAATCACTTTAACTCACAGACGTATGGTAAGCCAACTCTTTGTATTTCAGACTCTAAATGCTTGCGCCCATGTGTTTAAGTTTATAGCATTGAGTTTGTAGCGTTGTTTTAGTGAATCGAACTGATTTTGAGGTTCCTGACGCTGAAATACGGTGTACTGGACAGAAGCCGATTGTTCGATCAACAGATCCTCAGAGATAGCGACCCTTGACCCCAATTGTCACGGGGAGCGACCTGGTACCCCCAGAACTGCCCCAGGACACGCTCCGTGTGTCTGATCCGTTCTCCAGGCCTACTCACGGGAGTAGTCTCCTCCAGGTGAACAACACCGGCTGCAAAAAAGTAAAACCTACTAGCCAAATCTAGCACCTCCTTCTTCCGCAACATTTATGGTTTATTATGCAGCTAGGTTATCTTTATAGTTGTTTGTATGTCCTATCTGTGTATATATTGAAGCCTATGTTATTTTAATGTGTATTGCTTTTTATGGGTGAATTAATTTAAAGAATGAATGAAATGAAAATACGAAGAACAATTTGCGAGGGGAGTTTGTCCACTGCAGGGTTTCATAACGAGAAATGTTACGGTATGATACCCTTATATTATTAATAGCGTAGGCTCACTCTCCTGGCCAATTATTCACCATATCTTTGCCGAATTTTACCGTAATCCATAACCCCATAGGAAGGCCTGGTGGAAGCTAAGCTCCTCTGCTCTAGGACCAACATGCTCCCAAGGAAAGGTTACCAAAGTTGGTGTCTAACTCGGGGGCTGTGGTAAATTTTCATTGGGGCCATGTTGACCCTATAGAGCCGAGGAACTGGCCTGATCTGACAGATCCTGACAAGCCCTGGAAACAGTCTGGTATCCAGGCTACCAGCGGGCAGGGCGGAAAGCTTACTAATCCGCGGGGGAAGTAACGGATCTCCCAGGCCTGGGATCTCCCGGAGATCTCCACAGGCGTTAGAGCGGCCTCACATCTTCTTTCGCTTAGACCGTGATGATTTCTGAAAAATTTAAAGTCCCGGGACGGCATCACGTGATGAAATCCGAGCGCTAACGAAAGCTGTATGCCACGTGACCCACTGAGAGACTTATCTTGTAAGCATCAGTCATCTCGCGGTTTGGATCTGCTAACTGTTTACTTAGCCAAACGCAGCGTGGCGCGCCCGGTCCTTAGATAAGCAATCACACGCGTGCCGCCCAATCAAATACACCGTAACCGCGAACCGTCCGGACTGGAGAATTGATTACAGGTGTAACGGTTTTTTCCTAACCTCTAAAAGATAAAATACTGTAAATGCATTTACCTTCGCGGTGGTTTTTATATTTCGCGGTACGAGGGAAAGGAAGTTTTCGTTGTGCTTGAAATTCGCGGTTGAACAATTCTGCAGTACAGTAGAAGTATAAAACCATATTTTGAGGTGCCATGATTTCGCGGTAAGAGGTCACCGTGAAAATAAAACCACCGCGAAAGTTTCTTCATTTTCCGGTTTGGACCCCCTCTCTCCACCGGCCAATTTCATGGAGATGCGATCGGACAAAACCACGCTTACAAACCAGATGTCCGCGTCGTAACACGTCCCCTGACACACGTTATATCTGATGGATCTCGCGGATATAAATCCGACCTGATTTGTGCCCTGGTTAGCACAGCAAGCTACAGATGTGGCGGGGTGGTAGTCTCCACCAGATTCCTTTGCTTGCTGCCAAAATAGTAGGAATCGGACAAACGGGATGGATGCACAGAGGAGTTAACCTGACATAGAGCTACACATTTGCAACACCTGCTATAGCTGACAGATTAAAAAGTTGGATCCTTCATCTTTCTCTGTCTCCAAAAAAGTCTAGGAGTTCGCTTGTAGTTCTAGTTTAGTTCTACTTCTAGTTATGTTGTATTTCTTTGTTCAATGTTCTTTTGTACTTGCACTTAGCCCTTGGGCAAACGTTTGCAATAAAGTATCATTATTATTAACCCCATTTGGGGGTTACAACTAGTTTGCCGGTCGATGGTCGTCGTGCGCCACGAAGTGACCGGGGATCCAAGCAGATGTCGGGACAGAATCTCGTAACGTTTTGACTGGGATGGCTACATGCTGAATAGCCTCTACCAGACACCAACGAGTTGGAAAATATTTTCCCAATTTCTGCTATTTTCCAGCATCCCGCTGGAGTCTGGTAGAGACTACACGCTAAAGGCAGTAGGCAGTCCAAACGTTACGATCTTCCATCCGGACATTTGCTTGGTGTTTACCCAGAGGCTCTGGTGTTTACCGGGGGTAACGGGTAACGGCCGCGCCCGGCCCGGCTGCATGATTGCGCTATCATCCCCGCATCTCACATGCCCTCATCCCGCCCCAGAAAGCCTCTCTACCGATACGGATCTGGGGAAAGATAAACGGATTCGTGTGAGGAAAAAAAGTGATCGATGCTCAGGAGGGAGGGAACATCTTCAGCTGACGGCTTCACTGCGTAGATAAGGCCGGACCAGCGCCAGTCAGTCAAAGCGCGCGTTTTCTGGCTTTCAGAACCAAACGGCGAGTCTCATGTAGCCTGTGAATGGTTTATTAAGAAGGAATCGATCTTGCGGCAAAGGAGCTGAATTGGGTGGGTTTTTACGAACGTGTGTTCGTTACAGATATAAAACCTGATGTCGTGAATGGAAGATATTAGGGCTGACTTTTATATAAATGGAAATGCATTCTCTAAGATGAACATGAGGATAAAATAACGCCCAACATCGTCAGTGCCAGGGGAATGACCAGCGCCTGATAGCCTTGGACGTGACATTAATAGTTCAAGTCCGAGTTTAGGATCAGTTGGTCCCATTAAAACTATAACAGCGTGATGGGGACGTGTCGCGGTGGTTTTTCTATGGCTCCGCGCGGCTTTGGGCAATCGGGTGAGCCGGGGGAGAAGATAGAATGTAGTGCACTGAAATGGGGCCTGAAGTGAAATGACTTTAGAAGATACGCTATACAACAGAGAGCGAACATCCCAGAATGTTTTATAACTGTACTGTATCGCAACGTACATGTATTAAAGGTCATTGCCCTGATGAAGATGACAGACGGTCATCGAACTTCGTCATTGTTGAACAGGTGGTTGTGAATAAAGAACTTTTGCTATTCAACATAAGGTCATTTGTTACTACTTCAGGAATGAGGAATCTACGAAATCTGCCGAAAAGTCAGCTCTCAGTCGGCACAGTGACAAGTCGGCCCCAGCAGATGAACAACTTCGGAGAGAGTTTTTCAAAATTGCATTCAGCCTCGACAGAAGAAAGGAGCTTCCACTTGCTGTGATTACATACCACAGCAGGAGATACTGTAATTCACTTCTGTACCGCGAACTTATTATTACCGTTAACAAATAATTCACCGACTTTCTTTTTTCTGCAAATTCCGCCATCGTGAACATATAGTTCCGTGAACACCTCCATTTTTCTCAGACCGTGAACTGTTGCTACCGTGAACATACAGTGAATTACACTACATTACAGTACAGTATATAACTGTTCTTGTACAACATATCCCACTCCCACTGTCATCCTCAATCCGCAAGGAACATCAATGTCTGTTTTCCTTCTGGTAACGACACAAGAAAATGCCACTTGATAGTTGCACACAGAATGACACGCACGAACCGCATGAGATATGTGGGAATTCTCGTAAAATACAGAGGATCGCACCTAGGCTATGGAACTATGGCATCCGACATGAACCAAGGTGCGACATTGTGTACTTCGCAGTCCAACATTGCAAAGTAACTCTGTGTCATTATCCCTGCCGATCCCCGGGAGACACGTTAACAGTACCTCACCTGACAAGGCAGCACTAACATGTCTTCTCGCAGTACCCCGCCGGCTGCATTATTAACACTGCAGGCTCCTATTCATCATGTATGACAGCCTTTCATCTCACTCTACCAATAAATACATCGTAAAAACGGTTTTACATGTTCACCATCGTATCCTTCAACTGCGTCCCTGGTTAGTCTGGGAGAACAAACTTATACTGACAGCGAGGCACACGATGTAACTTGGGGAGGAGAGTTTTGTTTTAGAGCTTTATTGGTAAAAACGTACAACAAAATGCAAATAAACTTCATAACACAGAAATGCTACGTGTACTTGGTGTATTTTTAAAGAAACAAACAGCGAGCCAATCAAAGAAGAGCACAAAACATTAAAATTTCTGGCACATTTGATTGAATGCTACAGTAACTTGAGTAATGTGGCCTTAATAAAGTCATGTGCTGGTACGGTGGTGGATCATTCTGCCTTGGCTAGAGTGCACAACTGCCCCAAATTTGGATAAGTGCAATTTCTTGCCAGTATTGGATCTAGAATTTACCTTTATTTGTCAAATTGGCTTCTACAATTATCGAATAAACTGCCACATATTCTCAACAACGAAGGTATAATGTCATCATCTTCAAACTAGATCATCATGATAAATTCCATAGCTCTCTAGATCTCTTGGTTAACTTTTTTGATGATACTAAGGATTGAAGGCCTTTGGCAGCAGGACCATTTTCCTGTAAAGGACATAGGAAAGTTGCTGTATAAGAAGATCTTATTGTACTCATTAGTAACAACCGGCAATCCCCAGGACCTGTAGTGGGCTGTAGAGTTATCACTGCGTCACAGTTTTTACCCCGGAGCTGCAAAGTTCCTCTCTTGACTTAGACTGTTGCGTTATTTAGAATGCCGAACAAAAGTCTACCCAGATTAGTCTGAACCTATCTGTGTAGGGCTGAACTACAAATCACCAGTTGCTTTTGCCACGTACTTACTGCAAACCCAATGCAAAGTTACGGTAGTGATTTATATAAAATCTTAACCTTTTCAATGTTAAACTAAGATGCACCAAATCTTCTCATTAAGCCTGAAGAAGGATCAGAGTTTTTCTCATCGTGAGCAGGTAAACCTCATCAGACCTTGGACACTGGTGAAATCCCGGAGCTGTTTGTTGATCCTTCTGGACTTGCTCGACAGCCTGAAGGCAGCTCTTCGCGATGAGTTCCTAATGAAATAATAAGGACCATCTTATCACCGAATGACAGGCAGGTTTCCCGCGGTGGAAAATACAATATTTCTTCTGCCCTGAAGTTACCAGAACATGATGGAAGTGAGCTCCCAAAGCCACCTTCAGAGGCGGGGAATGTGCGGGCTTATCGGTCCGGCAGGCGGGTGTCCTGGTGCGAGCGCCGCCCCCGGGCAGCCCTGAACTTGCCGCGGGGTGTTGCACAGTCGGAACCCGGCCGCTGTGTTAGAAACAGCCGTTAGGCGGCCTTGAACGTAGCGGGAGTTTCACAGAACTTTTCTACATATGCAAGCCAATGACGTTTCTGCGATTCCCAGTATATTGTCATACATCCTCAGTGCTGCTATTTTGGTCTGAAGGACTGGAAGGGTTGCAAAGCAAAATGGGTAAGGGTGTGAAGTATGCCATCTTTGATTGCCTTTTCTGTGTTATAAACAGCCTGAAGGCAGCCTTAAACTCTCATGGAGTTTAACACTCTTCTGAACCAGCCTGAGCTCTCACCTGACAACTGAGTTGTCACATTCAGCAGATTCACATGTCATACTCTGACAACTGAGTTGTCACAGTCAGCAGATTTACATGTCATACACTGACAACTGAGTTGTCACAGTCAGCAGATTTACATGTCATACTCTGACAACTGAGTTGTCACAGTCAGCAGATGTCATTTACAAGTCCTACAAACATATCTACATACGTACTCCGGTGGTTAGCAATCTTAGCATGCTTCCTGGACCAAGAGGTTGGAAGTTTGAAGGCCCGTTGTTGTCGCTCACCCGACAAGTACGCTACTCAGCCTACTGGAAGTGCGCAGTCAGGACAGGACATGAAGCTGTAGTACACTGTTCGTTGTTATTGTCGAAAACGAGCTTGGAGACTTTGCCTGTTACAATGAACCCGTGAATACTGTACAAAACATCTGTCTTCTCTGTCAGGACCAGTGGAGAAGAAGCTCTTCAGTGAGCCTAAAACTGGTTCAAGATCGCTTTCTTTCTTTCTGTCATACCCAAACATCTGGTCTGCAAGACACATTTTTGCATTTCTAACCGGTAAATCTCCCATACACAACAAGCCCATTTACCGCAAGAAATCCATCACAGGAATATCAGCAGAAATACTGACATGCTTCCACTAAGGTCTTAAACAGTGGAGAACCCAGAGTGCAGAAGAGTTGATGTACAGACCGGATGCCAGGTCTAAAGCAAGAAGTATCGCAGTCTTGTACTGTGATGGAGAGACTGCCCATGCCGTACAAGCCCGGGAAGATCCATCCACCGATCACACTGGCTTTGATGGCTGATGTACCTATAATCCACAGCCAGAGAACTACCCGGCCGACCTTTGGTAAAAAATGGACGAATTACCAGGACTTAGATCCACCCTCTGTACGTTTGGCTACTAGTATGCTGGGAGCTCGCCTAGCCTGGTATGCATCAGCAAAGCAGTCACTGTTGGAAACAGATGAATAGTGGGCTAGCTGAGATCACAGGCTGATAAACACGCACTGTACTAGGGGGGCACAGAAAAGGTTTAAAAGTAGGAGTGGTCCGATTCTCTGTCATTCTTGAACAAGACGAATAAAGTCGAAACCGGTTGAATACCAAGTCTCAGTGATGTCTTTCTTCCCAACGCCAACGAATGAGATCACAGCACAGCCAAGGAAGCAGTTCCAAACTTTGGGAAGACATTTCAAGCTTCCCTTTGTTGAAAAAGGCGACTTGGTTTTGGGGGAAAGGTTTGAAAATATTTATTTTTCAGATGATCATTAATGGGGCTAGTCTGGATGTCACCCTATCTTGTTTACCGGGGATCCCATACTCGCTTCCTCATACGGAAGGCTCGGTAAACTGGATAGGATGGCACTCAGGCTATAATAGGGCATCGTCAATGTTCGATAAAGCTCCATCTAACATTTGGATCTCTGACACTCTGGGAAACATACATTTTGAAACCTGTGCCGTGTCATAACTGCTGGGTCTTGGAAAAATTCTTGGTACCATGCGTTCTTTTTGCAGCCCCTTTCCCAGAGCTATTCCACATTACTATTCAGGACAGAGTTCCTCGCTCCACCAGAACAGACAGGTGCCCTGAAGGCAGCAGTTCTCCATTTGTCAAACCTGCCAAGGCACAGGCAGTGATGTAGCTTTCCTCCGGAGAAAAATGAAGAAATAATCATTTTATGACAACTCCCATTACTTATCATTCTGCGCCAGGCTCTGATGCTGATCAGTTCACTGAACTCCCTATACTCAGGTGCTCAGGCACGGTTCTGGATAGTCCACGCGTATCCAGAACCGTGCCTGCGGCAAATCTACGTTCTTGGATACGCCGAGACTATCCAGAACCGTGCCTGATCCTAATCCTAACCTACTGTATTCAGGCATAGAACTACAAAGGCACGATTCTAGATACGATAGGTGTCTATAGAACCCAGATGCCTTACAGTAAGCTTACTGTCCTGTTTTTGTACAGGTGACTGCTTACGCAGGTGGCTCACCTGTTTCTGTACATGCGACGACAGAATGCAGGTGCCTCACCTGTTTTTGCATAGGTGACTACAGAATGCAGGTGTCTCACCTGTTTCTGTACAGGTAAATACATACTGCAGGTGCCTCGCCTGTTTCTGTACAGGTGCCTACAGAAAGCAGGTGCTTTACCTGGTTTTATACGTGACTAAAGAATACTGGTAATTCACAGAAGTTTTCAGAAATTAGAGATTTTTATGACGTTATTCTTTTGTTTCTACACCTTCATGTCATATTTCGGATCCCTGGAGGATGTCATCCCTAATATCAACTTTCTCTTCAAGGTGTGTCACGTGTAAACCTTGTGGTGCATGCCTGTTTCTTTGTCACAGTGGTACATTCTGCTGACATGAAGTCTGATATCTTAATTAATCTGGTGTGTTAATTACCACCTTAATGACTCTGCCCTCCCAGAGGTGCGCTGTGACAGCTTCCTGTGGGAAACCTGGGGACTGTCTCATAACTCACAGTTTCCTATAGCTGAAATCAATTTGGCAGCCACGGAGCAGGTTTTGAGAGGAAAATAGTCGGAATGTAGGATTTACACATGATGGGGACAGGTCTGCATGTCCCCTTTTTAACCTGAAGCACCACATCTCATATCTGTAGTGTGATGTGTCTATCTCTATGCACACAAATACACACACACACACACACACACACACACACACACACACACACATGCACACTTACTGTAACGTTAGACCAAAGCGTGGGTAATGAATGAGTACAGTAAAGACACTCAGCTAACCGGGACACACACACACACACTCACACATACAGACAGATACGCACACACATCAAAATTGCCTTTACTCATGTTGAAACATGGAAAACAAGTATTACATAAAGTGCATACCACAATATGACAAACTTCCTTTCAGCCATTTGAAGCCAGTTGATCTACATTGTTGGTTCTAACTTCTAACATCATGGCCAGCCTTGGCCAGCATGTCCCTATCATCTAATTTAACCTGACTTCTCCTCGTTAATCCCATTTGGCTCGTTAAAGGTCCCTCCAAAATACCGGTGTCATTACCGGTAACGAGATGAGTCATGAGGAACCCTCTCTAACTTCATCAGTTTTGGCCGTTTGCGAACCTAACGAAATCCAGATCGGAAATTCCTGTTCCTTTCAGGGTGATGCAATGTCACTAACAAGATTTCAGAAGTAATACAGAATTTGATGTACATGTTTTTATATTACATTTGATTTAAATCATACCTATTCACTTGCAGATCTACATGTACTTTATCTCAATTACTGATTCTGTGGAAAAAACACAACAGCTATAGTCTGAATCATGAACTAGTTTTCATAAGAGGATTTGCAAATTTTGATAGTTCATAATAAAATCAGAACTATCCCAAATTAGGACATATTGACTTCTGCTTATACATAATAAAGTTACACAAATGCAATTACTTGTTTCACATACGTATTTCACTTTATACATTTGCTTGCAAAATTATAAAGATATTTGATTTAGCGCCACTTGGACCACTGGTAAAGGAAGCATGTAGGATGTGTCAGCCATCTAAATCAAATTTCACCAGGATTTCTGTCATTGGATTGAATAACAAATTCAAGTGCATATTGACATGTGACAACCCATACATTGTACATATAGGACAATATCTCAAAAAATGCCTAAATGCCCAAAATTCCACCATTGACTGCAAAATCACACTCTCATCTCGTATTATAAAGTCTTTTGTAAGGTAGATTAATCTCATGGTACTTGTTGTTGTATAGCAGTAAATGACATACATGTACGCCAAAAATAGTTACTCAAGCAACTGGATATGATTTTGGAAACGGTCAGACGTTTCAGGTAGCATCCACTACCTTTCGTCAGTGACACTAAAGGACTGCAGGAGAATTGCTGGTTTATAAGCACAAACCATTGATTGATATGCAAATAAGTAAAGACAATTTTTTTTTTTTTTGTGAAAGGCCAAAAGGAAACAAAAGTCAAGACAATTTTTGTGAAAGGCCAAAAGGAAACACAAGTTAGACAAGGATAATGCAAATTAGTGAAGAAGCTCCTGTTGTTTCAGCTTAAGTGTTGTCTGTCCTTGGGGCTGGGAGCGCCAAATCCCAAGTTCCCGAGAGGTCTACCCGTAGCCCCCCCTCCCTGTTGAGGGTGGGGTTGTACATCCTTTCATATATAGCTTCTCTAACTCCTCGTTCCCACCAACGGGTTTCGCGGTCTAAGATATCCGTGGACTCGAGTTTGAAAGAGTGCCCCTGGTTGTGTTGTAGGTGGTGGAAAATGGCTGAGGAGTAGCCGTTAGCGCTGGGTCTGCAATGTTCCCAGACCCAGCGCTAACGGAAGCTATATATGAAAGGATGCTATATATGAAAGGATGTACAACCCCACCCCCAACAGGGAGGGGGGGCTACGGGTAGACCTCTCGGGAACTTGGGATTTGGCACTCCCAGCCCCAAGGACAGACAACACTTAAGCTCCTGTTCTGAAACAACAGGAGCTTCTTCACTAATTTGCATTATCCTTGTCTAACTTGTGTTTCCTTTTGGCCTTTCACAAAAATTGTCTTGACTTTTGTTTCCTTTTGGCCTTTCACAAAAAAAAAAAAAAAAAAAAATTGTCTTTACTTATTTGCATATCAATCAATGGTTTGTGCTTATAAACCAGCAATTCTCCTGCAGTCCTTTAGTGTCACTGACGAAAGGTAGTGGATGCTACCTGAAACGTCTGACCGTTTCCAAAATCATATCCAGTTGCTTGAGTAACTATTTTTGGCGTATCTTATCACCTGGATGTCTAACCTTCACCGACGACATACATGTACGTTGTACCTTGAACAATGAAGTTGATTTACTGCACTATCTGAGGGACAGGAAAGGAGACACAGCATCACGTTATAACGTCCTGGACAATCTCAGTTTTATTCCCACGTCAGCGGAGATGACATCATCGCGCAGGTCTTCCTGCGTCTAGACAACTCCCACGGGACGGCTGACGTGAGCAATCTGTCTGCCATGACGCTTCCGCTGGTGAGGCTGCCAAAGGTCTGCTTATTTTCATCACAGACTAACCATAAAGTTACAGTGTACCTCCTTGTGCTATTTATCATCAACTATTCGATTGAAAAAACAGCTAGAAAAGAAAAGGCACCCAGCTTCTGATTCTGAATGTAATTTGCAGCTTCAAAGACACCAAATTTGAGTTCAATGAACTTCCATGTTTAGGAATCGAATGTGAGGTTTAATTTTTTGATTGGGGACACCCTTATTTCCGACACCCCTATGTTCCACACCGACTTACCATTAAGTAACCTCCTTATGTTTTTTGGTCAAATCTTTATGTGAGAAAAGCAGCTCAAGGAAAGAAACATACAGCATCTGATTTTGATCTTGCAACTCCAAAGATACCGTATTTGACGTAACAGGTCAATTTCTTTGCTCCAAAAAACCTCATTCCAAAATGATGATAATGTAACTCATATACTGTTGTTATTGATAATATTGTGTAGTTCTAGATATAGGATAGATAAGTTTTGTAGGCATATTATTGCTTAATATTGTTGCCCGACATGATTATATGAGCAAGCAATAATTTAAAGGTTCAGTCACATTCTGTTTTCCTGCAGGAAACAGGCTTGAATAGATGTCATAAAAGAGTGTGTAGGCCACACAATACCTTATCCCTTCCTGTCAGCTCGTTACGAGTCTGACATCACTACTGCTAACAAGGAGCCAGCTGGGTCTGTCTTGTCTCCATCTCTCCTTTGGGAGCTGAAAAACAGTAGAATCTGGAAAAATTGAGTAAGTGATGTTTCCAGACGACTCAGCTGGCCAGAGAAGGATCACTTTAATTTGTCCCCACTGGCTAGGCAACTACACAGGCAAATTATCTACTTTATCCTCTATCTGGCCAATTTGTACTATTTTTTTAGATCCTCAAGGAGCTTCGAGGAGACTGGGTTTCTCAGTGAGAGGTGAGATGATGGTTGTGTATCTCCCTCAGGTGAGATAATGACTCAGTTTCTTACTTCAGGTGAGACACAAATGACAGACCATCCATCAAACAGCTCGCCATGGATTAGACTGGATCAATCCGTCTGGCTGATCAGAACAATTAGACAGGGATTTAGGAACAAGGGATTAGGAACAAGGGATTAGGGATGGGACGTCTGGCTCCTTGGGATGCTGAATCATTCTGATATCATAATTCAATTAGATATAATATCAGCAACAATTATATCTAACCTTGGATGGGGTGGTTGGAAGGGCAATTCTTTCGCAACACCGTATAGATAGACAGATAATATAGATACTTAGATATATTTCTACATTGACACATAGATCACAGTTATAAAGTATACATTTTCTTCAATCCATTATTCCTCAGAATAAAATTCAGTGGAAACTTTCCCAGCCAGAGGAAAACACATGTTCACCTGTGACAGATTGGCCCAGCTCCAACCCAGCTCTGTAATCTCCACATACAAACTACTGGCCGGGAGGGACGGTCAACAGTTACCACTAACTCTTCCAAAAATATACCCTACTGTGAAAGGAAATCATCCTCTTTATCTTGGAGAGACGTTATCTTTAAGACCCTGCAGGGAGTGTGCACGTTATGCTTCTTAAGATCTCAGTTTGAAGCTAAGGAAAGGCATTCAGTGCCATCTTCAAGATGACATTTCCTCTTATCTAACTACAGGTGGGATTTTCTTAAAGCCTTTCTTAGGCTGCAGAAAAGTAATGTCTCAGGGAGAAGCACTTAGCGTAGCTGTTAGCCTGACATTCCTCCTTGTTATTTTCTTAAGATCTCATTTTAGGCCTGAAGAAAAGTATGATGTCAGGGAGAAGCACTTAAGTCCTGTTTTGAGCTTGACATTCCTGCCAGTGTTTGACTGGAGCTGCTGCACAACTCTGGAAGTCTGTTGTATCCAGAACCATGGTCAGGCAAGGTTCTGGATAGTCCACACGTATCCAGAACTGTGTCTGGAGCAAAATAGTACCTTTTTGCATATGTGGAGACTATCCAGAACCATATATGTATATATATATATATATATATATATATATATATATATATATATATATATATCCAGAACCATGCCTGATCCAAACCCTAACCCATTCAGGCATAGAGCTAGATAGGCACGGTTCTATACAATAGAGCTGGAGCTTAGCTGCCTGTGGGTCTGGTAGAATGGAGGTTAGGCCACACCAAGTAAATTTTATGGATGACGTCCGCGCGCGCATTGATTTTGGCCTGCTCCTAGAAAAAAAACAAGAAATTCCGCTTCCTGTAACTATGACCAAAGAGTCACGACAGTGCCGCAAATCGTCAGATTGACGTGAAACCCGTAACGCGAAACAGGACAGGACGACAACTGCTGTTCCACCTGATTTATTGCTGTTTTGATGATGAATAAAAGACTTCTTGCTTGTTACACTGTGTCACCTCATTCCATTTGTGTCATAACATTTGTCGTCTCTTAGTATATTTCTAATCTAGGCATCTTGTTTTTAGGGCCCTTCTTGTTTTTTTTTCGCCCTCTCACATTAGATTTAGGGTCTCCAAAGGACGTCATCCATAAAATTTACATGGTGTGGCCTTATGATACATGTAGATGGGAACCATTCTATGGGGCTGCAGGCTTTTTACCTCTGGGCATGGAAGTATTGTTTTGGGTGGCTGAGTTTATGGGTTTGTCTGTCCTACATGCTTTTGGTTGCATGGTATTTGTGGGTGGGAGGTGATTTTTACAGTTGACTGAAAGGGAGATCACCTGAAGGTGACACGAGCCTTCAGGAACTAATGTACATGTAATACCCGATTACATTACATCAGACAATCCCCTCCACAGTTCCTAAAACACTTCCTGGGGTATGTGAACTTGAAGGTCATGAAAACCCTGAATAATTCCCCAAAGTCTGAAATCACCAATTTATTGTTCTGCAAGATTTCATCAAACAAATTGACTCCACGTAATTTGCAACCAGATTGCTTTTACAAAATGTAAAGCATAATTGACACATTAGCAGTAATGGTTTATTAAGAAAACAACTTCATGTCACCACAGTCACAGCATGAGGGCTGAATTGATGTGACATGATTACAGAATGTGACAGTTAACAATGAAAATAGCGTAATAGATCAATATCTAGACAAGCAATACAAAACGGCATTCAATGCATTCAACTCTTATCAATTCCAATATCCCATTTTATATCATACCCAGGCGGCGATACAGTGCTCCCGGCCGTGTTGTATTCTCCTGTACGACTGGGTGTATAAACCGGGCTTCCATAGAACAATTCGAACGCGTTTCGCCCTAACCGTGTGTGCTGCTTTCGAAAATTCGAATACAGGATTCGGACGTTGGAATGGAGTTGTAGCAGTTTTTTTGTTTAGGGACACCAAATTTTCGCTCATTTCGCCTTGAAAGACGTGTTTTCTAAGGTGGGTATGATATAAATAGCATACAACACGGTGTATTCCGCATCACCCTCGGTCTCGGCCCTCCCGCGAGTCGGATCGCGGTCGGGCCGATACCTCGGGCAATACGGAATACACCGTGTTGTATGCTCTATGTATTGTCAACAGTGCGATTCAGCTAACTATGATTAATATCTTGTTGACTGCATGATTATACAGAATGACTAAATATGAAAAGTTTGAATGATAAAAAAAAAACTATGATTATGAAGGATATGTTGGTGATGCGTAGGAGGGTAGGAGGAGGATAGTAGCAGGGGTTCACATCTTCAAGACAGACACTTCCATCTCATCTATCTGAGATCATGTAACAGGAGTCTACAGGGCTACCAAGATTCCTCAGAAGGATATAATGTACAAAGACTGCTATCTGAGATTTGCCGGTAGTAAGCATTTCGTCTAGACAAACCTTTAGAGAGTTCTGGTTACAATGAAATGTCATTTTGTCTTTTACAATAATTGTTCTTTTTTGTGTATTTTGATCTGCTCAGTCATCTTCAACTGGTGTTAAGTCCCATCCTATGGTACCACAGGCTGGAATTGAAAGAAAGAAAGTGAGTTAGAATTTTGAAGTTCTACCTTACTTTCAATTCCAGATTCTGTGTCGGATTAAAAATTTGCCAACAGCCACCTCTACATATATTACAGTCTGTAATAAGCACGTAGGCAGAACGTACTGCGCCTGCGTGAAACCCGTAATGTATTATGCATAGCACTTCGGCAGAACGTCTCATATAAGGTCGAACTCGTGTATATAAGGGTGACATCCCGTCTGTAGTTTTCAAATGTTGTGTAGAAAAAGATATGGTCTGCAACAGGCAAAATTCTGATGCAACGTTGACCAAAAATCCAGCGAAAATCCAGGTTTTGTGCAGGTGCAGTACGTTCTGCCGACGTGCTTCTGTAATATAGTGTAGTTTATGCACAGGTACATATGTTATTGCTTTGCATTTAGTGATGTGTTATGTATTTTACAATCTAAGTTCATTGTCAAATTTCATTGTCATTAGAATGTGTGGTGCACAACATCTGCTAAAACCTGTGATTCGGTCGAAAATTTTGGTGAGTAATTCTTTGAGTTGGATAACATTAACAGTTTAATTTCTTACAGTGTTTTATGCTGTTATGATCTAAAATACTAAACAAGAAGCCATAGGCGACAATTCTCCGTGAAATTTTATAATTTGCAGATTGGGAGGTGGTATTGGCACTGGCATGCCTGCAGACGACGTATAAAATTACATGCCGATTGAACAAAGGGGACCGTGGGTTTTAGCTGCGAACACGGAAAAACGGGTACCGCTCAAGTCAACTGCTTAACGAAACAACATGATCACAACAGCAACGTTGCACACGGAAAACACCGCCCTACATAACCGCTACGGTAAAAACAAAGACACGTGCACAAAGTTAACTGCGCAACTGGCGGTCAGTCTAAAACCACGTCAACAATTTTAACACTTGCCGCTCACCGGCCGGGCGACAACATTTCATACACAACAGGTAAAATAGGGGGGAGTCACAAATATGGCAATCACCACAATATAAAAAACGCTACGGTAAAAACAAAGACACCTGCATCAACACGGACATAACGGCACACCACATGCCCAAATTCATAGAAATACAACGTACACAAACATGACTTTTACGTGCGAACACATTTCACAATTCCGCCCCATCCATAAACCATTACGGTCCGCATCTGGTCTGCATTAAAAAGCGCCCCGCACATCTGCATTAAGGATGCTCCCCCCCCGCGCTATTCAAAACAACGGGTTTTTCGCGGCCGGTCCCATGTGCCCCTAAATGTAGGGGTGCTTTTCGAATATTATCTTGACCGCGAAAACACCTACGGTAAATATTGATATACGTGCATCACCACTGGCATGCCTGCAGACGACGTATAAAATTAAATGCTGATTGAACAAAGGGAACCGTGAGTTTTAGCTGCGAACACGAAAAACCGGCTGACCCGAATACTCCTGCAGGAGGTATGCCTCCTTCACGGAGTAATAATGTCTAAAATATAATATATCACAGCTGACTCGTATACAGGTATTTATAATTTATGTACAAGTTATGTATATCATGGCCTGCTCAGCCTATCTTTCCCATCTCTATACACAGGAAGGCTGGAGGGTATGTCTTTGTAACTGACTCTGTGGAGGACAGAAAGCACTTTCACTGGGAGAAACCACATCTATAACTGTCTCCTCCTCTCTCAAGCCTTACAGGGTGGATCAGTCGTGACTTAACTTCAAATCGGCTCATCTTTAAGTGTCCTTCGTCTCCAGATGTGTCTTTTAACCAACGGCAATGGTTTTATCTGACGATCTATGGTTGTCTGGTTTCTTAAAGGACTATAAGTTATAGTATAACATCAACTGTCCTGCCCTTCCTGCCTCTGTCATACCTTTAATCTAGCTATGAGGAAGGATTCTTAGGTAAGATCTTCAACCTGAAACCCCCTCTATCCATCACTCCTGCTATCTTGTCATCTGTCTAGAGCTTCATCGATATCCCCTCCCTCCATCCATCATTCTCTGGAAAAGGACCATAGTCAGACAAGCGTCCCTTTTCCTCACCTAACGTTTGAAGTTTTCTTTCTTCTTGTTGGTCCTTGCGGGGTTGAAAGGTAGATTTTGGGCTTCTGTGCAATATTGTAGCACTCCTAAAGTAAGATTTCTGGATAACTCCATTTTGGGCCATGGTGTGAAGTTGTCTTTGCTGAAAACAGTACAAATACCTTTAACAAAATTCATATAGATGTGGTCCTGCAAAGAGGACAGAAATGAAGCCACTGGTTCCTCGTATTGTCAGGCAACCATGCGTTAAGTCACTGTGTCTCCACAACGGTACCCCATTTAGTAGCCCAGACCAAGGACATTATATAATGTCCTTGCCCAGACACAGGCTGACAAACAGTACACTGGCTAACCCCTGCTTTTGCTAGATCGGCCAGTAAAAGAACTGTTACTTATTTATGTACTTAAGCAGCTCTACCATGCCTGGCATGTGTTTGTGCAAACCGCTACAGCCGACACGCCGTGCATTGTTCCCTCCGTCGCGGCTTCATGCACCATTTTTGTGCCCACAGACGCCCGTTTGGCGTGACTTGTACATCTCCGATCCCCACTTAGTCCCCGGAGCAGACACCATGCTGACACCGTGTCTATATCCCACCCATAATGCCCCCTGCATTATTCTGGGAAAATCTTGATCAGGAGGATTTTAACCCTCCACATGTCGCAGTCTGGTTATAAAAATTTTATAATTTACAAACCTTGTTCTGAACGGTTCTTGACACTGGTATGTCTCAAAAAACAGTTTTGTTGTTTCTCAAAATTTAAGGATTGGCAAATTGTGATTTTTCTGGTAAATGGTTATAAGATAAATTAAACATTACAAAGTGGCTCAGTGGTTGAAACTTTATTCTTTAAAGAAGAGCCTCTCTGAGACTTCTAGTTTTTTTTAAGATCTAGACTTTTGAATTTTTCCCAATTTGCCTCAATTCATGCCTCTTCTTGTAATGGTCATAATTCAAATTTGCTCAACATGAGCAGTGAAATTCTGTAAAATGTTAAAGAGTCAAGTGCCTGAAAGAGCTCTGAGAAAGAGAATATCTTTCAAATATCCTGACTCCGACCTTTTTCTGTTGACATCTTTTAACAGATTGGGCAACACCAATGACTTGTGCAACAGGTTGTTTCAAAGACATGTTGTCCCTAATTTGACATGTTGTCCCAAAGACAGATTGTCCCTAAGCCAGGTTGTCCCAAAGATATGTTGTCCAAAAGACGGGTTGTCCCTTACATGTTCAGGTCTGTTGGGTCTATAAATACTTCCAACATCTTCATGTTCCCCTTTTCACCTGACCGTTTTCCCCTCGTGCGTTTCGTAAACACTTCACAGCCAACACAACCGGGACACCTTGCGCTAAGTAAAGCCTTTGGGTGGAGGGGTGGACGGAAGAGTTCACACCAAAGAAATCAAAGGGGAGGGCAGCGTGCCGCTGTGTACAGCGATCAGGATGGCTTTAAGGCGGGCATCGAGGCGTGGTGGCAAAATAAACAGGAGTTAAAGGCCTGGGTTCAGCACCAGTGATACCAGTGTCGCCCTGAATACTGCAAACACTACCTGTGTACATTCAGTCTGAACTACCATTGTACGTGACAGTAAACACTGCCAGTGTACATTCAGTCTGATACCTTTGAAAGAGTTGTGTAATTGTTTGCACCAATGTATATTATCTGTATATAACTGTTATAAACCATACACAATTCAGGGCAGGGTAACTGTGTGTTCTCCTTGCCTAATATGCAAGTTTGAAGTTAGTAATCATGATAACTAAAACTGCAAGCCATACATTCACTCTTCTACATCTACATTAGTGCATAAGTGAAGTGGGAACTTTTGGTGGTCCCTATCATAACTTACTGTCTCTTAATTTATTCTGTCAAAATTTAAGAAAAAGAATAACAAAAGAGAAAATAAAAAAAGCAATTCCATCTCATTCTTTTAATTTCCAATGCTTTCAAAAGTTTGAAGATGTCATTGGAGAGACTAGCGGTATATCAATCAAGCATCCATCTTCAAATCTACTTTTGGTGATTTCAAACCTACTTTTGGTAGAAAAGGAATCCTCTTGGAAAAACTCCCTCTCAGTTGAATATCACATCGAATTTCAAATGATCGACATGATTTAATGCCTAGTGAGATGTTGTCAGTACGAGGGTGGTCATCACAACTAACATCCCTCCATCCCTGACCAACGTGTTGCCATAACAACCCAGGCTGTTGCCATAACAACCCAGGATGATGCCATAACAACCAGGGATGATGTTAGTGACCCGACCATGCAGGCCTCTAGGCGGCACTCCGCTCCAAATACTTTCCCACACTCTACCTACAGCTCTGCATGGCTGCAACAGGACAGGCGACCTGCAGTAGAGGACCATCTGTTGAAAGGAGCAATACTTTTTTATTCATTACTGTACTATATTTGGTTTTCTTTTGTTTGTTCGACTGACATGTGGTTAAGGCTGTCCAACTCACCATAGGCTGTTATTAACATTTGCGGGGGAAAAACTGGTCGAAATTAATGAACATTGATGCCATCCATGAAACTACGATAGAGCAGCCTACTCAATGAAATACAACAAATATAAACAACTTTGTGTTTTACTGTTATTCTTAGAAAGAAGAGAGTAGCAGAAAAAAATGCAATTGACCTTGTCACAGAAGAAATCAAGAAGAAGACAAGAATTCTTACAATGACAGTGAAAGAAAAAACAAAGTGAGGAAAAATACAACCAACTCCTCAATGAAATGAAAAACTTGAATACAAAACAAAACCAACACTCTGTGATCCTCCCTTTCATGAAACTAAAGTCCTACCCTGTTCTCTATTCTAAAGACATTCCATCATCTTACATGATCTGCCTCTCCCCACGACGTCCCTAACTTCATCTCAGTGTCTTTCCTGCCTGATGCCCCAACTCTCATGGAGAAACACGCAGTGTTTATAGACCCACTTACACCATAATTGAAACAATCACACTGCAATGTGGCAACACCACACTGCTGATGTAACAATCACACTGCCATGTGGCGATCGCGCATCAGCATCACTACAGCTGATGTAGTGTCTGGCTGGGACGCTCCCTGAATGATATCAGTACCATTATCTGTGTGATGAGGTTTCACCTCTTCTTCAAACAGACATTAGGCCACACCAATCTAATTTGTTGCTTCTCGGATTCACATTCGCACTCGTATTTGGGGCTATAATAGGATGCCCAGGCCTGTTTTTATTTTTTATTTTTTCGCCCTGTCGCTTCATATTTTTTCTGAAAAAATCAGAGAAGCAACAAATAAAATTGGTGTGGCCTTATATCTTGTCTGAGAAACATGGACAACAGTCTGGGCAGATGCAGCCAGGTTGTCCCACCTTCACAGCCCAGGAGGAATTTTCACCGACACTAGACAGGGTGACGAGGTTTGGAGGTATAAATCCATTGAAAACAGGCTGAAGCTGAAGCCCATATTTTACACATAGTTGTGTATAGTAAAGAGGATCTGGATGGCATACAGACTGTACCTCCCCTCCTGTGTCTGATAAAAACTGCCTTGTCACATCTAATTGGAGCAAACCTGTTTATTAATGATTCTGCCGATTTCTGATTCAGATACTCATTTATAGATACTATAATTACACTTGTCTTCAGCTCACTAATGAAAGATAGCGGATGCTATCTAGAATGCCTGACTTTTGCAGTTGCTTGATTTATTTTGTATTACATAAAATTAGTGTTCTACCTAGATGTCTAACCTTCATTAACGAAATCTGCCTATCTGTTTTTGGCATGTCTTTTTTCTCCTTTTGTCATTGTTCATTCCTTCTTACTGTCCATTTGAAGTTCACTTCCTAAAAACAAAGTAGAAATGTCTTTTTGTTTCTTTACTTAAAAAAAATTGTTCCACATCTCACTCACTCACTCACTCACTCACTCACTCATTCATTCACTGTCCCACTCACTTTTTCACTCATTCACTCACTCACTCACTCACTCACTGTCCCACTCATTCACTCACTCACTCACTCACTCACTCACTCACTCACTCACTCACTCACTCACTCACTCACTCACTCACTCACTCACTCACTCACTCACTCACTCACTCACTCATATACCTCTACATATCTTTGTTCCTCTTGGCACTTCTTCCTGTCCTCCAACCCAGCAACAAAGCTTTGTGTCTTCAATATTAAGTTGATTGTAACATTCAAAGAGATTATCCAGAAACCTTCCAGAGGGCAAAGAAAAGTCCAGGTCTGCAGCAGGGGAGACTGGGCTGGCGTCTCCCTGTTTGGGGAGGTTATCTAGGGCTCAGGACGTTTGGAAAACGAGCTAATTGTCCTCAGCGGGGCCATTTCTACACAGGCCAATTTTGGGAGAAAACCTGCGGCAATCTGACGGGTGATCAGCTGACTCCGTGGGGAACTGTAACTGATTCTGCCCAGCAGGAGTTAGCGGAACCTGAGGAACATACAGATGAGGGAGGCAGGCGAGGCAGGAAACATGCTGATGGTCTTTTCGTGACTCTTAACAGCTATGGCAAGTACATGTGAGTCCTCATTCTCCCAAAATGGCCTGTGTAGAAATCTCCTCTGCAGACAAGAAACAAGAAGCTCTTTGGGCATTTTGTTTCTCATTTTGTTCGTTCAATGTGACCAACATGGATAATGTACAAAACACAGTCACCAGGTACATGTAGTACACAAACTGTAACCAAGGACTTGCTGTAACGTTAGGTGATAGACCCTGTGTCTTTATCTGTAACACATACCAGCCTATCCTGACTACAGTCCCCATCTCTGCACATCTCCAACAGTGCACTCCTGGCTGATGTTCAACTCTGTGACTAAGAAGGCCTTCCTTCTTCCTGACCTCTGACCTAGCCCTTGACCCTGTGTGACCCTGCATGACCCCTGAGACCAGCACACACAGTAGCTCTCCTGTCTGAGCCCCCTCCATGGCTGATTAACCCTGCTGGTTAATTAGTGTGATTAGGATCAGCACACACCAGGAGGCCATTACCCATAAACCACAGCAAGGCCCAGGGGAAGGTTCAAGCAGAGAAGTCTCAACAGCTGCAGGGTGTCAGGGACAAAATAACAACACAAACTGAAACTTTTCCCTGATGTCTTTCCCTTTCCAGAAGGCTATTAGGACTGTAAAGGATATGGAGGAGGCTGGTGCTGGAAGCAACCATAGTCTAGCCTCTACCAGGCTTCATATTAAGCGGCTGGAAAGAGAAGAAATTGGCTAAATAGACAGATAACATTACCAGGGGAGTTGCTCCACTTGGGAGCAGCAAACTATACTCCTTTAGAAGACCAACTACCCTGGCATGTTATCTGTCTATTTGGCCAATTTCTACTCTTTCCAGCCACTTCTGAAGCCTGGTAAAGGCTAACCATAGTCCCCAACTTTCAAGTTGAGGATGGGACAAGGTGAAGGTGAAGCCCAATTACAATGTACAGTACAGTCTAGTGCAATATACAATCAGAGACCATGACTGTTCATAAGGACCAACTGGCCATTGTGGCCACTTTTTGATGGTCCCTCAGATTATTTTCCCCATTGACCCGTGCACCAAGTTTCCTGTCTATAGTGACCACCTGCCTGCTATGACCATTTTCTTCAATTCCCTTGAGTGGTCACTTCAGATGAGTTTGACTGCACTCTCTAACAGTCATATATTTTTCATTCCTATAAAGAGTTGTTACCTGTGATTGCCAACAACAATTTTACAACGTACTGTTTTAAACAGTTTTAAAAAACAATACTTTGTAAAATTATAAAATCACAGGTAACAACTCTTCATAGAAATGCGATTGCAACATATAGCGCTTTTTGATGAATAATGAATTTCTGGTATAATCTTAATGAAGACTGTAAAACAAATCAGATAAAACAAATTACTTTCTGGAAAACCCATACCTGTGTTGTTTATTTACCAAGCTGCCTCCAATGGTTGAAGCTGAGAATTTCTGACACTTCAAAAGGAAAACTGCAGTTCTGGAAAAGCAATAGTGGAGATAGACAGCTGGTCCTCTCATCTGTGTAGCAAAACAAATATCTTACCCCATTCACTTTCTAAGAAACAACACAAAAGAACAGAACAAGATCAAAACTTTCAACCCTTTTCCTGCCGACTACTGTTGTGACCAATATAGATTTGGTGCATGGGAGAAGCTTAGGCCTTAGCAGGGAAAAGGTTGATGTTTTCCTACTGACCTCTGAAGTAACCAGTGCAACTGGTGTATGGACACTGACTCAACTCAGGGACATCATCAAATACAGCAGAGGCTCTACATTAGATAGTGATCAGACAGACAAAGAGATAAAACAACACTTGGAGTAAATGTGACAAATTGTGGTTACATCTAATTGCTTGATTCAGTCAATCGGGTACACTAAGACTACCTCATAAAAAAGGTGGTGTCTATATATGTAAGCCTTCTCAAAAATATTTTGAACACCTGGGTATCTGAAGTGTACATACATGTATACCTTGTGGTTTGCTCTGATGCTGTATTAAATTTACCACTTAGGGCACCTGGTGCAATTATGAAAATTGACACTATATAGACAGCAAACATGACAATGGTACAAATAATAGATTACTGGAATATTTGCTTTTTTTCTTCCTAGCTTCTGAGAACCAAGTGTTTGACTTGGCCTTGCCCAAGGAAACTTGAACAGACCCTGAAGGAGCCCACAGAGACCCTTGCCTGCCTGGAAGGAGGAACACCTGTTTGATCTGTTTCTCACCTGGAAATCTCATTAGTGAGAAGGAAGCTAATTAACTCCCAGGATGCAGCAGAGTTGAATGTGAACTGTTCTATACCAATGGGTTGCTGGAAAATAGTAGAAATTGGTCAAATAGACTGAATAATATGCCAGAGTTAGCTGGCTAGAGGAGTACAATTTGGAACATTCCATCAAAATTTCCAATAAAATTAAATCAATTCCACAATTTACAGTTAAACCTCACATATAAGAAATTCATTGTTTAGTTACCTTAGAACCAGTGGTGTAAATGATACATTAAACTCCGTCAACATGTCGATTTATCCATATATGCTTCATTTGTATCCACTTAGGTACAGTCACAGAAGACCTTATGAGAGTCACTGTACTTTTGTTCGCTGTACTTTTGTTGTGTCAATAAAGATTTCATCTACAAAACATGATGGAAACACACATACAACAAGTCACAAAAAGATTCAGGAGTGACCAGGAGCTACTGTTTGTAAACAACAGGATTTAGTTGTACCAATAGATTAGCTGAGGTGACACTTGATTGGAGGGGGACAGCTGAAACATTGGAGATCAGGAGCTTCACAGTCAAGTGATGGTGACGTGGTGGGAGGGGGTAGTGTTGGTGTTCACTGTGCCGAGATACCAACCATCCATTGGAGCCAAGCTGTGGCCATCAAGTCGCTACAATACTGCTACATGAGTGGCTATTTCATCACCATTTAAAAGTGACAATAGCAGCAATTTTACTGCTCCAATAGCAGCTATTTTACTGCCACCATAGTGGCTATTTTACTGCAGCTACAATAGGATGATCCTGCTATAATAGTGACTATTTTACAGTGACCATGGTAGCTATTTTACAGCTACAATAGGATGATTCTTCTACAATCGATACAGCCCATCCTGTGAGAGAAGTGTTTGTCTTCCAAGCTAAAAGAAAATCATGTAAAGTATAAACTGGAGTCACAAAGTTCAGACCATAATGTCTATGACTAATGTACAGAACCAGGTAATCAGCCCCAACATTCGGCATAAGTTTTTCCCACAAATCAAAATGATGGGGATGTTGTACTTGAGGCCATAACAATTCAATTTGTTCGTTTTCAGATTTGAAAACTAATGCTGAACTTGAAGATGAACAGTCATGCAAATGGTATGAGGGGAAAGTCTGTACACACAGTTTGTGGTAGGGAATGTTGACAAATTCAAGTTTTGCTCCTGGAGCCTTCTGTTTTCATCTTGTCTTCTTGCTGAATTTTTACTTAACAATATCCAAAAACCAAGACAAGAACTAATGGTGAGACCTGTTGTTGTGGCTGTGGAGGAGACATTGCTCCCTTCAGATGTCAGCAAGGATAAGTCTCAAGAAATGTATTTTTCATCGGTTTTCAGAGCAGCAAGGGACACTGGTTCACACCTGCAGGAAGCAATGATCACCTGTGGGTTGCAAAGTGAACGCCAATTGGCTGGCTAACTCCTCTGGCATATTATTTAGTCTATTTGGACAATTTCTAATCTTTTCCAGCAACTCATTGGAGTCTGGTGGAGACTAAGAAGAAGGTAAAATATATGTCAGTTTTATCTTACCGAAGCCCCTGAATGTGAGATACATGTATCAGGATTTTATAATCATGGAATCTTCTACACGTGACTGTTAATAGTGAACCCACATCTTGTGTTCCTTCCTGCTGTTTGTTTATTGATGTTGCAGCTGGGATACTCCAGCCTCACTGGCAGTAGAAGCTGCTTTATTTGTTCACCCTGGAGTCAGGCCTGATGAGGAACTAATAGTCCCACATCTGAGGAGGCAGACGGATCAGAAGATAAACTTCTCCTCAGGCTCAACAGCACATCGGAAAATAAACTTCTTATGAGAACAAACAAAGCCAGAATGTCAAAACCAGGTTTGTAAAACATGAAGCTCATCTGTGTTAGTGTACACTGTAAATCTTGAAGTGTTTGAGTGGATTTAATTTCAAGGTGACCTCTCCAACACGAATTAATGACACCCCAAATATGTGTGTCCCATGTATTACGTAACTGTACTGCACAATTATTTCAACCAATAACTCAAAATACCCCCAAAACGAGTCCTTTGCCCTGTACACACCAGTTTTGTACAGAAATAGTGTGTTACAGCTAAAGGAAGTTTACACAGTTATACAAAAACAAGAACCACTAACTACATATTAGACAAACCAAAACTTGAACTTACCAGAGCTGTTCTGTCTGTTTCAGGGTGTCTCCAACAGAGCCCACCAGCTCTCTCTCAGCCAGTGGCGGGTACAGACTTCCTGGCACTAAGGCCTCCCTCTGGGTCATGTGTCCATCGGGTCACAGGTCAGCCATAGTGGGTCATTTATCCTGAAGATGGGTATAGGGGTGGCTGAAATTCAGCAAGTGCCTCCAAGAAACCCTAAAAAAATAATTGTAGTGCAATTTTTTCAAAGTCACACAGCAACTGTTCCTCATGGGTCATGGTAATTCTAGTTTCTACCATCATTATTGCTGTGAATTAGTTTAATGGCAACAAAGAAGGCGACATTAAACAAGAAAGAACATGAAAATTATGACACTTTCCATCTGTAGTTCTGCCGACACATTTCGATTTATGAAATATTTATTTATTTTTTGTTTTATTGCTTCCCAGCTGGCGAGGATTTCACCACATTTGGTGGCAGCTGCTTCTGTTGTTGCTGCCTGAACAGGTAATTAATTTTAATGAGATAATTAACGAGTCAGTAATGAACATTCACACTTCCACTAACATAACCGCACCAGATGGTAGGCTTCTGAAGCATGAACAGGTTTGATCAATCAATTCATTGATTGATTGATCTTATTTCACACATTATGTAAAGAAACAATTACAGATGAATCAGCAGTTTTTCACTGATCGGGTATGGTTCATAAATCTCATTTACCACTTGTGCAAAAAACGACAAAAGAACATTGACTGTTGCAAGCCTTATTATATTACAGAAGTCATTGATATGATATTTTTTTTAAAGTAAAAAAACTTGAGCTTACTTGTAGTAAAATCATTCATTTGAAATTAAGAAAGTTACATGAAGCCCAGGTCACATCGTTCGTAGCTGGCCAAACATACAGGGGAACATTTACAAATACAGTACAAGAGGTCACACAGTATTGCACAATTTTTTATCTGAAGTATGATAATTATCAAGATCATTAAAAGATACATCTGAAAGTTGTCATCCTTCATGTTTTGTTTCTTTTTCTTCAAAATTTTCAAATTGAAACAAGCCAGTTGTTCTTACACAAAGCATGGGAATCCTGTAAGGGAACAGGCTGATCTCAGACAGGGGGCTTTGCTGGTCCCAGGTTGGTTTAGTGTTACCTCAGGTGTCCCTCTGGACCCACCTGACAGAAAGGGTTTTGTAAAACAGTTTCCCTGCGGAAGAGTTTCTGAGTGTCTCAGACAATGTCCTAGACACTTTTGTTGTCTGATTGTTTGCCAGGGGAGTCTTAAACCAGTGGTATCTTGTTCAGCTGAGATGACGTTTCATAAACATCAAATCAATACCTGACCCTGTTCACAGGTGAAGATAGTTATTATCATGGCAGGTACATTATGAGCTTTCGGGTACAGCATGATACTTTCAACACTAACAACACTGGTGCTGAACCCTTCTTTTCACACTATAACAACACTGTCCCTGTCCCTGGTGCTGAACACTTTTCACACTATGACAAACACTGTCCTTGATGCTGAACACTTTTCATACTAACTACACTGTCCCTGTCCCTGGTGCTGAACACTTTCCACACTAACAACACTGTCCTTGTCCTTGGTGCTGAACACTTTCCACACTAACAACACTGTCCCTGTCCCTGGTGCTGAACACTTTTCACACTAACAAAACTGTCCCTGGTGCTGAACACTTTCCACACTAACAACACTGTCCCTGTCCCTGGTGCTGAACACTTTTCACACTAACAAAACTGTCCCTGGTGCTGAACACTTTCCACACTAACAACACTGTCCCTGTCCCTGGTGCTGAACACTTTTCACACTAACAAAACTGTCCCTGGTGCTGAACACTTTCCACACTAACAACACTGTCCCTGTCCCTGGTGCTGAACACTTTCCACACTAACAAAACTGTCCCTGGTGCTGAACACTTTCCACACTAACAACACTGTCCCTGATACTGTACATTTCACATCTCCTACAGGAATTCACCAGTACAACTGACTGAAAGGAAACTCCAGGAAAGAAGATATATAGACTTTTGTTGTCTGCCTAGCAAATTCCATGTAGAGGAGGAGAGTAAGGTTCAGACAATGTTTGTCATGGATGTAGTCTGTTGACAGGTAAAGGTGTCCATTTATCACACCTGGTCCTCACACCTGGTGGGTTCCCCACAGGAGGTACCTGCTGGAGTCAGTCTGTCTGTCTGCCAGAGTCTCAAGAGGGGAGGGGGGATTGGGCCGGACCAATGTAATCTGTTGGTTTGTGGATTTAAAAAGCAATGCTGAACAGGAAGATGAAGTATTATACATTAAAACTGTCTGACAAGAAAGTTTGTATCTTGATAAATACATGAACAATGTTTGAGAGAAGATTTAGATTCAAGGTTTTCTCTCAAGATTCTATTCTTATCTTGTCCTCTTGCTGAAAGTTTACTTTGATGGGATACCTAGAACCAAGGAAATGAATTTCTGAGGCCTATGGTGCAGCAGACAAGGTCTGGCAGACCAGACATTTGTTTCCTGCTGTTTCGTTCTGTCACAGTTGTCCTGTCTGCTGTTCAATAATTCAGACTGGATAACTGTGCATCCCTGAGGGTCAGTTGAGTACAACAGCACATGCATCATCTTTAGTCTGTTCTGTAACAATTTGATTTTGCTGTATTTTGAGATAAAACATCATCATGTGGATTCTGCTTAGTTATGCTTTCCGTTCATACAGGAATCTTTGTGCTCATGATACTTACATGCTTACAATACAGTTTGAGGCTAGAAAAAATTTGTGCATGGAGAACATAGAACGATTATCAGTCATTAGTTTTAATGTCGATAATTTTAAATGATTGATAAAGGAGAATTAAGAAAAAAAGAAGAATTTGAATTGTACAAATGAATAATGACATGTACTGCTGTTTAACCCTACAAAGCACCAGCAACAATGACTTAACCAGCAGCCCATTGACACTTGGAAGGTTAAATTCCTCCCCTCAGCTTTAACCCTGATGGTTTTACTTTGACTTCTGCCTGGACTAACAAATGTTTCCCTCGTTAATATCTCTACATTAACCAATAATTAATTAACATCCTCACATCATTCCTCCCTCTTAATTAACACATGAGTACTAATTGGATTATTCCACATGTTTATCTCTGTCACCTCAGGCAAGGGGGGAGGGGCAGTCTCAAAACTCAGACTTTATTCACCTCAGGCTTGGGGGCAGTCTCAAAACTGAATTATTTATGCAGGGCTGTGCAGGACAGTCTCAAAATTCAGACATTATTCACCTTTAGGCTGGGGGGGGGGCATATGAAAAATTCACCTAGAGTTGTCCTGGGGACAGTCTCAAAACGAAGACATCATTTATCTAGGGTTGATCTGGGGACAGTCTCAAAACTCAAACTTCATTCACCTATGGCTGTCCAGGGACAGTCAAGAACAATCCACTTCAGTACCATGGACAGGCATGTCACAATGTTGCCCTAAAATGGCTGATTTGTTTTCCCCAGAACTGTCTCAAACTCTCCACATTTACCGGGACATTAGCCATCAACTCCAGGCCCACAGGTGAGCAATATTTGCACCTATCTGATCCTGTGGGCCCAAACGGCCCCCCATTATTGGAAAACCATTGCAAACTGTGGCCCCATTAGTCCCCGTCAGCTGTTCTTCCTGCGGCCCTATCGACTGGAACGCTGACCCTCTTCTGTCAGACGCTATACCCCATCGTCCCTTGTCAATTAGAGAGGACACCAAACTGGTCCGCATATTGGCCAACACAAACCTTCTTACAAACATCAAAACTGGCCCACATAAACCAGCTCACAAAAACAAAACAAAAAGCCTGGAAACACCAAACTAGCCCACATAAATCAGCCTAGAACCACCAAACTGGCCCTAAATACTGGCCCGCATAAACCAGCCAAGAAACACCAAACCTGCCCCACATATCGGACCACATAAACCTGGCTAAAAACACCAAACTGGCCCGCATAAACCAGCCTAGAAACAACATCAGACAGAGATGGGCCTCAGTCATCACCTACAGGTGCACATAACATGATTCAGCAGCAGTGTCATTCAGAAATGGGAGCCAAAATGGCCAACAAGAAACTGTTTGGGAACAATATCATCACTTGGAAACGGCGACAACAAATCTCCCCACCCCGCACCACTCGTCATTCCAAATTCCATTAACTTCCCCGATCAGCTCATGAATTTTCCGTGGCTGATTTGAACCGTTCAACCACAGCTGACGACAGCCCTTATTTCCCTCGAACTCGTTGTTCCAGGTTCGCTCACATGTAGGGAAATCATATTTCCGAGACGTTCCGATGAAACTAATTCCGTCTTTATCTTCCATGACTAGAACAAGCCACAAACCGTACAACGCTCTCGGGACGGCTAACCCGACGGGAAAACAGGAACAGATCAATTTCTAACCCTTAAAATGGACAGTTTTATCACCAGGGCTGATCCGGCCTGAATTTATCACACGGGTCGATCCTCGCACCATCGAAAATCAAATAAAATGACTCGATACGCCGATATTCGGAAAATCACCTTTCCACATGACTGGTGGGACAGCTCGGTAACTCGCTGTCCAAATAGATCATTATCCGAGGACTATATTTCAGCAGAGACTTGGAGAGAAATGGCTGCATTCAAAGAGGACAACTCCTTGAGAAGAGGATAATGATGTCCGACTCTCCGACAGAGTAAAACTGCACAGGACTGAATCAGGCCATCCCTCGGTTAAATTGATCAGCCTGTCACAACCATTCCCAACAATTATCTACCATCTCAAACTACGTTGACCCAAAAGCTAAGCATGAGTAAAACATCAGCAAGTGCACTTTTTTTTTTTACCTTATTAGGCTATATTGGTTTGATTATGTGGATGACATCCGCGTGCGCATGAATTTTCGTCTGTTTCCAAAAAATAAAGTTTTGGACCATACTGTAAGTCGTGCAAACCAGCTGCAAAATGAAAATATATGCTGTAAATTGCAAAAAAAAAATACTGGAAAACGATACTAATGTTGTCAAATGCCAAAATCAATTCCAAAGGAAAAGAAGAAATGAAAATGAAGAGTTTATTATTTGTCACACCATAATCTGTGTGTTTAGATATTTGTTTAACCTTTAAGACCACGTAGATTTCATAATGAAGGCAACTTTTCTTTTTGCCAAACTTTTTTTTTCACACGCTCACATCAGTTTTGGGGTTCCTAGAGGATGTCATCCATATAATCAAATCAACATGGCCTTATGGACCTCACAATATCTGAACACTGAAACTATTGCATGTAACGTTAAAGGTATCTGGTGTAAGAATCAAACCTGTCTCTAGTGACTACTCAAGGGACTTGTTGAAATGGTCACAGTAGACAGGCAGTCACTATAGACAGGATTCTCAATGCTAGGGTCAATGGGGAAAATAATCTAAGGGACCACCAAAACGGATTATGGCCTGGTTTGATTGTATATCAAATTTCTGTAATGTAATGCCTTCAGTGCAGCTGGGTGTAAAAGAAAGAAGTTGAAAATCCAAAGAACTGACTGTTGGAGATCTGCCAGTTTTCCAGGTCACTGCCCCAATAAAGGAGAAACAGACTTTTGCAATAAAAGTTGAACGTGTCCTTCGAAATCCAATGAGGAAAAGAGGCAATTAACAGTAAAACGATTAAGGACATGCAGTCTGATGAAAAAACTATGAAAATTGCTAAAAGCAATTATGTGTACATCTGACAATACGATTTAGAGAGTCTACTACAGTTGTTAATGCCTTACATTCAGAAAAGCACTGGTCAGTTTTCGTAGCAGATGATCTTAGTACAATAAGACATCAAGAAAAATATTGGCGGCTATGGCAGATTACTTGGACCTTTTCAACACAATTGGTGGTTACAATCAACACTTAAACATTAATCAAAATTAATGAAGAAGCAAATGAATTTTCACACTAATCAGAGCCAGAGTTGTTGCCCTTTTCTGCAGCCTCCAGTGAAAAACGACTTCCTGTGTTGTCTCCTTGGTGTAATAACGTCTGCGCCGCTGAAGTGGTGTATAAAGGGATGAAGTTTCATCCCATTGATTTCCTTTAATTGTGTGGGCTGAGAAATTGTATCAGGTATTGTCTCCTTAACTCCAAACACCTCAAGTCACACGTCTCATCGTGCCAGCTGTCTTCTTACCGTACCTGACCTTGGGACTTCAGAACAGAACAATCGTTGTTCTCCATTTCCATTGTTCTGGTGAAAAGGCCCCCTGCCGGGTGATTTGGGGGGGGGAACGGGGCTCTGGAGTTGTCTGATGTCGTAACATCGCGCTGACGGATGTGTCAGCTTCGCACAAAGCCGTGCATTAGTAACGAAGCACTTCTACATGTTATTTCCCTGCAGACTGAAGGTACTTATCCACTATACAACAGCCTCCTGCTCCAATATATCACCAACTCTTCTACACTGCAGCAGGAAGCAGGAAATAAAGCAGCTGATGGTGCGGGGAACAGATTGGACTGATTTCTTCATTTAGAAGCAAATTTGTGGGTCGTATTGGGGTCGCCTGAATGGCTGCTTTTTATTCTTCCCTCATCCATCAGTGTTGTAATAATAACAGGGTGGGAATTTAGAAAAAAAATTGTTGGTATAAAGAAAGTTTTAAAAATTTTGTTCAGCTCTAAATCAGCAAGAGTGCATTCATGTTATCTAATCTGTGTTTAATAAAAGTTTTAAAGATCTAAGATTTTGAAAAATCTGGTTACCCCACAGCATATAGAACTTGAACTTGGAAGGCATTTTCGTTTAAGTCCTAATTTTTTTATTAAGGTAGAAAGAATGGAAAAATGCTGAACAAAATCATATGTTTGTATTTCAAACCATCACTCAGAAGACTGTTGCCCATGGTAAGGGGATTAAAACTTATATATCAAGCCTTTCCAATAGCAAAATTTCTTAAAAAATGGATTTTCAAATAATACCTCATCATACAATTTGGTCCTTAAGAATGCACAAAAAAGTATCTCAAAACCCCTTTCATACCCTCATGAAAACAGGTCAGACAGGTCAAAGCTGTTATCCAACAACCCCCATACAGACCCTCATTGGATCGCCACAGTGAGATCTCAGTGGTGTCTAACAAATGGTCCTGAGATCCACAGCCCTTTTCTGTGCCTAAACTGCAGATAATCGTCTGGAATCCTCCGCAGATCTGTTCCCTCATCCGCGCATCACACCGCAGCCCTTCTCACTTTCCAGTTTCACCATCTATCAGTGACTTCCCGGGATCTGTGCTCATCAGACAGATGAGAAGCCAGCAGCACGTGCAGCTAGTGGAGCAGGCAGGGAAAATTGAGGACCGTCTGTGGTAGCGAGGCCAGCGGAGCGCAGAGAGGAAATGAACTTCCAACAATCGTCGGCCGTTCAATAAGAGGGGGCGCTGTAGCGATAATTGGGTGCAGGGAGCGGAAAGGCGTTATTTTCTCACTATAAACCCACACATACGGTCGGGAAGCTGGGGAGATCTTCAAGACATCGTTCAGAAGGAAGGAGTGTCTTGGTTCTGAGACAAGCAGTAGACACTGTAAATTTAAGACTTGAACTTAGAACTCAGTGATTCACATGAGACCAGACAAGAAAAATCTATTGAAAAAATCTATTCATAGCTTTCTGTGTTATCCTTTTGATCAACCAACCAAGCAACCAACCATGCAAGTAAGCAACCAATCAAGCAACCAAGCAAGCAAGCAGACAAGCAGCCAACCAGTCAGCCAAGCAGGCCAGCCAGCCAACCAAGAAATGGTTACAACATAATTACAATGCATCATAACCTTTGGATTTCCTTAGCAAATATAAAAAGTCATAGTAACAATTGTGCCGAAAGACTTTGAAAACCAACATTTGTGAGGAAATGCATGTTTTCCTTAGATCCAGCTGACTATGAAATAGTCCCAAAACAGCATCCTACAGTGCCACCTAGCCTCAGCAGAAAGTATTGCAGCCTGATTTGTTAAAATCCTGACAAGAAGAAAATTGTTCAGTACACTGTAATCATTAAACAGCAAATGGCCTTTATACAATGTACATGCTTTTCATTCATAAAGGCAGAGTTGCAGAATTTTGTAGTATGAAGAACTCTTTTTAACACAAGACAATGTTTGGTTAATCATGGTTTGGTCCCATCCAGAGTAAGGGCACAGATGATATTTCATCTGAAAACCAACATCAGTACAACATTGTAGATTCATCACTGAAAGAAAGTGAAGCACCAGATTTGAAGTTCACGGCCAATAAATCACCTTCCTCATAACACTGCCAGAAAACCAAACACCATCAGAGTTATTGATTTACAATCGTCAATACCCATTACCTGTGCCGGCTGATTAATGAGCGGCTAGCGGGTAGGAATTACGGAGAAGTGGCCGGCTTGTCTCCATGACTGATTAGCCTATAAACAGATTTAATACCTTCCTCTTTCATAAACACCATAGTCTGCTGTGCTGGGATTCAAATGGGGCTAACACAATCTGCTCAATGGAGGGGGGGGGGGTGGACTAGTTGAGGCTAACACAATCTGCTCTATGAAGGGGAGGAGTGGACCAGATGGGGCTAACACAATCTGCTCTATGGAGGGGAGAAGTAGCGGAGTAGAAGGGGGACCAAATGGGGTTAATACACTCTACTACAAAGAGTTGGCAGTTCGGGGTTAACACAGTCTGCTCGAAGGAGTTGGGACATTGGGGCTAACATGCTCTGCTCCATCGAGCAAACATGGCTCACTTATCCAGGCTATAGAAGGAAATGAACCGTTTCTTGACATCCTGTAAAACTGTCTCACAGTTGCAGCTCAGTGAGTATCAGCTGAAATAACAAATAATTTGCAGCAATGTATGACCTGATAAGGAAGCTAACAGATAACATTAACCTTCTTTACTGCTGAGGTAACCTCTAGGCACCACATTTACATTTGTTACAGGGTTAGGCAGCAGGGAGAAGGTTAAACATCAACATTGTAATCTAAAATCAATTAATTCCAATGATCAGATAATAAAGAAAGGCACATGAAAGCAATGCTTGCGAACTTTTCACACAAGGTTGATGAGCCAATTGGCAGTGAGTAAGTGATATAGATGTAACAATTGCCGTTCACCCGTGTTGAAACATTACCACGAGAACAGGTAATCTCCAAGGTCGTCCATGTCAGGAAAGCAATTTTCATGGATTAAGTCTTCATTTTTCCTCCTTTCTCAAGTTTGGCAACACGATAAGTTTTCTCGCAACAGTCTGTCTTCAAGCCAGTCGTACTGTGGGGCTTAGGAAGGGTTTGCGTACCAGAAAAGAAATCGTAAATTAGAAAATACGAAAAAGCAATAAGGACTACTATATGCAAGTAGATATCAGATTGTCATAGAATTTCAGGTTGTTATAATTTTGCCATATTTGGCTTAACATGTTTTAAGTCTTTTGCATACTTCTTATATGCTCTTTAATATTGGCACATGTGCCTAGAATAGACTATGCATAAAAGACACTCGAGGCAAAAAAGTTATAAAACTAGGATTCAATCAAACATATCTCCATTATTACTTTTATCAATTGCATTGTACCAAATATTATTGGAAAGCTGATTTATTGGATAAAGCGATAAGGGAGATATGATAGATCAATTTCATGTTCCCAAACTTTTTGTTCAACACTTTCTCTGTCCTTGGTGCTGAACACTTTCCACACTAACAAAATCATTACTGACAAGATAGGGAATGTCACATTGTAAACAGACTTGTTTTAGATTTTCTTTCTGCCCAGTAGTGTCAAGACAGAGTACCAAATTATGTCAGATCATTGCTGCTTGTGTGAAAGGGCAGAATTTTTTAAAAACAATTTGTTATTGGCATTTTCCTCTACAAGTACAACAAAGAATAAAACATTATATGCGTACATAGAAGCAAGAAAAAAAACACAGGCATAACAATTTGCAAACTTCCTACGGTAAACTAATCTGACAATTTATGACATAAAGTCGGACAATTACCCAAGTGTTTGGCAGTTTTCCAGAATTTTGTGCAAGGATACATTCCATTTTGTGGTAGTATTTTATAAACATAAGTGCAGAACAGGCAGACTTTGTACGAGAGATGCACCTCTCGCCATCCTGTCTGACAAATCGGCCCGACCACGCCGGACTGTGGAACTGTTAGCCAACCCATTTAGGGGCCAGATGTGCCGGCCATGATTCCAGCCTGACCACTAATCTACCAGCGCTATCGATCGACAGTCAGGTGATAAAAACCGCCGCTCTGCGGCAGAAATTGATCTGTGGTGTCCGTGATTCTTAAACAGAGACGTTCATTCAAGGTTTAACAGAGAAGCTTTATTGACACATCAAAAGTACAGACTTTAATAAGGTCAACTACAAACTATAGAATAGAAATATAAAATAAATCATAAAATTTAACAATAAGGGCTGACATTAGTAAATCATGTGTACGTCTTTTACAATCTGTCAAAAATGGTAAGAGTGCAAATTACATCTATTGGACAGTCTACTGGCAGGGTTAAGCTGTACACAAAAAGATACATAAGTCTGACTGAGATAATACAGGGGGTTATGAGAAACATCAGGAGACAGAGCCAGGTTATGTACATTTATATGTATAAAACCTGACATGGTAATGTGCTGATAAGACATGAAAATCAATGAATCAGCAGGTTTGGGCAGTCCATAAATCTTTGAACATTAATTTTCCACATAATGACGAACCACCACCTATAAAAGCTGTATGTTTGGGAAAAGTCATCTCCGTAATCTGACACCTGCACTTTTGATATGCAGGGGCTTGGAAATGCCTGTAAGGCCTCTATAATCATTTTTATCTGAGTTGCCAAAGTACAGCTGATAATGGAAGGTTTTCTGATGGCTAAAGGTGAATAACTATAATAGCCTGAAAATAGGAAGGTCACTGACACCATATAAGGAGCTAAGAGAACCAGCTCAGGCACTTGCTAAGGATTGTTTTCCAAAGAGTTGTGGTAAGTAAGTATTGACACAAGAACTGTACTGCAGCTGTATTCAACCTGTAAGTGCTTGAAATTACCTCTAAACTACACCATGATAGACCAACAGCAGAGATTATTATAGTCCACCAATTACAGCATAACCTCATTAGCATTCCAAACACTCACACCAAACCAATCAGAGCACAGCCTCACTAACATTCCAAATACCCATAGCCAACCAATCACAGCACAGCCTCATCAACATTTTGAACAACCACAGCCAACAAATTATAGCAGAGCCTCATTGACATTTCAAACACTCACAGCCAACCAATTACAGCATAGCCTCATCAACAATTTGAACAGTCACTCAACCAATCACAGCACAGTTTTACTAACATTTTGAGCACTTACAATCAACTAATCCCAGCGCAGCTTCACTAACATTTTTGAACACTCACAGCCAACCAATCACTGCACAGCCTCATTAACATTCCGGACACTCACAGCCCCTTCCTGCACACACTCTCCACTGACCCTTGCTGATATCAGGAGGAAATTACCGCTTCACTGGTAAAACATGGACCAGATTTATGTATGAAGCTGCCCTGCCTAAACACGGGGTGTCAACTGGTCTGACCTGAACACATCCCTCATGCAGACTCATCTGATGGGGTTGCTGTTTTCTGCATGGATGGACGCTGTGGGGAGAGAATCTGTCTAGTCTGGCTTGGTTCATGGACAAAACTAGTTCTGCCCTCTCTAAGCATGAACAGCTATAAGATGTACCATAACAAGTCCAATAACACTACAGACTATTAGTAGACAAGGAAAACTGATAAATATTTAGATAAAAGAAAGCAAGTTATCACACGGGAGAGGAATGTGTTCAATAAACAGTTTTTAAAATTGTGAAAATCGTACAGTTCCAGGGACAGTGTTGTACGGGGACAGTGTTGTTAGTGTAGAAAGTGTTCAGCACCAGGGGCAGTCTTGTTAGTGTGGAAAGTGTTCAAGGACAAGGACAATGTTTTTAGTGTGGGAAGTGTTCAGCACCAAGGACAATGTTATTAGTGTGGAAAGTGTTCGGCCCCAAGTAGTTGGCGTGGAACGTGTTCAGCACCAAGGACAAAGACAATGTTGTTAGTGTGGAAAGTGTTTAGCACCAAGGACAAAGACAATGTTGTTAGTGTGGAAAGTGTTCAACACCAAGGACAAGGACAATGTTGTTAGTGTGGAAAGTGTTCAGCACCAAGGACAAGAACAGTGTTGTTAGTGTGGAAAGTGTTCAGGAACAGCACATAACACTGGCTGATATACTGGTCCTAACTTAAGCTTTGACCTCCTCTAAATCTAATAACAGTTCATAACAGTTCTGACCCAGATTTTGCAGCGGAATCCTGCTGTAATTCTGTTTTACAGACCTGACCCAGTTGTTTGTAATCTCCAGCTCCGAGGTCCATAACAAGGCTACAGGTGATGAACCCGTGGCCTGTTACAGCACGGGGCAGGGATAATCTGGTGAAGTGCGATTACTCTCCCCCCATAAACACTGTAACTGCAGTCTGTAATAACCCAGGATGGATGACCCCCCCCCCCCCTCTGACAGGCACAATAAACTGTTCCGCTACCAGATTACAGTATCAATCACAGCAATATGCACCACTGCAGACTCTGCCATTTGCACACACAGGGGGTGGGGGGTGTAGACATTCACAGAAGAGTCATTTATCCACACCACATTCCTCTCTTTGTACTTCCTTTTGCTTCTTCGCCATTTCAGCACCTGAGACAGTACATTACACTTGATTTGTGCACATACACACACAGTTCACATTACCACCCAAACCACCCACTGATATACTACCTTGAGTTATGACCTCACCTAAATCTAATAACGGTTCATAACTTCATAACATTTTTGACCCAGATTTTGCAAGAAGAGTCATTCATCTACATCACATTTACTCTGAGACTCTTTTATTCTCTCCCATTTCTCTTCTACCTTTCTTCTCCATCTTCTTGTACAAAGTTTTATCTTCCTATTTTTCTGTCCCTTTTCCCTTTGCTGATTTAAAAACTCCTCTTTCACAACCTCCCCACTTCCTTCTCTCCCTCCTTTTCCTCCCTCATTTCTTCCATCCATCCCTACCCTTCTCCATATCTCCTCAGCTCCTCCCTCCATTAACACACCAATCTTGCTTTTGGATCTCATACCTTTGCAGAAAAAAAATTTCCTTTTTTTCTATTTCTACACTTTCTGAATTCTGAGTGGTGCATGTAAAATTTGTCTAGTGCAGGTAATTTTCAATGTGACCTGCAAAAAAAAAGTATTTCAAGCTCTGCCCGGCAGCTCCAAACCGTATCAAAATGAGATATGACAGGAGGTCGGGGACAGAACTGATTGTGTAGAAAACGTCAGCCATCCCAGAAGGGCCGTTTACTGCCTGATGGAACGACAACAAAATGACGAGAACTCCACCACGCCTCTGTTGGGACCAGCAGCGACAGAAGATTTCATTATGTCTCTGTAGATGGAACACTTCGGATGCAGTGATTGAGCATTACTGTTGCCATGCTTTACAAGCTGTACAGTGCCTATGTCATTAAGGGGAAACTTGGTTTTTATGGAGTATGCTTCAGCCTGTTGGAATTACAATCCATGGAAATGAACTCGCAGCATATGATCCTCTTCACTGCTTAAGGAAGTAAATTTTCTTGAATGTGTCAAAAATGACACTATGTCTTAATCGATGTAGCAGTTATGATTTCAGTTGGGAGGTGAGAGAGAATTACTAAATGCTCCTGACAGGAATCTGTGAATAGTTTCTTCATGTTGCTAGAATGTAGGATGATCGAAATACTTTTTTTTTGCACGTAACATTGAAAATTACCGGCACTAGACAAATTTTACCTGCACCACTCAGAATTCCGACCCAACCAAGTGTAATTCTGAAGCAAAGTTGAACTGTAATTTCCAACACAAGAATTGGACTTTCCAAATTTTAATTTTCATCTCGTAAATCACAGTTGAACTTGGCTTCAGAATGATTTCAAATGTTTTGTAAGTCAGCCAGCTGCCTTCCTCAGTGCTGTAAAGACTGGACCTGACAATGCACTTGAATTTGAATAAGCAAAAATGTTGACATGTGAAAACCTATGCATTGTACAAGTCATACACGTAGGACAATATCTAAAAAAATGCCTAAATGCTGGAAATGCAACCAATGATTGTAAAAACACATTCTCATCCCATTTCATAGTCTTTTGGAAAGTAGATTAGTCTGATAGTATAGTTGTTGTTATGTAGCAGTAGATGCCATATGTTGTACTTTGTTCAAATGTTGTGCAATAAAGTTTATGAAGTTGATACATGAAGTTTTATATGCTGAGCTGCACCTACATTGTATGTTACTGACAGAGAAACTTTGCTCTTCTTCCATAAAACCCCTGTCAGCAGGGATCACAATGCACAGAGACTGACTTCCATTAAAAGCAGAATTATGCCCAACATATGATTTCCCTCACTGGCTATGAATGTATATCTCCCTTCAATGCAACATAAATTCCAAGCTAAGCAGCCCACAGTACCTGTCAGTAATTATTCAGTAATACGTTTATTGGAGCAGAATTAAACCTGGAAGGTTTCTTATAGTTTCTCATCAGTGTGGCAATAGAATACACGTTTAACCTAGAAATTCTGTTTTTTTAATGCTTTTCAGAAATAAAATTGAATTTGAATCTCTGTGTTCCATATAATATGAATCTCAGTTACCTGTAGGATTAACACAGCTAATCACAAATCAGGTGTTTGAGTTGTTACTTGATATGATGAGTGGCTGTAAAGAAACTACAGGTCAGAAATGCCATATTTGGAACAGAAAACCTCTTCTTTGCCTCAATGAGCCTCAGATATTAATCATTTAAAAAGTTAAATCCTCTTGACAATATGTAGTGTACAGGCAGACTGTATGTAGTGCACATGTAGACTATATGTAGTGTACATGTAGACTATATGTAGTATACATGTAGACTATATGTGATGTATGAGTACACTATATGTAGTTAGTGTACACGTCTATGTACCCTGATATGAAACCCATATCTCATTCCCTTGATTAGTCTGTCTGTGTAATTCAGAGAATTCATTTGTCCCTAAGTGTGCTGAAAGTTTGGACTGTTCTGTAGAAGTACGATTGTCCATTGGGACTGCAGAGTAATTCCTTACACTGTTCTAATTGTTTCTGAAAATCATTCATAACGCCCTAAGTACTCTCCACAGAGTTTTATAATCACTGTTTTTCATTTTCCCTAATCCCACCCTTCCCAAACCTCAGGATGTAAATCTCCCTGCTGTGTTATCCCTCATCGACCCTGCCCCCCTCCCCCTCCTGCCCAAACACACTGCCGTACAGACATAAATCTACTCACAACTCACCCCCGTCAACCTCTCACAACAGTTCAGGCTCCAAGTGAAAATCTAATCAGGCCGTGGCTAAATTTCCTCAGACTCTCATAAAACAACCTGCTCCAGTAGCAAACCTGGCAGTCAGGAATTTGAACTAAGCAATGATGTCTTCTCTCTAAACCAAGTTGGTTGAGAAAAAATATGCCAACATTCATTTTGTGATATCTATTTTTGTAATACTATGTGTAAGGATATATTGTGTATGACTTTATTACAACTATATGTTTATGGATTTGTTAGGACTTCAATCATGTTTTGTTTTACACTGCCCTCTTCCCTCAATGAAAATCACCCAGCAGTATTTCATGAATAAACAAAGGCTCAAACTTGCAGAGCACTGAAAAGTGGACCAAATGCCTGTTGGAACCTTAGAATTTAAGGTGTCTGAGTCCTTCACTGACAAGCAGTGTGATCTTTGCTAAAGGTGTTGTTCCCACAAGAAATGGTCAAAGCACAATTCTCAAAGTATAGTATGTGTTGTTTAAAGTTACCCTTACCCTGCTTCCCAACCCCAAAACCAACTCAAATTTGGTGCCAAATGGTTACATTACCATGCTGAAGGTTAATTCACTAATTCATAATCGGCGACATACATGTATCTGCAACCATTCAACAAGCAGGTCTATTGTTTTCTGTTGAGGAAAATTGCTATACTTCTATTAGATTGTTAAAGTTTGACCACAGAATAAGAATGGATATTTACTACTATTACTGACACTTATTTTGAAAAAAATGTTTTGAATTGCTAGAAAAAGGCTTTAAGAACCAAATAATACCATTAGTTCAGCCCCCTGTGTATCAGGCTATTAAGTGCGAGCCGAACCTTTATGATGGAGCAAAGCGTACATCAGTGTTTTATACACCCATAGATCATCAGGCCTCATCAGGAGCCCCGGCACGGCCTCAACAGCTTAGGGAGAAGACTTAACATCAACACTGAGGGGACCTCAACACCTGTCAGCAAACATCACAACTATATTACAGAAATGTGAACCATTCATGTCAGGCAAAATGGCATGTTAGGGCTCGAAATGCCACCTGCATATGCAGGTTAGTGCAGGTACAACTGGAGATTGGAGCTGTGCAGGTATTTCTGATGTCTAACATGAACTGGGTTTATGGATTTTTATTTGTGTATTGACTGGTTCCACCTACATTTTGAAAGAAATGTAAAAGAAATAACGGCAATGGTTTCTACATGGAGTGGAACGGGACCTTTCGTTTCTGAACAGTTTTTAGTATGATCCATACTTCCTAAATAGTGCAGGTATGCAGAAAAAAAAGTATTTTGAGTCTTGTAATTCATAGTGACAAAATCTACATCTATGGAAACATCTGTGTTGCATCTACACTGACAAAACCTATCAGCACACATCACAACTATAGTACAGAAAAGAGAACTATTTATGTCAGGGCAGACGGCAATTTATAAGCGAAAAATCTACATCTGTGTCACATCTATATTGACAACACCTACCTACACATATCACAACTATATCACTGTGACAGTAATGTGAACCAAATCTCCATCTATGAATAAGAGTTGAAACATCTGCGTTACATCTATACTTACAACACCCGCCTTAACACATATCAGGATATTCCAAGTATAGTTCTGAGAACCATTTATGTCAGATGGCAACTTACAATTCAACAACACTTTCTACATGGCTGATTATACTGGGATAAGTAGATCTATCATAGCCGACTAAATGGGTTGATGTTTTTGGCTGTCATATATCAAAAGTTGCCACAAAGGGTGGAAGAGATGCAAGTCACAGTGTGACAATATTGTAACACACACACAATTATACAGCAAGGACTTAATGCTTCTCTGGCATGAACGTGCCTCTATTGAAATCATTGCATACAACATTTTTGGAGCGAACAGGGACAGGGACAGTGTTGATAGTGTAGAAAGTGTTCAGCACCAAGGACAGGACAGTGTTGTTAGTGTGGAAAGTGCCAGGAACAGTATTGTTAGGGTGGTACTGACAGCACCAGGGACAGTGTTGTTAGTGTGGAAGGTGTTCAGCACCAAGGACAGGGACAGTATTGTTAGTGTGGAAAGTGTTCAGAACAAGGGACAGGGACAGTCTTGTTAGTGTGGAAAGTGTTCAGCACCAAGGACAGAAGCAGTGTTGTTAGTATGGAAAGTATTCAGCACCAAGGACAGGGACAGTATTGTTGTGGGAAGGGTGCAGGACCAGGGACAGGTTTCACTTGTGTAACAGCCATATTGCCATGCTGCCTTGTACATTGTACCAACACAAGGAGTGAGACTTGTGTAATAAACAGCCAGAGAGAACACAAAAACCATCACTTTGCCACATACAGGTTTTACAGTCATAAGTTAAATGTAGTGAAACAAGCAGGAAAACCACCAAACCATAAGACTCCCATTTTGCATTGTGGCAGCATACAGTTTTTACAGTCATGAGTTACACATAGTGTAACAACCAGGAAAAAACGAAACCATCAGACTCCCATTCTGCATTGTACCACATACAGGTTTCACTGTCATGAGTTACATTTAGTGTAACAACCAGGTATACTACCAAACTGTAGGACTCCATTCTGCATTGTGGCAGCATATAGTTTTTACAGTCATGCGTTACATATAGTGTAACAACCAGGAAAACCACCAAACCATCAGACTCCCGTTCTGTATTGTACCACATACAGGTTTCACTGTCATGAGTTACATTACTGTCAGTCAAAATTTGTAATATTGGCTCCTTTTATGGACAGAGTGAAAAGCATGAGTGTAAAAACTTTTATTTTGTGATGACAGAGTGGAGAGTGAAAGTGTTCAGCTGTTTCATTTTGTTGAGATAAATAGTGTGGAAAGTGAAAGTTTAAAGCTGTTATCCTCTTGTGTGGTAAAAGTAATTTAAGGATGACTTGAACCACTTTCACTACTGGAGACTGTCCAATGGCAGGACAGCAAAGTTTGAAACCTTCCCTGATAATAAGATGAATAGATAAATAACTTTGAGTGGGAAGGAGATCCAGTCTCACCAGAATGGGTACATTAACTGGTTTGTTTGTAAGTGGTACAGAAGCAAGGATTCGTCCCTCAGGCTGTTTGACTGTTGATGGTATTTTGTACTATGTATTAGGTGTAGAGTAGAGGGTTCTGACAACTTTTGTTATCAAATTGCTTCCTCCCTAGTCGCCAGTAAATGTCATTTGTCCAAAATATCCCAAAATAGGTGTTTTGGAGTTGCTGAGAAAAAGAACTAAAAAGGCTAAACCAGTTGAATAATGGATGTCTCACTTGTCATTCTTCAATAAACTTTCATAGAAGAATTTGTCCCTTCAGCCTGTTTGGTATCTTTCAGTCCCATGAGAGCATTGAATAACATCTAAGATATTCAGTATTGAGTCACCAGCTACAACAGTAACCCTGGTGCCTACAGGGGCATAGCATTCTTCAGAAAAATCTCTCCCAGTCTACCCCTCTTTTGTAGCCATGGCTCAGCCTCCAGGACACGAAATACATTTTTCTGCTGCAAAAATGCTATCACCATGCGTTACCTTGTCCCATTGTCATGGATACTGGCCTTTTGAGGCAAAACGACACTATAGTATACTGTTCCTAGAATGAATAAATGAATCTTCAGCCTAAATAACAGCTGATAACTTTCAGAGAAGTACAGTGGTGAGGAATCAGTGGATAATCACAAAACCATTGCCAGGTAAAAGACTGCTATGGAGGGTAAGAAATGTCCTGACTACCATAAAAAAAGCATCCTGTGTGCCACTGCTGTGTTATTCAAAGCATCCATTCAAGCCTGCTTCTCTATATGGCATCCTATATTCCAGCTGTGCATCCATTTTCTGCTATAGAAAACGTTCCACGCAGCTGAACCTCTCTATAAACAAGCCGGCCGGGTTAAGTTGTCAGCCAGAAAGAGTTTTTATTACCGTGAAAACGCAGTCAATATCGGCCTGTATTATTAATGAAGCTGAAGACGGTTGTCAGGGCCTGGGGAGAGCAGGAGAGAATCTTTAAGATGCAGAGGATTGTTTGACTGTTAGGAGGCAATAAAAATATCTTAATGGCCCTGCTTGATAGTCATTGCAGGGGAGGGAAGAGACCTGGGTGGGCAGAAGCAAGGCAGTTCTTTGCTTCCACAGCTGCTTGAACTTTGCTGGTCTTTAATACATGTACTAGAAAAACTGAAAAGACAGGATGTAACCATAGATATATTCATTCATTCATCAGTACACAGATTGCATCAGAAGTTTTCAGGGTTTTAATTTAAAAGAGGATGACGATCTAGCTACAGCAGCACAGAAATGCCTCTGGGCAGGGATACAAGTTTCATAATTCGTTATTATTCATAACAAAGTTGATTTTGATGACATACTAGACTGAGTACTCTTTCCTGCATATTGCCCCTATACCCAATGGAGGTGGCTGGTTACCCCCTTGACAGCAATGATTCTTACCTGTCAAACAGGAACAGCACATTGACACTCTGACAGCAACGACTCTTACCTGTCAAACATGAACAGCACATTGGCACCCCCTGACAGCAGTGATTCTTACCTGTCAAACAGGAACGGCACATTGACAGGTGCAGTGATGAGAGACAGTTAAGAGCAATCAGAGGAAAAGTGGACGTCCAATTTGTGCCCTTTATCTCTCTCCAGTTGTCGTCCCACACTGCAAGGCGCTCATGTCCTGTCAGATCACTTCTGCACGATTGAACAATAAAACTTACACCAGGCCACGGCATGGCAGTTTGGTGGATCACAGCTAGACTGGAAGGGAAACTTGAAAGTTTGCCACACAAATTGCAAATGTATGTCACAAGGAATTAATGGACACAGTCACACTACATTAAAGATCCAGCTACATTTGTGATCTTGGCTTTCACATTGGCTAAACCTAAAAAACAATTTGAAAATTAAATGGGAGTGACCAAAGAATCCCTTCTATGACCTTTACGAGAACAAGACAGGCTTCACTTCCTGAGAAGACAGACGTGACTCCTTCAGTGCTGCAGACCTGTGAGGGATGTTAGGGGTCGGCAGGTGAGGGATAGGAGGTGTCTGCAGGTAGCCGTTATCTTAAGTGTCCTCACTCATCACCCTACCTGGACTCCTCCTGGCGCCAGTCGAGAGACAAGGCAGCCATTTAACATTTCACAGCCAACAATAAGACGTCTACTATCTCGAGACATGGTCAGGATGTGCTTAAGATCTATTATTTGTGAAAGATGTGGGTCTTTAAGGAGACGGTGATTCTATGAGAGCGGTCATTTGGAATATGGGATGTCTGTTTGGCAGGCCTGTTTATCGGGAAAACATCTGATGAGGACACCCCGGTGTCAGTTACATAAAACCTTACAGTCCAATGGCTCAGCATATATATAGAGGCTGTTACTATTGTCCTGAGATCTCTCGGGTCTCAATGCGAATCTATTCGGCTCGATCCAGACATTTTGATCCTGTTGGGAAAAGGGCCTAAGCACTGAATGGCAGCTGCTCCACATCCTTTTGCTTCAGCCATGTCATCAACTCTTAACTCTTGAAATTGAACCCCTGAATGGAAAAAAAAGTAGCTCCCCTCTGTACATGTATGTCATCTTAATGGATTTTACTATTCACTGCAGAGGTTAAAACAGGAGAAAAACTGAAACCAAGTAAGGAAGGAATACGCAAGATCCATTCATAACACAATAACGTGTTCTGCTGTCCTGCAAACATCCTGTCCAGAAAAGGTGTTGAAAACAAACATAAACCTCCTTTTTTTGAGTTGGAAACACGGACGGCTCGGACCAGTTTATGTGACTATATACCCAGGCCAGGTGCTGGCCCCATACTCCCCACTAACACCTCTGACACCAGGTGAGAAATGACACCTGCCCTATCTCAGTCCTGCAGGTGTGAATAACTCACCTGGAAGGGTAACACTGTCCTTTGTTACTCTACCCCCAGGTTTGTACATCAATATGATCTAGTTCTTAAGATACACCTATGCCTTCTCCTTTTCATTTTTAATTTTCCCCCGAAGTTAAGTATGAAAAACAGTTAAATTACACCCATGAGGCCATAATTAAAAAAGCAATTAATTAATATCAATCCTACTTTGTTGTCAATGTACTCTTCCTGCAACATTTGCATAATAAAATCAATCAATCAATCAACGCAGCCACCCTTCTGATTGCTGGGTCCAGTGCAACGTTACTGGTCAGAAACCTCAGACTGATTTTTGCACACTGTGGCTTTTATTTCCCCCACAGGGATGTGAGTTTGATTGGGTCCACATCCCCGGATTAAACATGGTTTGTTTGTTATAATAGAGTATTGGATTTTCATCAAGCGCATTTTGACATCTGCCGCATCTATCAAAAATCATAAAGTTTGGAAATGGGCCAGTCCAAGTCAGTTTATGGCTCTACAGACAAGATTGGTCTTGTTTGGTTTGTCTGCCAATAAACATTACCATAAACATTATCCAGGATAAAAAAGAAAGCATTTTGTATGTGGAACTAACTACAAAATATTAAATTTCCAATATATAGGTAAATGAGAAAAACATTTGGGTCAGTTCTGGTGGGTAGTTGATGTTGTGTTTTAACTTTTTAAAGAATGTATTCATTAGCTCCAATCACCCAATCCTTGTGGACAGAACTACAGTATAACATACCTAATGCCTTTACATACATTTGTACATGTACCTAACTCCTGCACATTACATGTGTCTAAGGCTCTTGTACTGTTATGTACCTACTGTACACACAATAACTACTATTACTCCTGCACATACATGGACATAAGGTTACATGTGCCTAGCTCCTGTACATGTACCTACTGTATGCACTATAACTACAGTAATTCCAGCACATACATTGTACCAGTACCTAACTCCTGCACATACATTTACCTAACTCCCGTATGTAGAATGTGCCTAACTTCTGTACATACATGTAACATTAGCAAACAAGAGTTCGGAGACCTCATACCTTCATGAAATATGGGCTTCAGATGTTAATGTACATGTTATCATCAATTATGCAAATGACCTCTACATTAACATAATATCTGCATGGTGATGTTATATTTTAACTAACTTACACTGTTACACATGTCACAAGTATGAAATTCCCATCATTTATCACTAAGGAGTCATAGAATTTTCAGATTAATTATGAAAATTAGGTCCGTATTTGCATAATTGGTATCTGTTGATATTCCACCTGCCATAGATTATATACATTACATTATCAAAGTCCTATGATGTAAAATACTACAAATTTAGTCCTCATTTGCATAATTTTCATCTAATTATGTACATCTCTTTCTAAGCTACCAGCTGCTAGGGGGACCAAACCCGCAACACTTATTCCTGAGATGAAACGCTATGTACCACCAAACAATCAACAGCATGTTCAGGACAAAAGATACAAAAACCGGAAGTTCTGCTGCAGTACCAAGGTCAGCCACCAGGGGGCCCAGAATTGACCTTGACCTTTGTCTTCCTAAGACCTACCCACATACCAAATACCATCACAATATATAAATAACTTCATGTTGACCTCAAATATGTGGAAACACAGACAGACAGACACACAGACACACACACAAACCAAAAACAATACCTCCATGAACAAACCAAAAACAAAACCTCCCCTTTTCATGGAGGTAAAAATTACAGTACAGCATAGTACCTAACTTCAACTAACTGTAGCTAGCTCATGTACATAAACGAACCTAACTCCTGTACATACATGTACACGTACCTAACTCCTATACCTACATGTGGCATTACCTAATACTAGTAATATACATCATGTTACCTAACTGCTTCACATCTAGCTTTGGTACCTTCCATGGTGCTGAAGGGCGTTCTCCTGCAGCTTTGCCTAACTCTACACACAACTCTTCTGACACAAACACACACAATGTGCCTAATTCTACCACACACAAGACCACCATGATCTGCCTAACTCTGCCATTGGCTGCTTGATCTGGTGAGTTAAAGACCAAATGCCCCCAGAAACTTCCTGTGTGACTCCTCCCAGTACTTGGATTCCAACAGCTTCTTCCTCAACCCTTTTGCGGCTTCGAACTCCCTGTTTCCATTCTTCAGGATCTTGATGATCCGTTTGGCCAGCGTTTTGGCAGCTTCTTCGTCGTCATCTTCAATCTCTACGATTGGACGGTCAAAGTCGGGACCTTGGCTCCTTAGGAACCAGGCAAGGCCAGACTTGTGGGAGACCAGGACGGGCACCCCTGCAGCGATGGCCTCCAGACCAACCAGTCCGAATGGTACAAACACAACCTAATATGGTAATTTAAATTTCTTTAATTTCAAGGGGAAATATTGAGTTAAAAATTTTTACCTGCTATGATTCTCTACTTCTTTCAATACTTCCTAACAAAATAAGCGATCAGATCTTTAATAAGCAAGCACAGCACGTATACAGTGACGTGTCATGTGGGGGAATGAGGTTTGAATGCATTCCAGGCAATGATCTGGTGAGTTAAAGACCAAATGCCTCCAGAAACTGCCTATGTGACTCCTCCCAGTACTTGGATTCCAACAGCTTCTTCTTCAACTCTCTGGCGGCTTCGAACTCCCTCTTTCCATCCTTCAGGATCTTAATGATCCGTTTGGCCAGCGTTTTGGCGGCTTCTTCATCGTCATCTTCGATCTCTACGATCGTGCGGTCGAACTCAGGATGTTGGCTCCTTAGGAACCAAGCAAGGCCAGACTTGTCGGAAACCAGAACGGGCACCCCTGCAGCGATAGCCTCCAGACCAACCAGTCCGAATGGCTCGGCACGAGACGGCATCAGGACGACGTGGGCCTGCTGCATGTCTCTGCTCAGCTCTTCCTGGCTGCCGTACTTCAGGGGGGTGAACTTGAATTTCTTCGACTTCATGTTGGCTTCGATGATTGCCTTGCTTTCTGGGAAATCTTCTTCACTGACACCACGGGCTCGCCACCTTGCATGTGGTAGTTGGTCCATCACCTTGCCCATGGCATTTGCTGACACATCGTAGCCTTTCAGCCTCTCCACACCCTTGACCCTGCCGATGGACAGCACCACTTTCGCTTCTGTGTCGACGTAGGTTACTTCCATCGAGCTGAAGATGTCGGATGGTTTGGGCAGAAACTCGTGATGGTTTTCTACCTGCTTTATTTGCATTTTGTAGTAGTCATACATCAATGGGCCCACGGAGACTATCACATCAGCATGCTGTAGGTCTTCCAGAATGATTTCATTCTCGTCTCCGATGGCCAACTCCTTCTCTTCACTCTTGAAGCGTGCGACGTCTTCTGGGATCACGTGAGTGACTTGGACGAGTTTGGCGTCAGGAAAGCGCTGCTCCTTGATCTGTCTTGCTGCGCGGCTTGTGATGTTGACATGGCCGAGGATGAAGTCTACGTCTGAGGGGAGGTTAGGATAACGACTCTGATGGTCAAAGGTCAGCCAAGTGAGCTCTGGCGGTCTCGGATCACCCTTGAAGGTTGTTGGGAAGATCAGCGTCACCCCATCAGCCTTTGCATCGTCCTTGTCCCCTTTGGTGGCTACCAGGACTGTGCTGTAGACCTTTGCTCCCTTGGAAACCAGCAGGCACGCCATCCCGCGGTGGATGGTGGAGATACCACCCTTCCTGGTGCCATACTCGTCATTGAGTAGCAGCACCACGGGCTTACCTCCAGATCCTTGTGAGAATCAAAGGTGGGGAACATGTTAAAGACACAAATTGTCCTTGATATTAGGACCTTCTGTTAGAAAGTGACTAAAATGAACATGACAATGGACAAACATTAAAAAGATGAATAAGTTACATTATCCATTTGTTTAAATTATACATTAACAATGGTTTATAATATACTGAATGCAATGAAGTTTTCTTTATTGTTAAAAGATTAGCCATTATTTGTTGATGATCCAGAAAACTTTCCTATGGATCTAAATGAATCACGGTACAATCCCAAAGATATTGTATAAATGCTGACAGCGATTTTCTGGTTTAAATTGTGTGACCATGATTTTGTTTTTTCAAGTTTTATGCTACCAGTAGCTTTAGATGTTCAGTATTTGCCAAATTTGCCTTTGCTCAGTGTTCTCCACAGTATTATTAAAGCTTGGGCATTATAATCATTATGGATACTGATATAATATTTCTACAAATCTAGAGCAGTGATGAATTCCTGTATTATATATTTACCTGGATGATATGCATGGACGGATGGATGACTCATGGTACCTGCGATAGCCTCGGGTAACGTTTCGGGACCTGGATGACTCTTGCGCCCTCCTCTTCCACTGGGTGCTGCAGCTGTTAAACATGAAATTAATGAAGTTGTTATTATCAAGAACAACAAATGTGTCAAGAGCAAAAGTGGCTATTGATTTTCCATGATAGTTGCACATTACTGAATGCAGAAATTTTTGTGGTGGTTCTATTTCCGTGGTTTGTGCAATGACCTCTTACTGTGACATCACAAAATGGCGAATATGTGTTTCATAGTTTTACTGTACTACGGAAACAACAACTGATCAGATATAATGGCATATTCAATTTCTTGTATTGATGTGATGAGTTCAAATTATTTTTGTGAATATTGATATTTCAAACCATCAACAGCAACAGGATGACAAACCTATGGATTCTAGATTCACCCAAATGAACAATAATTACTCATTTACATTTACATTAATTACTCATATGGCCAAAATGTCAGATTTTTTCCATATCATGGACAACTCCTGTTATTTGGGGGGAGAATATGATCAATTGATACAGGTACGATGTTGTAGAATGCTGGTTTTTAATTACTTTCAGAAGAAACAAAAAATTTGGGGGAAAAAGGAATCAAAATTTGCCCCATATCTCTACAGCAGAATGATATCAAGATCCAGGTCTATTGCTACTTACTTTCCATCTCTCTGTGATGAGATTTTATCCTTGCTGGAAACTCGTCACCCTCTCTTTTCCTTTTCTGCAGTCTTGAGGGACCTGGAACTGGTGTATCCAACTCTAATAGGGTTGTACATGTAAGGCATTACAGTGTCAGGATTGTTGTCAATAGATTTCATGGTAGCACTGCCATCAAAAAAACAGTTCAGAAGAAATTCTCAGGATGACCAAACATATTGAATATGATTTCATTTTTCAGCCATCTTTGCCACATTTTTAATAAGCTTTTAATGTCAGAGCAACACACATGTACTGGGTGGTATTAGGGGAACAGATGACCAAGTCAAGCTTGGTGATCATTTTGAGTCTTTGTTTCCCACATATTGAATATCTATGGAGAAGGCAAAATGACATGCTGATTACCAGGATATGTGTTCTTCAGCATGTCCGCAGTACTCTGTAAGTTTGCCGCAGACAGAGCCACCATCAGGACCTCTATGGTAGCTCTCTCTCCATTACGCTTGAGCCATTCCTCCAACAGGTCCATACAGCGATTTCTATACGGTTTCTAGCTGTGATATTATGGATGTCTGCACGCCCCAATCCAAGATAGAAGGCCAGGACCTCCCAACCTGACCTGACCTGTTCCTTGATGAAGGAAAAGTACTTCCTAACACCTGGAAAGCAGAAGCAAACATTATTGAAAATCAGGCATCAGTAAATGAGCAGATAGCATGCTGGTATTATGAGAAAATGTTGATATTATAGTACATATCTCCAACCTCAACTTAAGAACTTAATGCTCACCAATGTTAGCGGCTTGCTGTACTTGTTGTCACACAGTCTAAAAATTCAGGTCTTGGAATCATTTAGACTGTAAAAACTTAGAACGATAGAGGTTGATGAGCTGCTTGAAGTGATAGTAACTTTAGCCAAGATTTAAAGTCAATTTTACGCAGTTTTGTTGTCCTTGTGCTGCTAGTTGCTAGGACCAACTCAGCTCATTACCTGGCCATGGGTCTTCCTCCTTCACTGGGTCTTCCTCCTTCCCTGGGTCTTCCTCCTTCCCTGGGTCTTCCTCCTTCCCTGGGTCTTCCTCCTTCCCTGGGTCTTCCTCCTTCACTGGGTGTTCCTCCTTCACTGGGTGTTCCTCCTTCACTGGGTGTTCCTCCTTCACTGGGTGTTCCTCCTTCACTGGGTGTTCCTCCTTCCCTGGGTGCTCCTCCTTCACTGGGTCTTCCTCCTTCCCTGGGTCTTCCTTCTTCCCTGAGTCCTTGCCCTGACTACCACCCTTTGCTGTGTGCTTAGCATTCATCATTTCTTCTATTGTAGCTGCCATGCTCTTGTTCACCTCACTTAAGTTCTGGATTTCCTCCTTATGTTGCTGGAGGATTTTCTGTGCCTTCTCCTCCGTCTCTTTTAGCCAGGTGATCTCCCTGGTCAGACTGCGCACCATGGCCTCGGTCTGTTCCCTGGCTATGCGTATCTGTTCCCTGTGTTCACCTTCCAAACGTCTAACTTGTTGTTGTGATTTCTCCTTTGTTGTCTGCACCACTCCCTGCACCTGTCTGGTTGTGAAGTTCAGTGCTGAGAAGTCATCAGTCCCATCTGCACAGGACCTGTACATCTTTCTACTGACCATGGCCAGGTCTAGACCTCTCAGACTGGAATGGTCCTCCTCTCTGCTGGGGGGTGGCAGGGCCAGCAGGTTGTCAACTGAAGTGGTGCGGTCCAGTCCTGTACATCAGGAACAATACAGCAATGGAAGAATATTTAGCATACACAATTAATAGCATATACAACTCAAACTGACTAAGAGAACATTTAACAGTTTATAAAAACTTGCTATCAGTATGTGACTTGTCTTCATTCTTAAGCTAAAGCATTGCATTTATAATCAAAACTGCCCAAGAAGACCAATGAAATCTGGTCTATGTGGACAGGTGGTCACTATAGACTTGTGTCAATGGGAAAAATCATCTAAATAAGGGTTAGGGACCACCAAAAAGTGGTAACATTGGCCAGGTAGTCCTTATGTAGAGGTGGCCACTAGTACAGGTTTGACTGACTGTATATAATGTATGTCACAGTTGAGGACAGATTGGAATTCATCGAAGGACAATCCGTGATTGTCATGAATTCCAATCTCTACTGTGACAATATACATACATACACAGTCACACAGGGCCTAGGGACAGGGGTCAACACTACCTTAGGCCTGTAACAACTTGTTTTACTAACATCACAACAGTCAAGACCAGTCATGTGACGAGAGTGTGAAAACTTGACTGCCATTCTGTTTGCTAAAAGGCCAGAGTTATTTCTGAAACTGTGAAAGCTGAAAGTGAGTTGAACTATTCTTGTATGTAAGTTGTATTCCTTACCTTGCCCCAGTCTATTTCGGACACACACATAGTCTTCGTGCTTCACCTGGAGCCTCACAATCAGCTGTGCGCCCTTGACCTTGTCCCGTAGATTGTCTGAGATGAGGATGTGCGAGAGTTGTTGAGACAGGGTTCCCTCCCCCACCCTGTAGTGGTTGTGGTAAAAGCTGTCCACATCGATCTGGCGCAGGAATGTCAAGAGGAGGATGACAGATCCACTAAGATAATTCAACAAAACAGATGCCCGTCGCTGGAAGACTTCTAGCATTTTTCGGTAGACTTTGGGGTCTTTTAAAACTTTTGCAGTGAACAGTGTATGCTCCAGTTTCAGGATTTGCTCCATGATTTCTTCTTCGCTGATGTCCCCAGCCTGCCCTTGAGCAGTTGTTTGTGGCCCCTGGCCCAGTTGTAGGCGCACAGGAAGGACTCCACCTGAATAGCCCAGTTCTGGAGGTGGATACACAAGGGTGAAAAGAAATGTTGAATAAATACATATGAGCACCACTAAACCAAAATGCTAAGTATACAGCTTCAACTTACTTAAAATCATGTATCTTTAGTTTAAATGATGATTATCATTTTCATCACTCAGTTGGGAGGAGGATGGATGTCCTCCATTTATAGCTGCCTTCAACAAACCCTTGAGGGACAGAAAGATGTTCTGTATTTCTCTGCAGCAAACAGGATGTCTAATCACATCTTTAAGTAAACCAGTGCACTCTCAAGTTCCAATGTTCCAAAACACATTTTTTAAAGAGTTTTTTGCTTATGCCGCAGTCAGCCAAAGATGTTATATCTGAGCTGTAAGAACTAACCCCTGCATGAATTACATCATAGAATGGATAGTTACCCATGATACACGTACATGTATTGTATGACTGAAGTACATGAAGTTTCCAGGATTGTCATTGACATTGGAATTGGCCTTTCTATGGAAATAAAAAATTTTCTTTGTTTAGCATCTCTACATGTAGCTCCGTAGTGACAAGTAAGCAAACTCAAGCATGTGAGAAGCAGACCTCCTCCTCACTTTTTGTTTGGGGATACTCGCAATTGATACCATAGAATGATAATGTCGCTTTGCATTCAATTCTGGCCTTTCCTTTAAGTCTATTACAAAAGGTCATTATTTAGATGCCACTGTCATACTATATTATTTGTATCCATCCCTAAGTTTTACTTTGTACAACATGAGGCAGGAAAAATTTACTTTCAGTTTGTTTTTTAAAACTTTCTTCTAATAATAATAAAAAGGCTCATACCTGGATATTTGTCCTTCAAACTGTCTACAACAACTTTTAGCTCTGCATCTTGTAGGGCCTTTATCAGCACATGAATGGTGGCATCATCTCCGTTCCGTGTGTGCCATTCCTGCAATAGTTCCATGCAGTGATCCTTTGCATCCCCAGGTTTGCCTTTGATGTTGTTGATGTCCGGTGTTGTAAACCCAAGACACCAAGCTAGGTCCTTCCAACCTGTGCTTACTCGGTTCTTAATGAAGATGAAATACTTCCTAACACCTGCAAGTGAACAATGTCATGTACATTTTACAATGTAGTACATGCAGAAAAACATTGACATACAAATTTTCATGCAAATACAAGCTTTCAATACAAAATTCCATTTCACATGTCACATGCAACTGTAAATTGCGTAATTAATTCCAATAATCATGTCCTTGTAAACCCGCTGGATAGGACCGCCTAGAGATGCAGTGTGAAGACTAGCTGACTGCTACCTACCCCTGTGTCAGAGATGCCCACAGCAGCATAATCTAAGCCAGGATAGTGAGTGAGTGATGTCCATTGCGCAAAACAAAACAATGATTTACTATTATAGTAATAGGTCAACTATATCTATACACTCCAAGAATGTACATGGCAATATATAACCTACTCCTTTATGAGTCCTTAAAAATTATCCTGTAAACATTCGTTATGACTAAAAGTACTATGTCTCACATACACATACCTACTAATTAGGTATACTCTACTGTTTATCTATTTATTCCGTTTATTTCGAAAATTGCGACATTACAATACAGTGGCCTGACCCTGGCAGCGAAGCTGATGGCGGGGGCCACAGACAGACATGACTACATGAAAGGGCTATATACATACATTGTAGATTAACATATAAGTTACAATATTTACAATACTAGTTAAAATGAGGCAGACTTAGTTGAAGGTCAGAGGTCGAAAATGCGTACAGTGGAATTAAATAGACAAGCGCACTAGTCCAAATGAACAGGTGGAAGGACATGACACTTTAGAAGCGTTTTGTTTGCAGGATGTAGACCTGCAGAGCGGCCGAAATGTTTTGGTTTGTAGAGATGTAAAGATACTCTACCTACTTTAAAATAACAAAATGATTGTTAGTGATTATTGTCCAAGAAAAGATACAACAATAACTGTCATAAGTGTTAAAAGTGTGAGTACAATTTGAATCATCCAGTGCTCTGTGACCTCCTTTTCCTTGTGTTCTGAAATCAATGATACTAACTTCAGGGATTCTATTGCAGTAACTGCAATGAACCAACATATCCAATGAATTAAACATGTTAATTACATCTTGATGATTCTTGCTCCTCTCTAAGACTTGTGTTTCAGGACTGAAAGAACGTTCAAGTTAAAATTAGAAACAAACAAACCTCAAACTCAAAGTTCTGTAATAAGAAATATCTCACCGTCTGTAGACATGTTGCAAACACATCTCCTGATTAGGCCTGTCACTTAATTGGCTCACAATTTTCCTTGAGTTGCCCTGCCGGTAAAAAGAAAGAAGACCATGATCAAACTAGTGGGATTATAAATTGAGCAAAAGAGACAATTTGAAACTTCCCGCCTCCATTGCTAATAATAATATAACAGAACTAGAGTTCCACGATCTCATACCTTCGCCAAATGAGATTACCCTTTATGACTGACAAATTATAGATTTTCCCCCTAATTATGCAAATAAGATCCTTATTTGCATGAATTACATCACTTGATCATATTCTCATCCCAATGGCCGTTTTATCTTCACAAAGAAGGCCATTCTAGCATTTCCTCATAAATTATGCAAATGAGGTCCTGATTTGAATAAGGTATGTTAAATGATGTTCACCTCCAGTCAACTTCGAAATGCACAAGTATGAAATTGGCAGCATCAACCACTATGGAATTATAGTATTTTCTCATTAATTATGCAAATTAGGTCTTCATTTACATAATTAATATATGGCAATGTTCCTCTCATTCTTATCTACACATGTCACAAGGTAGAATAGTCCTATCATGGAAGGTAACTGAATTATGGAAATCCCTCATTAATTATGCATATTAGATCATAATTTGCATAATGTTCATCTAATTATGTCAAGCATCACTTAAGCTACCTACACACCAAATATCAAAACGATCCGTCAACCGGTTATTGAGTTATCCTACTTTAAATATTTTCCTACAAATGCTCCTGCAGTTCCAGAGCAAGCCACTAGGGGGCCCAAACTTACGTCACTTCTTCCCGAGCACAAGAGCTACCTACCAACCAAAAATCATGACCCTAGCATGTCTAGATCACGAGATATCAAAACCGGAAGTTCCGCTGCAGTACCATAACAACCCGCCAGGGGGCCCAAAATCTAATCATTTCGAGGTCTCATCAAGACCTACCCACCTACCAAATATCAAGATAATCCATCTTTGCCTTCTCAAGTTATGCTGTTAACACACACACAGACACACAGACACACACACACACACACGGCCACGAAAACATAACCTTCTTGGCGAAGGTAACAACAGAAAGGGTCTGTATGCTTAGATAACTTAATGTGAGAGTTTGCTTGTGATTGCTAAAAGAAAACAAACAAGAGAGTCTATGGGAAAATAAATGAACTTCTTTTGAATCGGTACTAGTACTGTATTTGAATCGGCTGCTCAAGCTTAGTCTAGCCCGCTGGTAATCGACGGCCGAACCTTCGGCCAGAGTAGCCTGGCGGGGGGTGGGGGTGGCGTTTATTATGCTTACCCAAGGAAAACATATTGTTTTTGCTACGTTTCTTCTTCTTCTTCTTCTCCAAACAATGACCTCAATGACCTGAACCAGACTGTCTGTTACCATGGTAACTAGTGCTGGGTTACATCATGTTGCAATTTTATAGCAGGAGGGATTTAGACTCCTGTCTGACCATATACATGTATATGAATGTGTTTGAGTAAGAACTAGAGTTCCACGACCTCATACCTTCACCAAATTAGGTTACCCTTTATGACTGACGAATTGTAGATTTAATTATGCAAATAAGATCCTCATTTGCATGAATTACATCACTTGATCATATTCTCATCCCAATGGCAGTGTTATCTTAACAAGGAAGGCCATTCTAGCATTTTCTCATAAATTATGCAAATGAGATCCTGATTTGAATAAGTTATGTAGAATGATTTTCACCACCAGTCAACTTTGAAATGCACAAGTATGAAATTGCCAGCATCAACCACTATGGAATTATAGTATTTTCTCATTAATTATGCAAATTAGGTCTTCAATTACATAATTAATATATGACAATGTTCCTCTCATTTTTAATTACACATGTCACAAGGCAGAATAGTACTATCATGGAAGGTAGCTGAATTACAGAATTCCCTCGTTCATTATGCAAATTAGATCAGAATTTGTATAGTTGTCATTTAATTATGTCAAGCATCACTTAAGCTATCTGCACACCAAATATCAAGACGATCCATTGACCGGTTATTGAGTCATCCTACTTTAAACATTTTATACAAACGCTCCTGCAGTTCCAGAGCAAGCCGCTAGGGGGCCTAAACTTATGTCACTGCTTCCTGAGCACAAGAGCTACCTACCATCTAACCCAATTCACACGCTAGCAAAATTCTTGCGTACGAAAATTGCGTGCGCAAATTGCGTACGAAAATTGCGTACGTCGATTTTTTCCAGCATGTAAACCGGTCATTTTTTTCGTACGCAACTTTCGTACGCAAATTGCGTACGCGACCTCGAGGGCAGGCGTACGATCGCCCGGATCGCCCAGCGGGGTGTCTGCGTGCCTCCCCGCCTCGGTGTAAACGCGACTGATCGTACGCAACCCCTTTCCTGTCACAAATTCCATTATTTTCCGGCGTTTGTGCCAGCCACACCATGTTAACTTGTTCATTTCTTCGCGTTTCATTTTGCTTTGCTTTCCCTGTTGTGTTTTGATTCTTTGCTTTGAGTTTAATGAGCTTGTTTGCTGTTGCCTGGGCATGTCGGAAGGGCGCAACAGCGCGAATTGGAGTATGGTTTAACGACAGGATCAAAAGCAAAATGGAGACTGTTATAGAAAGAAGAAGGTCTACGAGGACATTGCAAGAGGTATGAGAAATGGAGGCTAGAACCGAACTACAAAACTGGTCATCAAGAAGATGAGCGATCTCAAGTATGCCATCGCGGCAGGTCAATAAGGGGTCACGGTAGTGTGCCCGGCGCAGCGGGAGTCCCCGGGCTCTCCCTGTCAGCGTGTAAAAAGAAACGATCGTACGCTCACGTGCGTACGCAATTTTCGTACCTAAGAATTTTGCCAGCGTGTGAATTGGGTTTAAAAATCATGACCCTAGCATGTTCAGATCACGAGATATCAAAACCGGAAGTTCCGCTGCAGTACCATAACAAGCCGCCAGGGGGCCCAAAATCTAATCATTCGAAGTCTCATCAAGACCTACCCACCTACCAAGTATCAAGATAATCCATCTTTGCCTTCTCAAGTTATGCTGTTAACACACACACAGACACACACACACACACACACACAGAGCCACGAAAACATAACCTTCTTGGCGAAGGTAATTAACAGAGCAGACCATATGCGAAGGCAAAATATTATGTTACCTTTCTAGTTTCTACATGTATGAGCGGCTAGAGCAGCGGTTTCTTTCCTGGCGGTATGTAACGGCCGTGACAACTGCCGCTCGTAGAAACAAACACTACCCAGCTAGAAGTCTGCAGAGGAGGCTACCGCCAGCTGGAGTTTGGTCACGTAACGTTACTACAGAGACCGACCTTTGGACACTCCCGTTGTATATATACTCTAAGTTTTGTTGTTGTCTTGTCTATAAAGCTAAGCCTTCATAATAAGTTAAAAATCCCATATCTGGTGGTGAAAAACATTGTACAGTTCATGATGCATTTTTACTCACTTTCCACACGAATTTCTCGTGGAATCTCCCCAAACTCCGGAGAAATTCACTTTACTTTCGCCTTCCGCCATCTTGGAAATTGGACGGGTTCATTCCGTAATAGGGGTCACACTTCTTTATAGACGTTGAAAAAAGACGAATTTAGGCAAAGAAATATAACATTACATTTACATTTCGATCAAATTTTAAGTTTTGATATCAGTTCATAAATTGGTCACTGTCACATATTACATAAAGTTGAATGATGCTATATTTAAGGTCATTACAATTAACGCTTATGCTTTCGTTGGAATCTTGTACCTAAACGTAACGTTTACAGGGGTTGGGGTTGGCTTTGAGGAACAGGTGTCACGTGCAAAAGTTGTTAGCTTTGCACTTCACATGAATTCTGCATGGAGGCCACGAGTCCTGTAATAAACAACTTGCATTTTTCCGCGGAGTATGAAACTGCTTCTTGGTATTAAGAAAGTTACATTTGCCCTACAGTGCTGCTATCGCGTTACTTACTAGTACTTACATGTAAGTGCCCTGTCCCTATAACCACACACATGTTTAAAATGACTGTTTGCTGCACTACCTTAGTCTTTTTCTCAACTCATTTTGTAACATTAGGCCACAGCAAGTAAATTTTATGGATGACATCCTCGCGCTCATTGATTTTCGCCTGATTTCAGAAAAAAAAAACAAGAAATTTTGTTGCCCTGCGACGGTGGTCAACATGCCACAAAAGGGCAAATATGTCATGAACGTCCATCTGCAAGACAAGGCTCTGATTTATTCTTTTATTTTTACTTTGATACAATGTTGTATTTTATTCATTTTATATGTGATGTTGCCACTGAATCAAAACCATTTGTACAACAATTGAAAAATTTTATTTAGTCTTTTTTTTCAAAGTTGTTTCAGAGACAAATCGGTGTTGTAACAGTTGGCACAATATAGGTAGAGTATGGCTTCCAGACAGTTCGGTTTATGAGTCACTCTGTCAGTGATTGAGCCCTGTGTTCTGCCTGGTAGCTAGTAGTCTCTAAACTCAGAGACCACCAGGGATCCAGCAAACTTGAGGTGCAATTCCTCGTGTTTGATGGCAAGTGTTGACAGTCCAGGGTGTTCCATTACAAATGAATACCCAGTGTAGTATTTACCTTGAAGATGGTACAGCAAGCTCTTTTTTTGTTCTATTTAATAGAGACACATCTGCAAGGACAGGTAATACTGTTGAATACAGCGATAGAAGACCTGTTGGGTATGATATCATGTTTTGCCGCCTAAATTCTTGTTCAACGAGGTTTACGACCTCAAAATCTGAAAATGTAGGAATCTTGTTTTTTTTGGTCTGCCTTGTTTTTTTTCGCCCTCTCGCATTAATTTTGGAGTCTCCGGAGGATGTCATCCATAAAATTTACTTGCTATGGCCTTATCTTCGTTATACCAACACATGAAAATCATACTATGTAGAAGATGATCATGATAAAACCTAGCGCAGCTAAGGCTAAAAATCGTATGCTTAAAAAAAAAATCTTTTAAACACACCACTTACTCTACAGCTGTAAATTGTACACAATCACCTCAAGGCCGCCCTACCAGCATTGTTTACCTGCCTGCGGGTACCTTTCACCTTTACAATATAGTTCACCTGAATAGCTACCATGTCAGTCTGTATTATGGGTGTGTACTGTAGCTTGTAACATAAACCGAACCACACACCTAGTCTTTTTTTCTAAGGATGTAGTCATAGGAAACTACAACAATCGTATTACTCACTAAAACACGACCATGTTCTGTCCGTTTGAAGCTTCGTGTGTAGTTCTTTCGAGGCCAAAGTTGCTTCAGGTGTTGCTGCAACCTCCTTTGTTATCACCTGAGTACAGGTGAAACCCAATACGTCACGTTAGAGCGCATGTGCAGTGAAAGTAACAAGGTCGGACTTGCACTTTGATCCCAGACAGTCTGCCGGAAGGTGGCGACCTTCCGACATTTTGTGCTCAGCTACATGGCAGGTAAGGATCATCTCACCATGTTTTCATCGATCCAAGTTGTCTTCCATATCCTTGTCAGTACCTTAGTTTGTCTTGTTGTCGCCAAAGCCTTGAGGCTACGCATTCACCTGTGTTTGGACTGTCCCACTAGTGCCCCCAACCCTGAGTTTTGTTGGGGCCACACTAGAAGTTCGTCGTACGATCGCAGACTGATGGCATAAATCTTAGTGTAGCTGCTCATGTGTCCCAAAATTGAGCTGTGTCGTTACCGATAAGGCCGTCTTAGGGCATTGTAGGGTCTTGGTTCTGTCGCAGCCTGCTTGAAAACACTGTGATTGAAATTATACGACGGCCTACAACGAATATGACTGTTACTTCCTGGTGAATCTTGTTCGTCAACAAAGTTACCTGTAGAAAACCCGCGTCGATATGATAGTTCCTAACATTCCGCATTCGTCAATAGATATGATACCATGAGATGAATTTTGATAATGGAATGACAAGTAATTCTGTCACTTTTTGAAAGATTTTGTTTCTGAATATTTCTTTACCTTTGATTCTCACAAGGACCTGGAGGTAAGCCCGTGGTGCTGCTACTCAATGACGAGTATGGCACCAGGAAGGGCGGTATCTCCACCATCCACCGCGGGATGGCGTGCCTACTGGTTTCCAAGGGAGCAAAAGTCTACAGCACAGTCCTGAAAGCCACCAAAGGGGACCAGGCCGATGCGGAGGCTGATGGGGTTAAGCTGATCTTCCCAAAGACCTCTGAGGGTGATCCGCGACAGCCGGAGCTCAGGTGGCTGACCTTTGACCATCCCAGTCGTTATCCTGAGCTCCCCCCAGACGTAGACTTCATCGTCGGCCATGTCAACATCACAAGCCGCGCAGCAAGACAGATCAAGGAGCAGCGCTTTCCTAACGCCAAAGTCGTCCAGGTCACCCACGTGATCCCAGAAGATGTTGGCTACTACAAGAGTGATGACAAGGTGATGACCATGGGAGACGAGAGTGACAGCATTCGTGAAGATCTTCTAAATGCTGACGTGATAGTCTCCGTGGGACCGTTGATGTACGACTACTACAAGAGTCAGACAAGGCAGGTAAAACCTCATCTCGCGTTTTTGCCCAAACCATCCGACATCTTCAGCTCGACGGAAGTAACCTACGTCGACACAGAAACGAAAGTGGTGCTGTCCATCGGCAGGGTCAAGGGCGTGGAGAGGCTGAAAGGCTACGATCTGGCCGCAAATGCCATGGGCAAGGTGATCGACCTTCTACCGCAGGCAAGGTGGCGAGCTCGTGGAGTCAGTGAAGAAGACTTCCCAGAAAGCAAGGCAATCATCCAAGCCAACGCGAAGAACGGCAAATTCAAGTTCACCCCCCTGAAGTACGGCACCCAGGAAGAGCTGAGCAGAGACATGCAGCAGGCCCATGTCGTTCTGATGCCGTCTCGTGCCGAGCCATTCGGACTTGTTGGTCTGGAGGCCATCGCTGCAGGGGTGCCCGTCCTGGTCTCTCACAAGTCTGGTCTTGCCAAGTTCTTAGACCAAGATCCAGATTTCGACCGTCCAATCGTAGAGATCGAAGATGATGATGAAGAAGCCGCCAAAACGCTGGCCAAGCGGATCATGAAGATCCTGACCAGAGGGGAGAAGGAGTTTGAAGCTGCAAGAAGGTTGAAGGAGAGACTCCTGGCCTCAAAGTACTGGGAGGAGTCCCACAGCAAGTTTCTGGAGATATTTGGCCTCTAGGACATCATATCTGTGTCCAGCTAGGGCGTCAGTTATGAAGGGACATAGTTATACAATGAACATCTTCCACTATTCCTTACCTTAGGCAGCAAGTTTCCATCTAGTTCTATCGGCCCCCGTCTCTTCAGTCCAAGGGATGTTAGTTCTTTTCAAGTCCTCTAAGAAGGTACTGCTCCAGTTCTTTGGTCTGCCTCTAGATCTCTTCCTTCTGCCATCTGGTGGCACCCATGCCACAGCGGCCTCTGAACATTACGCATATTTCATCACTAAGTGTATATGAATACCCATGCCAGAGTTACTGTATTGCCTATTGCCATCCATGTTAGAGATCAGGTTTGTTTTTTCTGTTTTCTGTGAACAGTGAATATTTGTAAAATGGTTTATTCCAATGTCATTTTAGTTTGGTTTCTATTCAAGACAAAAAAACTGATTTAGATTCAGACACAGAAAAAAAAATCATGTAATCTTCATTAATGGACAATGATGCAAGTTTATATAGGCTTTGATTTATAACCATTGTAGGAATATAGAGAGTATAATAAAACGTAATTTTTAGATTGGCAGTTATAGTGAGAAAAAGATGATGTAAATGAATAAACTCCCTGGCGTTTGCACGATATTGACAAGTCTCTGTGGTTTTATGTTTTTCATATAATATATATCTTACAAACTGTAATGACTTGAACTTTTTTAAGCATTGGTTCGAGATCTTGAAAGACATTACGGTATCTCTATCGAAGGTAGAAAATAGAATTTTCAATTTTTCAAAACATTCGCTACAAAAATTGATTAAGAACTGGAACTCTGATGGGCCTTCCCAACATATGATGCTGTACTCTCTGTTATGATAGAATCTAACACACAGACAAGCTTGTATGTTTATGTTTTCGTATTTGCGTGATCTAAATGACGCCGACCATGTTGCTCATGCATGGCTCTCTGCGCCAGAAAGACAGGAAATATCGTGTTAACATGTTTGGAATCAATCAATCAATCAATCAATCAATCAATCAATCAATCAATCAATCAATCAATCAATCAATCAATCAATCAATCAATCAATCAATCAATCAATCAATCAATCAATCCACTAAAGAACTAACAAGTTCAGTTCCAACTATATTCGAGACTTCCGATTAGTTTTTAGAACCTAGGATCATTTATGGCTGATAGAATGTTATGGCCTTATGGAGCTCAGTGGTCCATGACCTCCCCCCTCCCCTCCTCGGGTCAGAGGATGATGATGACATCTTTTTACGTTTAGTTGCATTACATCGTCAAATGGTGACAAGTCTGTGCACACACAAAGCTTTTTAATCTGAGACCGCCTGTATTATTTATGTATTGGTTAGACAGACATGCACGCAACCAAGGCTGTCCAAGTAGCAATAAACTAGGCTTTTTGCCATTGCACATCGGGATGGACCCCTACTCTTATCGATAAGTGTGATGGGATCTTTAACATGGTTGAAGTGTGGCTCTCCTCAAACATATAACCTCCGGCGTTACCTCCTATCAGAGAGGACGTCCCTAAACGGAGTGAGGTACACATTTCACCTGAGTCAAGTTCGTGTATGTCTTACAGACGCCCCCCTCCCCAGCTCACCTGCCCTACGACCTTGAATGAAGCATCAGTGTTTACCTTTCTGTGGGCATTTGTTCTCATGAATGGGTGGCGCGCCAGTCTGTATCATGGGTATGTACGGGTAGAGTCAGTCAACCATACATTTTACTTTCAGTGTTGGTAGCTACACAGTCTTTGTCTGTAGTGCATGAAAGTGCTTAAAATTAAATCTTTACTTGACAACTGACTAAAAGATCGGTCTACGTCTTCAACTTTCTTGCGCTTTGGGTCAGTCAATCTGAACTTTCAGGTATCACGAAAGCCTCTTTCACAGCCGACATGTGAAAAATAACCTTCTGGTTCAGTGCGCATGTAATGTGAAAGTAGACAGACAGAGGCGTGGCAAGGTTTGGAACTGGAGGCAAGGCGTGTCTTCGTATCCTGGTAAGTGCGAAATCTCTGTCTTTCCATTTTACGATCTGTGACACCTTCTTCAGTGCGTTTGAACCCATTTGAACTCCTTTCGCTCAGGCATCAAGGCAGTAACGGCACTATCCTGAGGTGTTCTCCACAACGGGCAGGATTTTGACAACGCCATTTGATAGAAAGTTGGGCAAGAATGTGTACCGGAGGACTGACCATGTTTATCTATGTAGCATTGCTGTGTAGGGTGCTTTAGACACGATTTTTGTGTCGACTAGCTTCGATAGTACCACAGTAATCAAAATCATGAATTTTGAAAGGTACCGTGCGTAGTACTAGTCGACAGCAAAATCGTCACTTGTGTACCCCGCACGGCAATTCTACACAGTTTCACATAGTCCGCAAAGTCCAGATCGAAAGGAGTTGATAATTAAAATGGGTGCTTTGTTTATTTAGTGACTGTTCTAAAGGAATGCAGGCGCGGTGTCCCTAATGTTTGTCTGGCAACAGTTTCGATGTTGCCAGACAAAAAGAGAAGACAAAACCACCTGTGAACGGTCAGAACCTTGAAAATATTTCAAAATCTCTCCAGCTTGTTTGCTGATGATTGTGCCACGTATCCCTGTGTGTTACAGGTCGTGATCTTTCAAACGCTTCTGTCAAACGAACGGTTATTTCAGTATGTCTGTTATTGGGTGAAGTTTGATATTATAGCTTTGCGTGTATTTGGCCAAACAAGCCCGCAGCAAACTAGGTAAAACACGCTTTTAAACAAGGATAACGCGTCTGGGATCGAATACTGTAATAGTATACATAATTGTACCTCGCCTGCGCTTCGGTTTCAAGGTTATGCCACCAGCATTATTTACCTGCAGGCAAGTCGCACCTTTGTTATGTCTGAATGGGTGATATGTCTGTCTGTATTATGGGTGTGTAAGAAGGGAACCAGTTAACCGTAACAGGTATTTTAGCAGGACGAATCATCACCAAATCTTTGCGATCTGCGCTATGAAAAGTAGCAAAGAACAAACCTTTCTTATGAAAACACGAAAACCTGTGCAGATGTCAACACCGATCCTACTTCGGGTATCGTGATAACCCCCATTACTGTCCTCTGTTTACAGGTGAAAATTTTCCCGCCCTTTTAGAGCGCATGTGCAGTGAAAGCTGAGAAAGGTGACTTGCACTTTGATCATTGACAATCTTTGAGAGTGTGGCGCTCTTCCGGAATGAAGACGTGTAACTAGGAGAAAAATACACATGGTAAGTTAGAGATCATTCTTGTTTACACTTTAAGGTATGTCTTATCCTTGTCAGTACCTTTGACGATCTTGAGAGAAATGAGATTTTGTCCTGGCGACACCCCTTTTTCTCTAAGAACAGTATCAATGTCAACTTACTTGTTAGATAACAAACTAACTGCAAGTACCCAAATGGCTACGTGAACACTAAAATAGAAAGTGTAGTACTGGTAGTGCAACCTGTATCCTGGTGTAAGACATATCCATGGTATAAAATATGGATCAAAATCGAGGTAATGTAGGTTTTATCAACGTAACTAGTCTGTGTAAGGTCAACCATAACCATCCATCGTTATGGCATTATATTCAATTCTGGCTACACTCATAACTGTATGGGTGCTATTTTCCTATTGATGGAACTTTTCTCGCTAGTTTTGTCTTACAGCAATGATGTGCTTGCCATGGTCATGGGTAGGGGCATTGCTCTCCCCTGAATGAGTGGCGATTACTGCACTATTTTGAAACTCTTAGGACGTTTAATATGCATTTCACAAACCTATCAGAACTTTGTCTTGGCGTCCTTACACAGGACCACGCATTCTTCTGAAGGATTATTACCATTTAAACATCAGTAATAAAACGTTTTATTTTTCTCAAGAACAGTTCGAACAGTAACTCCTGCACCTGAAGACAGACATCGGTGGGCAAGTGTGTACAACATGCCTGCAAAAGGTGAGATTCCAGTGGTTATCCCTACCCAGTTACCACGTCAGTTGTTAAGATGTAGAATTTACATTACTTTGGCCAGCGTTGGATTCGCAATTTGACCAAAAACATGTACATGCATCTATATTATGTGTATTGTGTATTGCATACAGTTCGACTGAACTGTTGATATTTAGATATTTTCGTAGCAGTTACTGTTGTACATGTACTATCAGAAGCACTGGGCAGCATTAGAAATAGTTGTAGTAGCAGGTTGTTGTTAAGTAATGTCAGATAGACACTCTGGAGAACTGAGGCTTGACGAGTAAAGAACAAAATTTATTATCTACATTGCCTTTTGAACAACAGCGTGTGCCAATACCCAAGCAGCAGCGGTGCAAGCTAGTGGGACTGGATCATTTGGAAACGTTGAACTTCTGTACATTTGTACTTGAAAATGCCATTGAGCCGCAAAGAATGTTTTTGACGATAGACATAATCAGAGGTCACGTCCGCTTATATGGAGCATTACAATTGAAATTGCATTACAAGAGTGTCACATGCTTCTCTGTGTTACACATTCACTTGCAGGTGTTCAAAAGTACTTCTTGCAGACTAAGAACCATGTGGGTGCGGCATGGAGGGACCTGGCTAGGTGTCTCGACTTTGAGACACACGACATAGAAAACATTCACACCCAATGCTTCAATGACAAAGCTCGCTGTATGGCGCTATTGGAGCAATGGCACACGCGGGATGGAAACGATGCCACCATACATGTGCTGATAGAGGCTCTGGCTGAGGCAGGCCTGCAGCGCGTTGTGGATCATCTACAGGAGAAATTCCCAGGTATTTTATGTTACTTTCTGTTACACTGAAGGGTAAGGATTACTAAGGAAGTATTTCATTGAGGCCAAGGCAGTAGCAGAAAGACATCAACTTAATAGTTCTTTTCTGTGTTGCAGCGTATCCACCTGGTAATTTTGTCGGCTTGCCTTTCACCTAGGGTCTTAAATCTACGGCGAAAATGCTATATGTATAGCTGTGTGGAGATTAATGCCTTTTTAGATAGGGGGGGGGCAAACTAGTAATGGACGCCTTTAACACACACCCTGGTCTGTACGTAGTTCTATCTGTGACTGAAGACGCGAATACAATACTTTCTAACTTAATGTGTGTGGTGTGTATGGGTATTGCAATGTCTGTCATACGCCATAATGACAATTAATTGTAACCTTGTTTTGTAGAGCTGGCAGAAGCCGAAACGTCACCTGAACCAAAAAGGAGGAAGATTGAAGGTAAATTCTACAAAGTAGATATCAGTTAGCAGATGAAACTGAAATAGGTTTGCCTGATTTCTTCGTATCATGTATACACTTCAATTTTCTTACTGTTTGACTATTACTGACTGGATAGCACTGCTATCAATTTCTAGTTAAATACTTCATTATCTCCAGTTTGGTAACTCTGAGCCTTATTTTTGCATTGTACACTACTCAAACACCTATTGATACCAAGGAGATCAAAGTTTCCTTGGTGTCACAATTAGAGCGTTGTAATCATTTATTAAGAGCATTGTTTGAATAGTGGTAGAAGAGTAACGTTTTCTTTCTGTATCACACACTGCAAAGATTCGTTTGCTAAAAAGAAGGTTCATAGCGATTGGTTTCATGTTTACCCCACCCAGCAGCATCACCTAGCGGAAGTAGAGGGCACAGCAGTCGTTCAGGGTCCCAGGCGCCACCCCAGACTGTCGTTGTCGCGCCCTCACAGGGAGGCAACGCTGATGCCCCCATGAGTAATCCAGGTACATACAGAAGCGTATATCTGGCGATGCAACCTTAGCTTTGTATGAAGTGTTGTATCAGCAAATACCTGTAATATGCAAGCTTATCTTTGGAGAACACTCAACAGAGAAGTGGGTTTATTGTTATCTTTGATTTAAACTATTCGGTCTGTCTGAGAAACTAGCATAAAACAAAAAGGGTGGGCACTCAATATTAGATCTTGCTATAACGTCAAAACAGTTTCTCATCAAAACAGAAATCAGTCAGCCGGCTAACTATATCTTTTGGGATTGTGCTTTAGGGTTTTTGTTCTTGTCACCATTCCTATAGGTCCTGGAGTGCCGGTAATCTTGTTGGTCAACGACGAGTATGGGACTTCCAAGGGGGGAATTTCCACCATCCACTGCCAGCTGGGCCAAACCCTGAAGGGCAAGGCAGTCGTGTACGCCACAGTCCTCCAGCGGATTGAAGATGTACCCAAAGAAGACCAGGAAGCAGCAGATAAAGACGACGTCAAGCTGATAGGGCCAGATCCACGAGGTAATAAGGCTGACCCAACGTTAGACTGGCTGACCTACTACCACGGTTTCCACTACCCAAACCTCCCTCAGGACGTCACCTGCATCATCGGCCACGCCGACATCACAGACACGGCGGCACGAAACATCAAGGATGAACGCTATCCACAGGCAGACCTCATAACGTTCACCCACGTCATACCTGAGGATACAGATTACTACAAGGGAGGTCGGAAGGCCATGAAAGCACGGGAGAAAGAGAATGATATGCTTGATAAAGTCCACAACGCAAAGGCAGCTTTCTCGGTGGGCAATCGGATCTACGGCCACTTCAGCACCAAGTACAAAGGAGATAAGAAACCAAATAGTCACTTCGTCTTCCTCCCAAAGCCATCCAAGATGTTTCTGGACGTCAATGTCCCGCCTGGAGGAGAGCAGAAAGTCGTCCTATCCATCGGCAGGGTGAGGAAAGTGGAGAAGCTGAAGGGTCATGACTTCGCAGGAGAGGCCATAGGGGTAGTTGTAACGGAGGTAGAGAACATCCGTTGGGACGTGCGTGGCATCGACGAGGACGATTGGGAGACAAGCCAGAAGATCCTGGAAGAAGCCCTGAACAGTGGAGACCTGAACCCCAACCTGCTGCCCTACGGGACCCAGGAAGACATCAGGGACGACATGATGACAGCCCACCTCGTCCTGATGCCGTCCCGCTCCGAGCCGTTCGGGCTGGTCGGCCTGGAGGCCATCGCCGCTGGCATCCCCGTCCTCATCTCCGACAAGAGCGGCCTGGCGAAAATGATCAGCGACCTGATCAAGCAGAAGAAGATCAGCGCAGAGCACAGGAACGTCATCGTGGAGACCAGCGTGAACGACCGCCATCGTGCCGATGATGTAAAAAGGTGGGCAAAGAGAATCGCGGACGTCCTCAAGTACAGCGACTCGGAGTTCGAGAAAGCTGCAAGGTTCAAGCGGGAGCTCGAGGAGTCCAGGTACTGGGAGGAATCCCACAACACCTTCCTGCAGGCCTGCGGCATCACGACTTGAGCAACGCGTCAATGGGCAACAGTGGACACCACGAATGTACAGCATAGACAAACTTTACTGGTGTTTGATATTTGTGAATGGTGAATGAGTATGCCCTTGTCAGATCTAGCTTGTCCAATCAGCCATGTTGCCTTGCACTGGCTACCCATTCACAAATGTCAAATATGAGATGGTTTGTGGTAGAAATATTCATACTAATGGTGGTAAGTTGGTATTCAGTTTGGTGATTCCAAAACCATTCTCAATTCCATGATGCCCGACGCCAAACCTTGAAGATGATTTACTCTGTACAGAGAACACTGCATTCCACATAATTTCCTAAGCATAACTTTAAGAGTACAGTCAGATTTACTAAAAATAGAAAAACTGAAGGAAAAAAACATGGAGTCTTACATGTATGGTTTGTATGTGAGAAGAAGGCCCTAACTGTAAGGAAGAATTAGTGTATATGATTGGTGATAGAGGATTCAGTTTGCTTTTCTAGGAATAGTAATAAACATTGTAAGAAGTGGCACTCCCCTAGCAGCTGTCATTGAAACTGCAGTCCACAAGATTGTCATGACTCTGCTGGCCGAATGGAAATATGAGATCTCTGAGTGCCTTAGATGGTAACTGTAACTAGATGGTAACTGTAATTATATCAATGGAATTCTGTGAGTAGAATAGTAATGGTGATTTTGTTTTGCCTTTGATGCCACAGGCAATCTTTGTCATACCCAGTAGCAGTTTTGCTAATAAAAATGACATTCTGGAATTTCTGGTTGTCTGATTTCTACTTGAAGTGTAAAGAAAAGTGTGCTCAAAGTTAGCTGAGTATTCAGTCTCTTTAGTTGTTCAAATCAAACTGTCAAGAAAGCTTTCACATAACATGCATCATTCTATATATAACATCCACACACATTTGACATGGCAAAATCATGTTCAACACATTTTTAATCCTTGCTTTTTCTTTACAAACTGTTTTTTGTTATCTGTTGGTCTTTGACAAGACGAAATCTACATCTTGTAGATGATTTGTCTGTTTTTCACACAGGTTTGTACTGTGACACACAGAAAGAAAAGTTCAGAATCACACTTTTCCAGGCACAGGTACACACCACCATAACATTGAAGTACTGAGACATTGGTGTGTTTGTATTTCAACACAATAACTGACATCATACTAAATCATATATCAATATTCAATCGTAAATTTTTCACCTAAACGTATGGACTATGTAAGTCACAGTTGATTATTTTTGTGGTAATTTACATAAAATAAGTTTTAACTGGAACGATGTAAAACCTCTGAGAATCAGGAGCCGAGAGAATCCAACTGTTCTTGTATCGTCTCCAACTGTGAAAAACATGAAACAAAGAAAATGAACAAGTACAGTTAAACCTGTCTATAGTGATCACTCAAGTGACTTGGAGAAAATGATCACAGTATACAGGTGGTCACTACAGACAGTATTCTTTGCTTCTGTCAATGGGAAAAATTAAGAGATGACCAAAAAATGGTTACAAATTCCAGATGGTCTTAATGTAGAGGTGGTCACCAGTACAGGTTTGTATCAAACAAAAAATACTACAATGTATCTTTAACAGATTTTTAATAGAGTTAAACATAGCAACAGAAAACAGTTCATTCAACAAGAAACAAAATAGAGACTAGAACTAGTAGAAGAAATATTGCAGCAAATACCAGAAGCTGGCAACATGTACATGTACGTACCTGACTGTAGAATTCATACAACTCATCATGAGTGAACTCCATCCTCACTTTTTCTCTTGTCTGTAAAAAGAAATAGCAATCAGACTGATTTCAGATTTTCACACCAAAAAGAAATTGCCACACTCTGCACAGGAGGCTGAAACTATACAGTTTAAACAGCATTTTGCAGGAAAATAGGACGTCAAACTCACGTCGTCATCATGTCTGACTCCCAGTTCGAACATGGCGTTGGGCAGCTTCATCTTCGTCTGCGAGGCTTGGGCCAACTGTAGGTTCAGCCTCCAGTTCACCGACTCTAACTGTGACAGGAAACAGGGTTGGTGTTTAAGTTTTAGTTCTATATGTTAAACCTTATGTTGTTTGATACAATAATGGGGTTCAGTAAGAAGTGGCAGGTACAAATGAACATTATTAGGAAAAGTAAATGATAAGACAATAAGGAAACATAAGCAGCTAAGTTTGTAACTGTGAGTGCAAAAGATACGACAGATGACTTTAGTGGGTTTGTTATTGTAGTAGGGATGGTACATGTACTACTGTAACACTACTGCTGTTAATATCTACATAATTGATATGAGATTCTCAGCTGGGCTGTCTGTTTGCTGCTTAGAATGAAAAAAGTCCATTTCCTTTGGTGCATAACAGTAAAACTACATTTTTTCTGGAAGCTGGCATTGATTTTCATTTTGCTTTGACACGGATGGCTAACACACACACCACATACACCACAACACATGTATGTTCATGTTCAGTATCTGTATGGCCAGTAATAACCACACTTTGGTGTAAAACACCAGCTTTAATAGCCTTTATTTAATTTGCAGGCACACCACACAGCTGTAGCTGGTTATATTACATTGAATTTGAATGTCATGCTCCTTGGCTCACCTGGTCAGGTGCCAGAGTTCTCTTTCTCAGCTTCAGGATCACCTCTTTGCCGTTGGCAGCCCATGCCTTCACAAACACAGATATCTACAGGAACACATGTGCACATGTGGTATATAAATATACAGTAGTTAAAGATATTTATCAAAACAGCAGTATACTGTACATGTATATCTGTGCATGGAGCTCAAGACTCAAAGAGTTCCCATGAGGACATGACTGTAACAAACTGTTGTTACCAACCCTGTTATCACGGCAACATGTTTCTATGGCAACCCTACCTTTTCTTCCTCCAGCTGGATGTTCTTCAGCTGTTCTTCTAACACAGCTGGTTTGGCACTGTGGTAGGCAGCCTGGATAGGGACACAAGTCAATAACTTAGCAATAATCATCAATAACATAGTGTTGAATATCACTTTGGCACTGTGGTAGGCAGCCTGGATAGGGACACAAGTCAATAACTTACTGTAAATCATCAATAACATAGTGTTGAATATCACTTTGGCACTGTGGTAGGCAGTCTGGATAGGGACACAAGTCAACAACTTACAAATAATCATCAATAAACTAGTACTAACTCATCACTATGGCACTATGGAAATGCAGCCTGGACAAAACAAACATTAGTACTAGTAACTTAGTAACTGCTATTATTGCTAGTCTGAGACTCAGAGAGTTATCATCAAACAACAACTCTGGTATTTAATACTACACTACTCCTAATCACTCAACAATATACATTTGTAATTTTCACCACACTTTTTGTTTGCTTATTTGTTCCAATGAAAGCCAGAGATGCTTGTAGAAGTAGAGTAGACTTACATGTAGTTTGGGCAAGAAGCCCTATAGCAAGAACATTTGTCCAATGCTTTAAGTCTATTGAGTATTATTATAAGCATTGCAGTCAGTCTACCCATTGCAATCTGATGACCTGCTCTTTGTTTACTTCTTTGTTTGTTTACCTGTTCCAAGACGAAGGCTGTTGTCTCTAACACCAGCTGCAGATCGGCCCCCTGCAGCCCAAGGGCCTGCTGCAGCATCTCTTCCTCCTCCTCTGAAAAGGACCGATCATCCTGGGAACAAGTCAGCAGAAATCTTACAACACTGCTCATCCTGGGAACAAGTCAGCAGAAATCTGAATACTACATGCTATGTATCCTGGGAACAAGTCACCATAAATGCTGCTCATCCTGGGAACAAGTCAGCAGAAATGTAAATGCTGCTCATTCTGGGAACAAGTCAGCAGATATCTAAATGTTGTGCATTTTATAATGACAAGATGGGGAACTACAACTTTGCCTGATGGGTATACAAGTAAATTTGGTCCTAGCTGGCTATCAATGGTGTTAACTCACTTTTACTTTAGCCTAGAGACAGACATGTTAGGGCCCAACAAAAAGCCAGGCTTACCCTGAGATGGAGCTTCTGTAGGATCCTCTGGAGGAGCCTGGGGAACTTGGCTGCATCCAGCTGGTTGATCAGACTCACCGCCTTCTTTATACTGAGGGGACAAACAAGAGATAGTGTCACCTGCACATGAACTGTTATTACTCATAAAAGATCAATTTTTTACCATAGGCCGCGCCATGTGGCCTATGGTATAGTGCCCGGAATCACCTTGGTGGATGGGTCGACAGAAGTTGCACAAAGTCTAACCGCACGTTACGCAATGCCAAGCCAGGCCTCGAAATTAACAGTGTTCCGATGTCAAAATGACGCTAAATTTCAACTCGGGACCATTCAAATTACGTTTCGGCAATTTTGGGGCAATTGGACAATTCTGTCGTCCACGTCATTAAGGAACGCGATCCATCCGTGGGAAGCAAAGGGAACACTGTCTATTTTTCAGGTCTTTCAATTCACTCTTTTTAGCATTGCTGCAATTCGAGCAAGGTGAGCAAGTCATTAATAGTGCACACCCATGCCACCCAACCAGCTATTCCAATTTTGGCGGCCTATGGACAGCTTCTTTTAAAAGCTTTCATGTTACTTCAATGTTATACCGAGGGCACTTCCTCTTCTATAACTGTTATATAAGATGTCTTTGGTTGTACCAAGGACCCCTTGGACACAGTCACTACGGACACTTTTTGGCGGTTTTGACTATTTTCCTCATTGACCCAAGCAGTTCAAAAATCCTGTCTAAAGTGGCCACCGGTTTGTGGTCGCAGTGGACAGGTTGGACTGAAACCGAGCTTGCTTCCGGTTTCCTGGCCAGGCACCGGGAACTGCTAGTACCTCTATTTCCAGCCGTTGTACCAATGTACAATCTTCTAATAGCATCAATATTGCTTCAAAACATTCCCTGCTACTCACATTGAGATCCAGAAACGAAATAACGTCAAACAGAATCAATTTGAGGAAGAAAACGAGGAAAAGTTGGCCCTTACTTCGCTGTAGCTGTGAACATCAACGCCATCTTGTTTCCTACAACCTTTGACCTTTGTCCGACCAAACTTTTGTTGACCGTCTCGTTCTTTACTTTGTAAACACCGCACACCTGGACGGGCTATGGGACAATAAAGATTGATTCCAATCAAGTGTTTGAGAAAATTAGGTTCGTAAATTTGCTGGAGTTGGGGAAGTTGTTTTTGCCACGTCGATATTCTGACCCTCCCCTTTTAGTTGCAATGGTTGTTAGTCACGGTAGCAGACTCTGCAACGGGAATCATAATTTGATTTCTTTGCTTTCTATTTTGCAACTGACAGCTTTTCATGATTATAACGATTGTTTTGAACAGAGCAGATAACAAAACACGGTGACAAACACAAAACAGTTCGCAGTCAAGAAAAGCATGGTAAACAGAAGATCCTTCTCCTGAAGCCTGCAGGATAGCCTATCTTTCTTTTCCTCCCAAGATGGCGGCTGGACGTGCTGAAGCGGCGTTCTGTCTCGGGCAGCAGTGCCTGTCCGTGCCGATGGCGATGTTCGCCGACAACCGGCGGCGGCTGTGCGAGCGGCTGCGGCGGAACGACAAGGTCTCGGACGGGTCGTACGTGCTTCTACAGGGCGGGGAGTCCCAAAACCTGTACTGCAGCGACAAGGAACTTCTCTTCCGGTAGGGACACAGATCGCTCTTCCCCCCTCCCCCATAATGTGGGATTGTTTCCATATGTTGTTTTCAACTTATAGACTGTAATATCGCGGTGTCAGGAACTTAGACAGAGATGTATGCCAGACCAAGAATGGAGCGTTTGTACGAAATGACATCAAAGGTGTTGCTACCTCCTTCGAGGACAGGTTCTCTTTCTGTTTTGTATCTTGGTTGGTTGGTTGGTTGGTTGGTTGGTTGGTTGGTTGGTTGGTTGGTTGGTTGGTTGGTTGGTTAGTAAGTTGGTTAGTTGGTTGGTTGGTGCTTGTTGAATGCTTGCTTGGTGGGTTGGATGTTTGAAGAGGTACAGGTAAAGAAGCAAAGGAGTGATTGAACCTCCTTGAGTGAACCAACAAAAGTTGAAGAAGAGACCTTATTTGAAAGTGCAGTAGATTACTGTATATAGAATTTTTAGGAGGCAGGTCAGTACTTTTTTTGGCATATCAGCAAGCTATGATTTTGATTAATTTGATATATATTACAGAGTGCAGTTATGCCTAATAAGACATGTAAGAGTTATGTGTAAATGCATGTGTTCTTTGCCCCTCTTCCCCACCCAGCCAAGAGTCATACTTCCACTGGCTGTTCGGTGTCCTTGAGCCAGGCTGTTTCGGAGCGGTGGAAGTGGCGACGGGAAAGGCGTCGCTCTTCGTCCCAAAGCTCCCAGCGGAGTACGCGGTATGGATGGGAACGATCCACCCTCCGGAGCACTTCCGCGACAAGTATGCCATCGACGATGTGTACTTCACCTGTGACATTGCCCAGGTCCTCGCTGATAAGAAGGTTAGGATGGGCCTCCTTATTTATAAAACTATGTTCTCTGTCAGGTCTACTTGTTCTATAGGGGACTGATCACTCAGTTTAACTTGATCAGGAGGCACTTTCAGTAGAAGGGCTGGAAAAAAAGGACAAAAGATTACTGTAGAATAAACATACCCCCCGGAATAAACGTACCCCCCGGACAAATCTTCAAAATCTAATAAACATACCCCCCGGAATAAACGTACCCCCCGGAAAATTACCAAAATTGACCGGGTAACCTGTGTGTATTATACTAAAATGCGCCCCTACTCATATATGCGCAAATCTTTAACTGTTATTTGCAATTATGAATTTAAATAGACAACAAAGAGAGCATTTCTGGAACAAATGTACACATGTTGTTGTGAAATACATATAATCATTGTTACAAAAAAGGCAGCTGCCTATTAGTACACAACGGTGCTTCCACAGTTCAACAAGTGAAAAATGTCATGATACAAACTGTACATGCATTTTCTGCCCAGGAACTTGGAGCAAGTATTCCAAAGGTGTTACTGATATTAATATATTAAAACTAAACCTAAGCTAGTACCTACCCAATCATATTTCATCACTTCCCAAACAAAATCACATATCAACACAGCTGAATAAATAAAAATGTGATTATGTCTAAAAAAATAACTAAAAATTTGAATTAAAATTAAATTGAAATCAAAATTAAAATTAAAATTCACATTTTACAGCTTACCAAAAACGCTGCCAACAATTTCTAATCTTGTACAAAATGAAGTAACATCGCGATATTCAATGAATCAATGTTTAATCTTGCACCCAGAAACAAAATTCTACCTTGGCCACCTAGCGAAATATGATCAAACTGCAGTTCTTCAGATATCTTGAAAACAAGATGGCCGCCTTGCGTGCCGAGCGCTACAGATTTTCTTTTTCAAGGCCGAAAAAATGTGCCCCAAACTCGTAAAAATGGATTGAATACAAGGTCAGTAGAACGAAAAAATGTTGTTCTCTCGATGTTTCACTTGTTGGAGCACTGATGCTTCATTCAAAGGGAAAATTTGCGTGAGTTATTTTTCTCCATGCTGCCGATTTGAAAGTAACAGCTGTGTTAGTGGCCGGCCGGCGGCGAAAACAGGCCCGAAAATGACAAGTTTCCCGCTACAATACGCGTTTGTAAACGTCTTGACGTCGAAGATTTGTCGATTTTTTTCACGCGTATTCGAAAAAAAAATACTGATTTTCCAAAAATTAATAAACGTACCGTGCAAAATAAGAACGTACCGGGTGGACGTTCCGGCCCAAAAAAATAAACGTACCGGTACGTTTATTCGGCAGTTGAGAGTAGTCTTTTAATAGAAAACGTTTTATAATTATAGCTACATGTAGGTGTACATGTACTGACAACAAGCGTTATTTGTATTACAGTCCAACCTGTCTCTAGTGACCTCTGAAGTGACTTGGGGAAAAAATGTTCATAGTAGACAGGTGGTCACTATAGTATAGACTATAGTATAGACACTTTATATTAGACAGGATTCTTCATCAGAAAAGGATTCTTTCTAGTAATTCTTTGGTCAAGGGGAAAAATCATCTCAGGGGCCATTCAAAAAATCTGCTTTTGGATAGGTGGTCAAGAAAGCAATTCAAAAGAGATGTATGGAAATATGATTTACTAAATTCTTTTGTTACTGATAAGATTCAGGAATATTAAAACTTCTCCTGTACCAGTATTTATCAATTTGCTCTGCACTTATCAGAATTGCCCCTTTGTTGACACATTGTCCAGCTGTGTTTGTACTGTTAGCTGGTCACCAGAAAGGCACAAGGAATTTGAAAACTGCTTCTCACAGAAACTGGTAGCTGTGGATTTGGCTGTAGTCTCAAGTCATCATTGATGAATCTTTATTGCATATTCCTGCCCAAATGGGCTAAATGCATATGTGACCATATCATGGTCTAGAGGATATAGAACAAGGAGTATTGAATACCCAAATGCTACATTCTCAGTGTTTGAAATACTTTTTTGAACCAGGTAGCACAGTGTGCACCTTTGAGTTTAGCGGTACATATTTTCAGGTTGTGTGGTGCGCTACCTGAGTCAGGGAGCAACTAGCGCACAAGAAAATCAGGTAGCAATTGCTAGTGTGCTAGTGGGTATTTCGAACACTGATTCTAATGCTAAGTGCTAACAGTCTAAATAAATCTAAGTACTTGTAAATCATTGACAGGTTTTGCTCAGAAAGAGCCAAAACAAATTGTGATAAAAGTTAAACTAAGAATTTAAAGATTCATCAAGTTATAACATATATTTTTGTTTTTCATTGACCTACAGCAAAATAATATAACCTTCTCCCTGCTGCCTAACCTTGTAACCAATGTAAATGCGTTAATGAGACTTGGCATGGCCCAATCCCATATTTCTATTCATATCTCTATTGCCATATTGCCACCAGTACATAATTCAAATAATGAAGACCATCTGTAACACCTATTCATTCTAAATAGTGCACCTTGCTAACAGCTGAGTGCATCCATTCATGGATATGATCCCAGAGCCAAACCTGTCAAGAGCTATTTTTGTGACCGATGGAAACAGCTCAAGTATCATTACCACATGTCACTCCTTTTGTTGCCCAGGGCACGCAATTGTGCAGGTGTACAAAAGAACACTTGTAATGACTTTTCACTTGAAATGTCAAATTTTACCTTCATCACTCATAATGTAGGAAGTATGGATCATACTAAAAACTGTTCAGAAACTATTGCCATTATTTCTTTCATATTTCATATAGCAGCAAATAAAAATCCACATATACCTATATGTATGTGTAAACTCAGTACATAGACTGGTGTAGCTAGACATCAGAAATACCTGCACAGCTCCAATTTTACTTGCACTTACCTGCATATGCAGGTGGTATTTCCAAGCCCTGGGCATATATGTAAGTGAGCCTACTTATGGAAGTGTCTGAAAGAATTGCCATCCTTTAGATGTACAGTAGTCCACTCTACATAATGTATGCACTGAAGTCTGCCTGAAAAATGTCCAAAACAAGCCTAATATCTGCTTGGAGAGTTTTAGTTTTACCTTTATTTTTCTTGTGTTCTTCCAGCCATCCATGCTCCTGACCCTGCGTGGAGTGAACACAGACAGTGGGACCACGTGCCGCGAGGCCGCGTTCGACGGAATCAGCGAGTTCAATGTCAACAACAAACTGCTACACCCAGAAATCATGGAGTGTCGTGTCATCAAGTCCCCCATGGAGATAGAGGTGCTCAGGTACACTAACAGGTGAGTCAGGTGTGCTGGTATACTAATACATGTACACATGTAGGTTAGTGAAACAGGTGCTCAGGTGTGTTGGTATTACAACAGGTGGGCTGTACAGGTACACCAATAGGTGAATCAAACAGGTGTGCTTGTATTATAACAGGTGAGCTGTACAGGTGTACATGCACACCAACAGCTGGTGTGTTACGCCAAAGGGCGATTATACCGGCTATACAGATAAAGATACAGAACAGGTGAGCCAAACAGGTGTATGTGCTGGTATTACAACAGGTGAGCTGTACATTGTGCAGGTACACCAAGACCCCGTTCATACGGATGCGCTGAAAGCGCTTTCGATGTGGTTTGGCCGGATTCTGGATTCATGTGGCTCCATCTGAACGCTCCGAATCGCATTGAAAGCGCCTCGATCCCAAACCACATCTGGATGTGGTTTCAAACCGCCTTGACTGGATCGCGATTTGCGTCTGAACGCGCCGAAGCGCTTTCATCAGGTTTATTTTGCATATCAACCTGGTCAGTGACCTCGGGGTCTGCAAATAACAAGTGGCGGCGTTGGCAACGAATTCTTACAAGGGCCACCCGTAGCCTGCGTCTCCTTCGTACTCCTTTGAGCCGGTTGCAAGCGATTATCCGTAAAAAAAACACGACAACTTCTAGGGCATGATGCACTTTCACCCCTAACCTCTAACATTGGCAAGACGCCACCTTGCGTGTTTTCATCAAACAACAATGAATGTAGTTTAGGCAAATCGTTCTCGGGCACGGTTTAGAAGGAACGTGTGGCACGTGGACCAGATGTGAGGAATGTGGTTTACCCGAATTGAGCTCAACGCGCATCCGTATGAACGGGGTCCAAGAGTTGAGTCCAACAGCTAGGTGTGCTGGTACACCAACAGGTGGGTCCAACAGGTGTGCTGATACTACTATCAATAGGTGAGCCGTGTAGGTGCTCATCAGGTACACTATACAAATTGGAATATATTGCTAACCATGTAAAAGACTACGATAAAAAGCTGGTCATAAAATTCCATGATAAAATGATTTTGTTGGTGACGTTGGATCATCTTTTTCTTAAGTTTTATTACAAGCTGATAGACCATTATGGCTTAGCTGTTAGAGACTCCTTCCATCTCGTTGTTACAGGATCAGCAGTGAGGCTCACAAGGAAGTGATGAAAGCCATCCGGCCGGGGATGCACGAGTTTGAACTGGAGTCTCTGTTCCAGCACTACTGTTACAGCAACGGGGGCATGAGGCACATGTCCTACACCTGTATCTGTGCCTCGTCTAACAACGCAGCCACACTGCACTATGGACACGCAGGTTAGTGTTGCACACCTGTTCCAGCACTACTGTTATGTACATTTTTGTAAAGTAACATGAGGCATATGTTATGCACCTATATCTGTGCCTCATTTAACAACACAGATGTCATGAAAGTAAAGGCAACCAATGTAGACATTCAATGAGCTAAAAATGGATTAACACATATTTCATACCAGGTGCTCCTAATGACTGTGTGATTAACAAACCTCATTTTTTCCAGGTGTTTCTAACAATTGCCAGATTAAGAGGTGATGATATTTCCAGGTGCTTCTAACGAACGTCTGATTGAAAAATGGATAGATAGGCTTGTTTGATATGGGAGGAGAGCACTACTGCTACACCTCATCAGGTATCACCTGTTCCTTCCTGTGGTTTGTAACGAACGTTGTTACTTCTAGGTGCTCCAAACGACCGTCTGATTAACGATGGTGAGATGTGCCTGTTTGACATGGGTGGGGAGTACTACTGCTACACCTCGGACATCACCTGTTCCTTCCCCGCCAATGGCAAGTTCACGTCCGACCAGCGGATGATTTACGAGGCCGTGCTCCGCTCCAACCGCGCCGTCATGGCCGCCTGCCGCCCAGGTGAGCGCCGCTTCAGTTGGGAAGTTCGTATCGCTGTCATCTCAGAATGAGTAATGGTACATTTTGTAACTAGGTTTTTTGACATTATACTTTATCTGATGTTTACTCACTCATTCACTATCCGGTTAAGCGTCTGTTGTTCCCCATCTTCTGAGGGTTAGACGTGCTTACACACTGATGCTGAGGCTTGATGGCAGCCCGCCATTTGCCTCTATCCTGTGGGTTGATGTTGTTGTGATGTTGTGCACCCAAAATTTTTCTGTGCACATAAATTTGTAGGTTAGATGCACCATTGCAGTGAGTGCACCTATTACCAAAAGTGAATTTTCAGCCCTGGTGTGTGACCTTGATGTTGTTCCCGCAGGCGTGTCGTGGCCGGAGATGCACCGCCTGTCGGAGCGGGTTCTGCTGCAGGAGCTGCGGGACGGCGGACTGCTGCAGGGCGATGTCGACGACATGATGAAGGTCAGAGGTCATAGTCCAATATGTAAACTCTATAGAAATGGCCAAGCACTTCTTACAGTTTCTTATAGAAAAGCAACTGAAATCATGGCACGGTGTGCACATTTTGTTCCTTTTTGGTGAACAGTTATACTGCATACCAACACAACAAAAAGTCTCGCACAATCTGTCAGACTGTTCTAGTGTTCCAAAAGAAACTATAGGAACTAGGAGCTACTGTAGTTTTGATAAGGTTTGACTAACCACTATTTGAGCACATTATCTTAATTTTTTTCTGTAAAGACATGCTTTCAAATTAAAAAACAAAACGAAAAAAAACAACATGCCTGTATATGTACTGTAGGTCCACCTGGGCGCCGTGTTCATGCCCCATGGACTGGGACACCTGATGGGCTGTGACGTGCATGATGTCGGAGGTTACCCAGAGGGCACCGAGCGCATCAATGAGCCGGGAATACGCAGCCTGCGTACCAGCAGGGCACTGGAGGTGAGGGGTCATGGTACAAGGGGTAGGGGCAGGGCCATCCCTCCGTCCATCCTGGGACAGAGTTTGCTTGTTGAGAGGGACAAAAATGTCCCTTCATTCATCCCACAAATCTGAACATGACATGAAAATATATTTTTGTAAGCTTAAAACGACAGATTCAACAACGAAAATTAAGAACATGGGCTACCAAATTCCAATGGAATCAAATTTTACCTTTTCCTGTCTGAAAAAAGCATGAAATATCACTTCAGAGGGTTTGAATTTTTCCAGGGAACATACCTTCGGCCCCCCCAGTTGAGTAGGATGGACAAAATCTAAAGCTGGAGAATGCCCTGAAGGACACAGTGCATGAGTAGGGGATCTGCCGCCTTTGAAAAGAGCTGTGATGAAAAGGTTGTAAAGGTGCATCTTTCTGCACTGCACATACTTCATGTCTGTACAAGGTAGCATTCACTATTGTTACTACAAGAGGGTGATAGCTTCCAGTCAGTTAGACTTTCATTCTGTTGACTCTTCTTGACCTTTGTCCTTTGAACTGTGTCCTCAGGAAGGAATGGTTCTGACCATCGAGCCTGGCTGTTACTTCATCCCTGCGCTGCTGGAACCAGCACTGAGGAACCCTGAACAGGCACGCTTCTTCAACACAGAGGCCATCCAACGCTTCCAGGTGGGGCCTAATAGATTCATTGTGTAACTAGTCTAGTTTTACGAGGATGTTTTTGAGAGATATTCTTTGTTTGCTGTTGCCAAAACAAAGTTGAAAGAGAAAGCTACAGATATACTCCTGCAAATGAAAAGACTGATCTTCAAGCTACATTGTAGACTACATATATATAAGAATATTATTGAATATCTAAATTGGCATTCAATGATTTTCCCACATTATTGCCCAGGGTACTGGCGGCGTACGAATCGAAGACGACATCGCCATCACCGCCGACGGCTGCGAGCTGCTGACCTGCGTCCCCCGTACGGTCGAGGAGATCGAGGCTCTGATGGCTGAGGGTAGGAGGGAGCCCCTGGCAAGCAAGTAGGGAAAACCCCAACAACTTTGTGGGGAGACCATGGCTACTGTGGTGTGAGACCTTAGCCATGGCAGAAAGCGTTAACGAGGTGGAATACTGTGCTTAAATAATAATTACATGTATTAGCATGTTTTACTTTGTTGCTGAATCTGTTGTAAGGGGGGGGATTCCAGCATGCTAGCAGAAAAAGCCTGTTACATTCCTCTACTTTTAAACATTATATACAAAATCAAATATGTTTAAAATTCTTTATTACTAAAGAAAAGCTTTCACTGTTACTAGAAAATTACAAAAAAATTATATTAAAATCAAGTGGAACTATAGTGCCTTATAGTTATAGTGTAAGTTTTAGTACTGATGTTTTCAAATATGTCTGAGAGACAAACCAAATTTTCGACTATGAAAGTTAATGTTACTTTAGATAATCAAAATCTGAATTTGTTGCCACTGCTAACAAAGACAAAGTAGCTAACTCAAAATCAAATGCCTTTAGATGTCTTGTTGGGATTAGATAAGCCTGTTTCTGCATTACTGTAACCGCCCTAATAACAGCACAATGTGCTATATGATACCCACCAGTTGAACCCCTGATTTACCGTATTTCCTCCAATATCAGCACTTGTGGTGTCACAATTGAGGACTCCTAAATTGGAGTCATTGGTACCCTGGTGTCTTAGCTGTTTAGCAGAAATAATTGTGGAATCAGAAGTTATGTACGTTGTCATGTCAACAAGTGTACCGAATCACTGACTGAAGTCAAATAAAGATTTCCTTCTGTGCAAATATTTTGAACAAGACACTTCTTAACAGCAATATATGTGCCAAATAAATTTGCTTTATGACAAAAATATTACTGCATGTCTGTGTTGTTTTTCTTCTGACTTTTGCTGCAGAAAAAAAAAATATATCATTTACTAATAACTGGATAACTGGTGCAATGGCCAACTGGGTAGAGTGCCATGCATTTGGTAGGTCGTGAGTTCGATCCCTGATCGAGTCATACCGAAGAAAATGGTACATACTGCTTCCTCTGCTTAGCACTCAACATTTGGGAAAGACTATGGGAGTTATACACACACCACTACCAGTGGACTAGCCCCCTGCTGTAGTGATAGCACTGCTGTGTGCCCCAGGGCCATTGAAACGGAGATGGGCGCCGCCCAATGCGTCACCTGATGTGGGAAGGAACTTTAACTAAATAACTGGATAACCAGGAATTTATGAGAAAGGTCTGACCAGTGTAGTCTGACCAGTTTTACTCCTTTGCCAACGATTATTTATGACCTATCTGTTAAACACGCATAGGCATAGAACATTGTGACCCGTACATATACCCGACGGACCTGTAGGTTTTAGGAATTACTTTCTTTTAATTGCGTTCAATGTGTTTAAGTATACAGTATACTGTTTAAGTGTACTTTTTAATTTGTCATGTGAAACACGCAATTCAGCCATTTGCTGCCATGTGTTTTGATGAATAAACCATTCATTCATTCATTATGAGGGAAGGTATCGCCCTAGGCTTTCACACTTTGTCCCTGCTGGATCCATTAAAAAACAAATTAACTCTTGTCATCACGATAAATTGTCACCTTTAGACCTACTAATTGGGCCCAGGGGTCATATAAAAGGGACTGGATAGATGTTTAGGAAGGCGTGGTGGAAAGTTGTTTATTCATATGAAAGGCAGTTTGAAACGCTCTCCGTTGTAATTACAAAGCTTCACTGACTCTTTGCGCACGTAGAAGAACCAAGGATGTTTTTATCAAGATTTGCACCTTCGGGCCCCATCCTCTTTTTAGCTTAATCTCCAAGCAGATCTTTTGGTGGCTGCAAAGACAATATCAAATTTGGCCAGGCTGTATCCATTGGCCAGAAAGTATCCAATACCCATTTTTGGGTGGCGTATGGATACTTTGCAGCCACCAAAAGATCTGCTTGGAGATTAGAAGAGCTGTCTCGGACCCGAAGAATCGCAGAAACAAACAAACGCTGGCCCAATATATATAATAAGCCTGCTGATGCTAATGCGTCCCGACGTTTGACGAGCAAATAATGAGACAACTTTATTCCGCTCGAACTGCGCGGCATTGTTTTCCCAGGACGTCACGGGATGTCAATGATCAATAATTACGTCAGGTGACGTGCACCCCCCTGCGCTGACCGGCGGATGACCCCTCCTGACCCCTCAGTAAACATCGTCTGACAATCACCCACGTGATTCCTGTGTGCTTTTTTTTTCAAAGCCCGTCCAGACTTGTGGAACGTTTTTCTGTCCCTTCATACGGAAGATGGGGGAGACCGTTTTAGCCAGGAGACCTGCACCGTTCCCCCGATGGAATGTCTTGGCAGGTGTTTTCTGCTTCACCTGTGTGCGGTCGCTGACGCAAGGAGCCCCCGTGCAAGACGCCAACCCTGGCCTTACCTCGGCACTTGGTTTCACAGGTGCGTCAACTTGAAGACATTTCTACTTCTCTATATGTAGCTGGAATATCTTTGATGCATTTAAACTATAAAGCTATAGAAAAATGCGTCTGAATGAAACAAACCTGTTAACACTACAGTGAACTTTGATACCTGATATGTAACGTTACACGTACCAATGTGTACATTTTCAACAAACGTGTGTTTGCTGTGTCTTGAGAAAAGGTCACATCCTTGAGGCGATATTCTTAACTTGTGATTCTTTTCTCGAAGTAGACAACGTAAATGTAAATTGCACTTCTCAGCTATCACTACTGTACTGGTCCAACGTCAACCATTTTTTGGAAACGATTTTCTCTGTCAATTGTCCAGATGTAATGTCCTCCTTATTTCTTGTCGTTTGAAATGCGCCGTTTAATGAAAAGTTTAATAGGAGATTTCGTTTTATTTATCGATTTGTTTAGCTGGCGTACATAGTCAGTGTTGCAAAACTTGTGAATAGCTATTAATTATCAAGTGAAAACCTTGCGAGACTACTTATCGGATACAAAAGGACATACATAATCAGTAGGTTATATACTTAGTCGAGACTACAGTCAATGTTACATCATCACAGATACATACACATCGAATTGAAAATTTACAGAAGATTTCATTCGTACATAGTTATCCGTACTTGATCATGAGTCACTGCTAAACTTATAACGAGAGGTTGGAGGTAGCAGCCAGCCGCCGCTAGCTGAGTTGCCATGAAACCGATGTGCTATGTTAGGCCGAAGGGCGGCTGTGCCTTGCGGGGAATGATACGGAGAACACACACATGTAAACAATGCTGGCACAACAAAAGGCCTTTGAACTTTCCCCTTTGACCAGCCGTCCGACCTGCATGACTGACGTGTGTGTGTGACCTTGATAGTGTTACCTGTTGTTCCACTTTGTCACTTGGTGGTATCCAGACCCCCCCCCCCCCCGCCGAGTTGCATTTTGTACCTGACTGGTACATTTAGTTCCCCACTTGTCTTAAGATCTTAAGACACAGCCGGAAGACAGTGTGACCATGGATCACCTGTTGATGTTCTCAGGTGAGTTAGGCAATGAATGAAAGACATTTATGCTCTTAAAATCTAAGTATATGTCATGGTGGTAGTAGTAGTAGAGTTCTAGGTACACAGTGATATAAGAGTGCAGTATCTTACTACAATGGGTAATGCACTAGCATATCTACAGGTTCAACTTCTTCTCGCTTCTTAAGACAGCTGTAAATGTAAGTTAAGTTATAGTAAACCTTGCGGGCTGGTGAAAGAGAACCCAGCATAGCCGTCTCGCTCGAGTTGGGGTTGTCCTACGGGATAATGTTTACGTTAGAGGAGCCGGGGCGCCTTTTCTTTTCATTATAGATCATGTAAAATATTTTGACTAAACGTCTGTACTACATTGATATTTATTGATTAAAACGACTTGCTGAACACCTATGCTTAGCGCTAGCTACCACCGAAAAGATTTAAAACTAGGAAAGAAAGCAAAATAAACACACTAGCAGAATGGCTGCATGGGACTCGAATCCAAGACAATGACACTCTGCGCTCTTCGTTTTACCAAACCGTACCCTCAGAGAAACTAAAAACCACAAACAGCTGCTTAGAGATTGACATACACATAAACTTTAAGTGTTAAATCATGTTAGATCGATGTTCATGCTTCTGTCCTGTTTCTAACCATTTGTGTCCTTTTTCCCATTGTTTTTTGTCCTGTTTTCACCTTGTTGTACTATACTTGCAGACAGCAGGCTGGGTTTCTCTGCAGCGCTGAACGACTATATACCGCCTGCTATAGACGAGTTCCGGGCGGAATTGGATGACACATCGTAACACCTGTCCTTGTCCTATTCTCACTCTGTTCTTGTCCTGTTCTCACCCTGTTGTGGCACTATATTTTGCAGACCGTAGGCTGGGTTTGTGGGCGGCGCGGAACGACTGTGTACCGCCCGCCATAGACGAGTTCCCGGCGGATTTTATGACACAGTACCAGAGGCTGCACCAGGCTGGAGTCACCATACACCTGCTGGTGTCGTGCTACATGTTCCTCGCTATCACACTGGTCTGTGATAACTACTTCGTACCCGCCTGCGAGGCCATCAGCTACCGTGAGTAATGAACTAATCAACTTTGTACCCTGTACGATTGTCTATAATAATGTGTGGCAACAACTGTTGAAGAGGGATAAGAATATACCTCCTGCATTTATGACTACAAAATATTTGATAACAATATGGGTAACATTATCTTCATGTATGGAGTAGAGAACCTCGTCTGCAAACAGATCTTTAATTCCCTTTAATACGTGTAATTCCTTGTGCTTCCTTGTTATATGTCTCTAGTGACGCGACAGTGACGTGCCAGAAACATACGCAGCAGATAAAAAAACACAAGCAAAACAAGGCAGAAATACAAGTTTTTGCCAGATCCTGAAAAAAATAGTAGAATTTGGTCAGATGGTGTGAATAATTTGTCAGCGGGGTTAGTCGGACATAGAGCCACACGTACAGCGATACACAGAGTCAAACATACAGTCCAGTTGCAAGCATTATAGTAGTAGTAATTATAACATTGCTGAGAAGTCTGGTAAAAGACATATAAACTGAACATATGCTGCGTTGACAGGCAACACAGTGCAGCTATAACGTTAGATTTGCTGGCTCATTCCAAGGAGGTTTTAAAAACATGTACTTGATTTTTAACCTCCTTGCTCATTCCAAAGGTAAATTGACTTGTCACAGTACACAAATGTGCTTTAGACAGTAGCAAAACGTGTTTCCGCTATATTTAGGACCATTTAGGGGTCGTATCTGTGTGATGATATGAGCTGATATCATATGAAACTTTGAAACGGGACATCGGTGTGCGGTGCAAAGTGCGCATGTTTTTCCTTTTTACAAATACAGCACAAAATACCATGCCATCTGGTGCTCTCCTTGTGACCAGCACAAAATACGAGTGATTTAAGTCATTGTGAAGTTCAAATCGAGTTTAGCACCAGAATTCTTTCAGAAAACATGTCGTGACAGCTCGGCGCTACACTTACTTCCGGGTTCCGCCATGTTGGAAGATACCATAGTTTCCCCCAGGGGGGGACGGACGGGTAACACGTGACGGTATTATCCAATCAGATCGCTTGGGTTTTAGAAATCCACCGTAAGGAGCGCTATTTGAACGCTGTAAAATCTGCTTATTTTCCAAGGAATTGGTATCGTTTTGAAAGACCAGATATTCACCAAGCTGGTACAGAGACATTCTTTCGTCGCTGGAGGGAGATTCCGGTGTTCAGGTACGTCTTGAATCCCTGATTTTCACGTCGTAAATTGGGCGACTTTCTGCATGCTTATAGCAGACTTTACAAATTTAGCGATTTTGTGGTGTGTTCAGGGGTCTAGTTTTCCATTTTCCCGCTAGGTTCTTGCCAATTTTTTTGTCTCCACATCTAGTCTGTGTCTTTAACTTCTCAAAAGTTTGAGCGGACCCCATCGGACCTCGCTTCGTTCAGCCGCTAGCAGCGGCTAAATTTGACGAGGTAAGCGGGTCCAGGCGCGTCTTCCGAGAATCCAAGATGGCGGCGTGTGTTTATCACAGCCGCGTGCCATTTCTGTGAAGTAATGGCTGTTTCGGGGGTTCCTTTGTTATTCTAAGATTCAGTTGTTACATGGACTGCTAGAACCCGACTTGAACTACATGGAGATTCTATTTTGACTTCATTATGATTAATTCTAGTTGGAAATTTGCGCTTTGTTGGACGCTAGATTGGGTGAGGGGGGGCACGAACTCGTACGTACGTGTACATATTTCTCCGCGCGTACACCTCGTTTTGTGAATAATGTTATACTTGTGTTTGTGTAATGGACACATCTTCTGATAGAACGATGTGAGAACGTGGTTTTCGCGGACAGTTGACCATCCTTATACGAAACTTCAGACATACACAAGTTGCACAACACAGTTAGATAACAACAAAACATTCCCTGACCCTTGCCAAATTATTCATACCTTTCCAAGCCAATGCATGAATAATTTTGTTGTCACTTGTTTGTAGAATTACTACTACAGTTTGTTCAAACCCTTACAACTAATTTGTTGTTGATTCACACTTTGCTTGAGGTTTGTTACCAACATAAAGGGTTTTAGGTCACAACATTGATTTTCAGATTGACTCTTAGTCTAATACAGTTTGAACATGATGATCAGATATCATATATGCATTTTTATACATTCATTAGCTGCCCATGCTACTTGTCAAATTTTCTGTTGTATACCTGACTGTACCTTCATCTTCATTTCTAGACTGAAGAATGTCATCAGCTGAGAGACTGGGCCATATGAGAGTCAAGGTTTGCAGACCCAGGGATTGAAAACGTGGTTTCAGATGCTACGAAAAATTGGCAGAAAAATCCCACGATACTGCGAAGAAAGTCCTCCCCCAGCTACATTTGTACTTTGTTATTTCAACTGAAGAATTTGAAGAATGTAATTTCAATATACAGTACCTTGTATCCACATAACAGCAAACACTAAGTGTGTCCTAGACGATTGTTGTCCTCTTGATAATGCTCTGGCAGTTTACTACTGTATGTCTAGCCTTCTGCTTAGCTATGTTGACTATTTAGAATACACACATACTTCCTGTCACTTAAAGCTTCAGTCACTGCCTGTGTACGAATTTCATTTGAGGCATCTCAGAAAATCTCCAACATAAGTTCTTACAAAAGTTACATAGAATACAATTTTTATTGCAAAAAAATAAAGAGTCTTGGAGCCATTTGCTTATAATATACAAATGTAGTGTACAAAAATATAGTTCCTGCAATGTTATGCTTCAGTCACTGCTTGTCCAAAATAAATTAATTCAACTTTTTTTACATACTAGTAGTGTGTGAGTGATAAGCTATTCATTGCACAAAATGTAAAAGGAACAGCAGCATTCTACACAGAAGTACAATCTACATGTAGTTTTTAGAGTCCATACTACTATCACTAGTATCAGAGGTCAATACTAGTACAATGATGAATCCACAATCTATTCCACAAAGTGCACAAGTAGGTTACTAGTATTTGAATGCAAAGCGGTAAATTGTGGTGTAAGGATTTGTGGATGAATCTGTGTCACCTGACAGGGTGAGTATGAACAGTAAAAAATGCGCATACAATTTGCATGCATGCACTCTATAGCCTATTTTAACCTACAGTCTGAACAGTCAAAATTCTCTACATATACATAGCAGCAATCCTTACACTAGTTAGAGCGTCATTCAGTAATAGCTAAAATGATAGATACTTTACAGACCTGTAAATGTAATCACCACTAGGCAAATAGCATCATACGGTAAAAGTCTGATTACTCATTTATTTATTTGACATTGAATATTGGTAGGAATAAGCATTACACTTTGCAATAAACCAGGGCAATAAACCTACAATCTAGACTACACCATCATGTTCATCATATTGTATGCCAACCATTGACATCATTTACTGTACTCTGCAAAGGTAAGACAATTATAATAAAATTATAGCAGCATTAGCCATACATATAGAGAGTTGTGCAACAATACATCAAATACAGAGTGGATTAAAATAGCAAAGAGTAAAGAAGGGCCATAGACTCAGGAGGATAAAGTGCTGTGGAGAAGTCTCTCAGGATTGCTTCAAGCGGGAGCTCAACTTAGTAAGTGATGATCCTTTGGTATCCATGCATTTATCCTGAGGAATCAAATATTGTTCTGTGCACACATCACATCTACATTTGTACAAGATATAGTGATCTACATAAAGCATGAATCCATGATGTATCAAGAATAAGTGCACGTGATTAAGTTTACTAATGTCCAACACAAATATTTCATGCATTTTGGGAAAGCATTTCGTTGTATCATAAGCTGTTCATATATTTATAAATTATGTCAGTGTTCATCTCTGTCGGTTGCTCAAGAAATAGTTCCTTGGCACATGCACATAATCCTTGTGTAGCCAGCATGAGGCACAGACGGCTACCACAACAGTCCTCTATGGTGAAAGGTTCTGAAGATGTAGGAAGGACTGACAAAAGCCCTGCAATACCCAGCCTGTGGAGCATAAGAACAGTGTAAAAGTTGTAAAAGTCTAATAAGTAATATATACATGTATTATACAGTAATGGTACTAGTATTCACAATTTACAATATCATCACACAAAACTACAAACAAAAACACATAGTTAAAAATTCTGGACAGTTCAAACTGCACGGTGAACATCTTCAAGGTAAGTTTATTTCCAAGTTCGAAGCCTCGTGTCAATATAAAATTCCCAAATTTTATCGCCTGAACATACACATAGCTCACGGAAACTATCGCCCCCCCTCCCCCTCTTTGCGCAGCAAAAGACGACAAATTGCAAATCTGAACATAGCAACGAACAAAACTACATTTGTGCACATGTTTCGTTACTCCTCTGGAACCAAATAGTAAGTGGAGACGTGTGGTAGAGGTTGTAAGATTCCTTGTAGGACACAAGTTTTAGTAGCTTCCGATCGACTGCATCGCTGTAGTGACAGTTGTTTTTTTACCCTATTTTATCCCTTTATTCATACCGATTAAAACTGCTACGCTAATACAATCTTGCCGTGAACAAAGTCAACACGAACCTGACATCTTCTGTAGACAAGTAGATGGCCCGTAAACGTGTTCCTGGTGATAAAAACAGTACTAGAAGATCGCGATCATCGAGCGGCAGCCATTTTGAATGCATATATCGAGCTCCGGAGACGTCTGCTCCGGGCGGGCGCTGGCAGCTCAAATGAGCCCGCTGCGGTTCAGACCGGAAAAATTACCCGTCATGCTTTGCGAGGCGTCCATCCCCCCCTGGTTTCCCCGTAGGGACAGCGCAGTTTGACTTATCATTCCTCGGGTGTCTCTTATGTTTGTATGGGGGATTTTGGGGTCCCAAAAATTGCGCCCTACCCACCGACTAGCGGCAGGCGACGCGGTAATGTGTTGGTGCAGGTGTCAGCAGAATTACCCTCACTTTGCGTTCATTGGATAATTGCTCACCCCCTGACAAAGACGGTTAGCTCAACCACCAGCGCCATGCGTAATAGATGCATTGTAGCCGTAAACTTTCTTTGTGGGTATACTACCATTGTACCCTTCTGAAAATTAAATGTATCCTCTAAACCTACTTTTATACAATCTATACAATGTAGACTATTGTACTGTAAACTTGAACTGATGTTAAAATCAACAACATAAAAAATAGGGCCTAAAAAGGCTAATATAGGCTTGTCACATAAATTATGATAATGAGGCTGATCGACTGCCATTTTGGCTAACTAACCTGGTGTATTTACTATTTGTGCCTAAATAACCAGGTGAATCAATGACAGGTGAAGTTGTGACGTTCAGACATGGCAAATGACAAACGGGACAAACCATTTACAGTGTGGGAGGGGTGAAAGAGGTTCTGCATTGGCGCCATTGCTGCCTCGGGCGAGCGGACTCATGTTTCTGGCCTCTCCCTCTCTTCTCAAGAAACAGCAGATACGGTGTATAAAGAACCCCGATTCATTTCATCACGGAGTTTGAATTTGCATCACACAGCCAGGGTAATTCATTGCCAAAAGCGTCGTAGGAGAGACGTCTAGCGAGATGCTTGTGAATAACAAAGATACATGGCCATATGTTACTTCACTATTGCAAGAGAACTTTCCTTTCCCACCACTCCAGGGCTGGGGCTGCAGGAGCACGTGGCCGGTGCCACTTTCATGGCGGGGGGGGAGCAGCGTCCCTGAGCTGGCCACGGCGTTCATCGCGGTGTTCTTCACGAAGGGCGACATCGGCGTCAGCACTATAGTGGGCTCGGCCACCTACAACATGCTGGGCATTATAGGATTCAGCGGGATAGCTACGGGCATGGTACGGGAATAGTCCTTCCTTCCTTCCTTCCTTCCTTCCTTCCTTCCTTCCTTCCTTCCTTCCTTCCTTCCTTCCTTCCTTCCTTCCTTCCTTCCTTCCTTCCTTCCTTCCTTCCTTCCTTCCTTCCTTCCTTCCTTCCTTTCTTCCTTCCTTCCTTCCTTCCTTCATTTCCTCCCTGCTCCCCTCTGAAAATTTATATTCGGTCTCATCTTCTTCATTTGTTCAGACTGCATCAAATGTTTTTCTGTGTGATGTCGGGCCAGGAATGGTATATGCCTCCTTTGGTAGACCTCCACAGTGCCAATGTGAATGTTGAGATTTCCCCTTCCCGTACCTAGGTGGTATACCTGTCGGTGTGGCCGATTTTCCGGGACTGCACGTTTTACGCCCTTAGCATCGCCATCCTCATAGCGGTCATCTCGGACGGGAAGGTCTACTGGTACGTACAGGAAAGAGCTGTGTGTTTGTGTAGACGTTTCCGAACTGCCAAGCTTCTCTAACAGCCGAGCTTTGAAGTCAGTCCACAACGACATCTGCTTGGAGACTAGTATATATCAAGATCCATCATTCTATCGCTTCTTCTGAAAATGAACTTCGAATAATACCTAGTTCTGTGTGTACACGATTGCACATTTCTATATGGCGTGGAAAAATGTTCCACGATGTCCGTGAGCTCTGCATTGCCTGCCCATTAGTTACTCTAGATCACGTAGCTAATCTTAAATTTCTCTCCCCCCCAGGTACGAGGCGTCAATGATCCTGCTGCTGTACATTGTTTATATCGTTGCCATGGTGTTCGACACTCGACTACAGGCCGCCGGCTCCAAACTAGCCCACAGACTACAGTAATTATTCATATCATATTCGTCGTATAATGTTTTGGTTATTCAATTAGTATTGGCGTGTCGGAATATATTTCCCATCAACTGCCATTGCTACAGTTTCTGAATCTGAGCTTTTTAACAAGACATCCTTGTCTATCCTGACTAAACCGCGCTCCTGGCGCCCTTGGGGTGGGGGTCATTAACCTCCGGCCGAGAGCTTGTGTAACACAGGCTAATCCTTGTCTAACATCATGAAATTACAGATGCATTTTCCCAGATCTTAACAACCCATTAGTCCGTCATAACGTTTATCTCAACAGAGTAACCAAATCTTCAGTGAAGTCAAGACACTGTCATTGGTTAGTTGTCTTAGGCAAAGTAGTAATTAGTTTATTGCTTATAACAAAATTATTCATTGAGCGAACTGTCAAATCTTTGGTCGCTCAGCCGTCGTACCTCTAGTGGAATAGGGGGTGTAACGAATGCGTTTCTCTAGTCTGGCGCACAGGTTCGGGAAGCCCGAGTCAGACCGGGAGGAGAGGACGTCTCTGTTAGCGCGGGAGGACAAGGAGAACGATCTGTCCCAGTCTTCCGATTCCGGATACGTCACGCCCCGGATATACACTCCGGAATGGTTAGACTCAGGTAAGACTCCGGATACGTCACGCCCCGGATATACACTCCGGAATGGTTAGACTCAGGTAAGACTCCGGATACGTTACGCCAAGGATATACACTCCGGAATGGTTAGACTCATGTGAGACTCCGGATACGTTACGCCTAGGTTATACACTCCGGAATGGTTAGACTCAGGTATAAGAAGCCGGATACGTCACGCCTAGTATATACACTTCGGAATGGTTAGACTCAGGTAAAACTCCGGATACGTCACGCTAAGGATGTTCACTCTGGAATGGTTAGATTCGAAAAAGGTTCCGGCGGATACGTCTTATTCAGGATATACACCCCGGAATGGTTAGACTCGGGTAAGACTCTGGATATATGCGGGTCACGCCTAGGATATACATGTACACTCCAGAAAGGCTGGGTTCAGGCAATACTCCGGACACGTCACATTCAGGATATACACTCCGGAATTGTTAGACTTGCAGTACTAGTGTGTGTGTGTGTGTGGGGTGGGGGGTGGGGTGGAGGTACAAACTTCTAAACACTTTTAATCTATTGTTGGGGTCACGTGCCCGTTAGGTCACGTGTCTAAACGTGTGGGCCAGTGCCTTGGTCAGTTTTTCTGAGGAAAGTTTAGTGAAAACAAAAATCAATTCTTTTTGTTTAAAGAAAGTTTAACTCAATGACAAGACTGAGATTATGCTGTGAATTTTTCCTTAAAAAACGTCTTTCTCTAATTTTCTCCCAGAGCCCGAGTCGTTCTTTGAGATGCCGGAGTCTGACGTAAGACGGATATTCTGGGTCCTGGCCCTCCCGACCAGTGTCTTGCTGTACCTCACCATTCCGGACTGCAGACGGAAGAGATGGCGGAGCTGGTTTCCCGTCTCCTTCCTCTTATCAGTGGCGTACATAGGCGGGATGGCGTACCTACTGGTGTGGATGGTCACAATTATAGGTGTGTTCACAGGTCTTATGTACAGGTGTGGATGGTCACAATTGTAGGTGTGTTCACAGTTATTTGAATACAGAAGAGTCACAGGAAGTGAGGAGGAAATGTTGTAACCGCAGACTGACAGGAAGGTCCACTGCACAAAATCCATTGTTTACGCACACCTTAAAGCATGCGTAAAGGTTCCGTTTCTTCACTAACATGTACCCTTACGCAAGCTTTAAGGCATGCGGTGGTTGAATTGGAGGTCCAACTGGTCTGACCTTAGACTGGGAGGAGGAAGTGACAAAGGAATAGGCATGCAGAATTAGTGAGAAATTCACAATAATGAATAAAACAAGAAAAAATTCACAACAGCTCTAAGTACTTTACGGAGGTGTGAAATGTTGGATTTCTTGTCTCCTGTGTAGGTTACACGTTTGGCATCCCCGACACAGTGATGGGCCTGACGTTCCTGGCGATCGGAACCAGCCTGCCCGACACCGTAGTCAGCGTGCTGGTGGCCAGGAAAGGTACGGCAAGGCAATAGTCTGTGTAGTACAAATTTAAACGGCGCCGTCCGTTCCCATAACGGGCCTAATGGCTCCTAATGTATCCAGAACCGTACATGTCCCGGTACCATGTACCTATCTAGTTCTATGCCTAAATGGGATAGGGTTTGGATCAGACATGGTTCTGGATAGTCTCCGCAGATCCAGTCTTGCCCCAGGCACAATTCTGGATACGCAGCAGCAGTAGTAGATTGTTGATTAATCAATCGTTCGATTCATTGCTAGGTTGGAAGAGTAACTGATTGATTGACATTGTCCCGCTCCAGGGCACGGTGACATGGCGGTCTCCAACGTGGTCGGCAGCAACATTTTCGACATGTTCGCGCTGGGCCTGCCGTGGTTCATCCAGACGGTGATGGCTGACCCGGGCAGCTGGATCACCATCAACAGCTCCGGCATGCTGTTCACCGCGCTGTCGCTGCTACTCGGCATCGTGTTTGTGCTGGCCGCTGTCATGCTGTCCGGCTGGCAGCTGAACCGGAGGATGGGCACGGCCTGTCTCGCGGTGTACGTGCTGTTCGCAGTTCTCGCGTGTCTGTACGAGACCGGCGTGTTCGGCGACTTCAACCCCGACATCTGCCCCATAGAGGCATGAGTCATTGACCAAGCCATCTCCGGATGCTCTTTGCAAATAGCCACAATAGAGATGATAGTTTGTGTCGATCCGTTCAGGGTCAGGTATACAATCATAGTCTCCCATTCTAGCTGAAATGCCCCAGCAATGTGTGAGTGAAGATTTCGTCTTTTAAGAACAAAAGTGAAGAAAGTGTCAACAAAAGTGGGAATAATTCTCTTAATAATAATGTTCAGTTTTAATTGACTTTAGAATGACGAGTGATGTATCAGTATCAGAATGACTATTTATGAACAACCAGGACAGAAAAAAAAACTTGAAGCGATAAGAAATGGACGTCGCCAACACTGTTGTTTATTCAGGAACATTTTATTTAGTGCACATTTTACATACATGTACCATATCTCCATAAGGCGACCAGATTTCAGAAAACGGTGATACTGGTAGCTTACAACTTACACAAAGTGCAATACAATGTGAGTGAGCAAGACATTTTCTAATACATGTGCAAATTGTTTACTTAATAGTATATGTGTACACTGAAGGGGAAGCATTCCTTCTTTACAAGACTTTGAACAAGGCACTGCAATTTTCATGTTGAGTAATCCGTTATCACAAGGAGGTATAACCTTCTTGGTTATCACTATTATTTGACAGAAATATGAAGCCCATACTATTTATCATACCTGATATCCAAGTATGAAGCCCATACTATTTATCATACCTGATATTCAAAATGGAACAATGACAGTTTTCAGTTATGTTTTGGGGATTTATAGGTCATCTTGAATTCATGCCCAAAACATTTGACTTTACCGGTCAGTAAACAAGGACTACATAGAACATTATAGTGTTATTACTGTGCCACTACTGTACTACTGTTGTACTATTCACGGGCTATTATGCAATGAACTCCACATCATCAGCACTTTACCTGTATTTGTCCTTTGGCAGCAGTAAGATAATAACCTGTTTGTGTTAGCAGTTTGTGTGTCATTACAACTTGTTGGATTGGGAGGTTGCTTGATCTTGTTGCAACCTCAGGCTGCAAACGACCTTAATACAGCCTGATTGCCAAGTAGCTGGCTCATTGGGACATCTTGATATCTGTGCTGGCATGAAAGTACATATGTATAGAATAAATCAGATTCAAACTTTAATGAGGCCATGACAACAAACTGTTAGTGTTACCACATAAAATGATTTAGTTCTTGAAAAATAGCAGTCATTTTTTTGTCACTGGATGAGTTTATTTCAAATCGAGTCCAGCTTTTTCACTTGAAACAAGTTATCCTATTACAGTGGCCAGTGTGCCATTGCCTCCCATATATGGGAAATAAACCCACTAACCAACCAGGAAGGCTCAATTAGAAAGCTTTGCTTTTTTTATCATTACCTTCCTGGGATGAGGAGCTCCATTTTAACAACACATTCGTGTATAAATCTTAACAACATTCGTGTATCCATCTTAGCAACACATTCGTGTATAAATACAGAGTGTATGTACTTCACAATCTCCACACACATACTCTTGTGCATCTAACTACATTCTACTACTAGCACATTTGTAGTGCTACAACATATGCCGAAAGATACGGGGCTAGCTTTTAAAGAGCAATTTGTTTCCTATATTAACCTTCAGCCTGCTAAGGTAGCCTTTTGGCACCGAATTTGTATTGTTAACCAGGTTAGGCAGCAGGGAAAAGGTTAAAACAAACCTAACACAGAGTTAGCTATTCTCCTTCAAGAACTACAGGGAGATGTTAGTTTATATACCTGTGCAAAAATAGACTATTTTAGCACATGATGTGAGATAGAAGAATACAGCTTTAACTTCAGGACTTGTGTCACACTTTGTTCTTGTAGGTCAATGCCATTGGTCCACTGTTAGATCTCATCAGAACAGTTAGTAAAAAAAGTCCCTCTATTCTTCAGTAGGGCTCCAAAAATCTGTACTTTCAGCCGATATCAACATTTTCTAGAAAACAATGAAATTACTTTTTTGGGGCCTAGAGAAATATCTATATATCTGTACATTTCATGTAAACCATTGAAGCGACAATATCTATCCATCCACCTGTACATATAGGAAGTACTGCTTAAAATCACCACAATCACCCACGTACTGATGACTAAGTTAACATGCTGACCCTTGTGTTAACCCACATGGGTCCATGTGTTCAACCATAGGTGCTCATGTTCACCCACGTTTTCATGTGAGTTCATATAGCTATTCATGTAGGTTAACACACCTACATGGGTTGACATGTTAACCCGTGTGGGTCCATGTGTTCACCCATAAGTGCCAATGTTCACCCATATGGTTCAACAAATTTTCATATGTCATTTCACATATCTATCCATGTGTGTTGACAAATTTACCCATGTGGGTCGACATGTTACCCCACATGGATCCATGCATAGTTTTCTATGCAAATTCATATGTTTATCAACATGGGTCAAGCAGTAAAACAGGAATTCTTGGGTCTTCCAGACACACTAGCTACAAAGTACGAGAGATTGAAATAAAGGCATACATATTGCAAGTGGCTGTTTGTAACTATGAAGAGGGTTTGAAGTTGACTTGATAGACTAACAAAGACTGCAATGTTCCTACAACCTTCAGAGTTTGCAACACAACCCTTAGCAGTCATATCAGAGGATATTGTGTTAAATACATGTAGGGAAAACCCTATGCCTAATCTCCCACTCCCATACAGTGCCACTTATACAGAAATTTAGCAGTAGCAATGCCCATACACAGTTGTTTAGTGGTAGCAGTGCCCCCTATACAGCTTCAGCAGTACTGCACCCCTATACAGTTTTGGCAGGTAATCTCTGCTTGTACATGCCGGCCAGCGCGACGGCTGCGGAGTAGATCATGTCCTGGCGCGACATCCCGGTAAACGCCCTGTGCCAGTCCGCGTGGTGCACGCCTGGCGTTGTCCGCTCTATCGCCTCGCCACACGTGACGGCCAGCCCCGACCACCGCAGGTTGTAGTCCGCAGGTGTCTCATCCTGTGCTCGCGTGACGGCCTCTGGGGGGACGGGCGTGGCCTGCGTGAACGTCTCCAAGGCAACGCCGTTCAGCGGGTCCTGCAGCACCACGCAGCCGATGTCAAACCACCTGCAGGGGAAAGGGAAAGTTTTGTTTACAATATCACCTAGGGAAAGGGAAAGTCTTGTTTACAATATCATCTGGGAAAGGGAAAGTTTTGTTTACAATATTACCTGGGAAAGGGAAAGTCTTGTTTACAATATCATCTGGGAAAGGGAAAGTTTTGTTTACAATATAACCTGGGGAAAGGGAAAGTCTTGTTTACAATATCATCTGGGAAAGGGAAAGTTTTGTTTACAATATTACCTGGGAAAGGGAAAGTCTTGTTTACAATATCATCTGGGAAAGGGAAAGTTTTGTTTACAATATCACCTGGAGAAAGGGAAAGTCTTGTTTACAATATCTTCTGGGAAAGGGAAAGTTCTGTTTACAATTTCACCTGGGAAAAGGAAAGTTTTGTTTACAACTACACATGGGGGAAAGGGACAGTTTTGTTTACAATAACACCTTGGAAGAGGTAAGTTTTGTTTACAATTTGTCATAGACAAAACTGAGAGACCAGACTTGAGATGTCCCAGCTTTAAGGATGTACCAGACTTAAAGATGAACCAGACTTAAAGAAGCAGGAGACTTAAGGATGCTCCACTCACTTGTCAGGCAGCAGCTCGGCGATGAAGTTCTCCACAGAGACACAGGGCTGTTTCTCATGGATCACACCGTTTCTCCTCAGGGTGTCAATTCTCTCCTGGGCACCCTGACAACCAAACACAAGATAGGCTTATTAACATAATTTATGTACAACTGGTATACATGTCATCAATATATGTATATGTTATATACACCTTATGTGCTAGTACCAAATACACCTCATATCATGTCTTATGAACGTAACATGCACATATCTTATACATCTTATTCAGTACGTACATGATTGTACTTCATTGCAAGTCAATGGATTAAAGCTAACCTTTAGCACACTGAAGTAGACATTTTGCCAATTCTCTATTGGTTAGTGGGTGAGGCAGCAGGGAGAAAGTTAAATTGTATTTAACTGGCCTAATCCTACTCTTTGCAGCCCCAGCTGTGACCATTTTATTCAATGCCCCCAAACCTAAAAACCTATACAAGTATGACATGGAAGGATTGGGAATTGAACCCTGAACCTCAGGTTTACAGTGCCCACATTCTCCCACCTGGCCATCTGAGCTGCCCTACCTTCAGTCCTGCTGCGTATCCCACCGGCTGTGGTGCGATGTTTGACTGCGAAGCCTCCCCCGTGACCGTGGCCTTCCCGAACACCTTCTGGAACGCGGCACGTACCGCGACGACCTTCACCTCCTTGTCGGACGACACGACGATGTCGATATCACCGCCTGACTCTGGGGAACGGTTGGTCAGAGTTAGTTTGGCAATACCAATTTAATTTGGTAGTTCCTGGATTTTAGAAAAATATGCTAAATTGGAAAAACATCATGAAAACAAAGTCTGAGAACCAGGTTTGTGCCTAGGTACACACAGTTTTATGGATGGAATAGTCACTTTCAAAAATTTTCCTCTCTGGCCTCTGCTATTGTGATAACTCTGAGAAACCTTAAAAATTCTCAGAACCAAGAAAATAAATAAACAAATGACTTACTGATATATGGGGTCATGCCAGGGTCCATAGTTGTGATCATGGTTTCCACAGAGCTCTGCAAGAACATGGGGGAATTACAATCTTTGAGGAGGAATTTATCAATATTTTCACTATTATGAAACCCTTCTGCATGTATCTGCGAATCTGAATCTGTATTGTATAGTCTGACAGTATAACTGCCCTTTGGTGCAATACACTACCTTCCCAGGTACTGAACTGCATGAATTGTTGATACAGTCTGGATGTTGTGTCTCACCTTAGTTTTTTCCACGACTTTCTGCATGAGTGGGTTCCCTGTGACCCAGCCCCACAGTCCTGCCCCACTGCTGCCACCACCTCTGTACCTGGGGAGAACAGACGTGCTGTTAGTCTTCTTACAGTTAGGACTTACCAGGTAGGACTTAGGGACACAGACATGGACACACACGCACGCACGCATGCATGCACGCACACACACACACACACACACACACACACACACACACACACACACACACATGCACACACACACTCACACATGCGCACACACACACACACACACACACACACACACACACACACACACACACACACACACACACACACACACACACACACATGCACACACACACTCACACATGCGCACACACACACACACACACACACACACACACACACACACACAAACACATAATACAAAGACAATTACTTTACTCTCATCCATACTTTCTACAGTTTCGCAGTCAAACCACAAAGTGTCAAGACTGTACCTCATGTCGTCCTGTGGATCCACCAAAGCCTCCGGGAACGTGATCCCAGTCTGCACCCCCTCTGCAGGCCCTGGACCCAGGGGAGACTGCCCCACACCCATGGGGGACTGCCCCACACCCAGGGGAACAGTTGGCATGGCTGTCCTACTGGGAGTTCCCACTGTTGGGATAGAAGAAGGAATGTCTGTTGTCACACAATGCTATCAACATTAATACAAATCACCTGAATTTCAGAAAAACACTAGAAGTTCCAAAATAATAATTTTAATATCCAGATCTCTGTGTTTACTAATCATAATTGTAAAACCACCAATCAGCAATTATGGTATACATGTAATCACCAATCTGCAGGTTATTATTGCATAACCACCATGCAGCAGGTTATTATTGTATAGTCACTAAACAGCAAGTTATTATAATTGCATAATCACCTGGCATGCTGTAGGGGTTGGCCCCTGGCTGGGGACTGTACATCGTGCTGACGGGAGGGGGTGGGGGCTGGTACCCTGGGAAACCAGGGCCAGGGGGAGGGGTCTGGAGAGGGGAGTAGGTCTGAGCTGGCCCAGGGGGTGGGGTTTGGAGGGGCGTTCCCATGGGGGGTGGGGCTGCTGGTGTGCCTGAGGGAAATAAGCATGCTGATGTTAGAGGTGTTTTGTACTGTACACACTACACAGCAGTCATTGTCACCAGGCAATACATTCTAAAGAATACATAAGCAAGCACCATTGGTTTCTGTACATCAGAAGTAGCAACAATTGGATACTGGCAAGGTCTCCGTTTAAACACACCATTATGTACATGCATTGTCCATTTAACACTTAGACTGACACGCTAATTCTAACACCTTGGCAGCACACTTTGAGCATGCCCACTTCTCATGTTCTGTTAGCACATGTCATGTCCAAAACCTTGGTGTAGTGCATGTTGTAAAGATATCAGATTTGTATCTCATTAACCTTTAAATAGGATACTGAAGTAGCTGTTTGGGTACCACTTCTCTGTTGATTATGGGTTAGGCAGCAGGGAAAAGGTTAATGCCAGTCAGGAGAACCATGATTTACCCAGAGGTGCAGTTGCTGCACTGCTGCTAGGTGGGGCTGCTGTGCTGCCCGTCGTGGAGACAGCCGGAAGCGGGCTGACTGCGGGACTGTCTTCCCCACTCACTTCTTCCATCATCTTGACGCAGCGTCGTTAAGTTAAGTTCACGGTACGGGGAGGGGGGCTCTACATGAGGTATGTGAAAAAATGGAAAAAAGTCTGCATTTTTTCTGCATAGATATATAACACTGGAGGGGCTAATTAGGTTTTCATACTAGAATGTAGTAGCTGACTTATAACATAAGACAAAAACCCCATACTCACTCCCTCAATGAGTCACTCACACACACACAAACACACAGTCAGTCAGTCAGTCAGTCAGTCAGTCAGTCAGTCAGTCAGTCACTCACTCACTCACCCACTCACTGACTCACTCACGACTCACTCACTCACTCACTCACTCACTCACTCACTCACTCACTCGCAGAAACTATAAAATTGAAAAGGCAACTGAATACTGTTTGCTAAATACTGAATACTGTACTATATTCTTGGATTGGAAATCAAAAAAAGTTATAAAAGAGTTAAAAGTTAGGTCTCCAAAATATAAGTGGAATTTCTTAGGCATTTGGTTGGCTAAGTGACAGCATAAACCCTTCTCTAAAACATTATATTCTGACAAGAAAACAGTGCCAATCAATTTTAAACACCATATACGCTGATTGTGACCTACAGAACCAATAACAGTACCAAAACAGAAACGAAAAACTCAAAATGTCTCCGGAATTGTGAAAACCTCACCTCCGTCTGTCTGCTTCTCAGTATAAATATGGCCGCCAGAAGTTAGACTACCTCACTCAATTGTGGGGGTGACAGGTCTTACATTAGTAAATAAAAGCACAGAAGAGTCGCAAACTAATTCAGCATAATCTTACCCGAGGATATATATAGATTCATACGATATATTATTTTATAATATGTTGTTGTAAAAACCGCTATATTTATATTTTTGGAATATTTATAATAATGTAGGCATGATGTTTTACCTGTCACTTAGTGTTGCGTTCCCAAACAGGGCACGTCACCATGCCACGTCGGTTTTGCAGCAGTGGCGCATAACCAGGGTGAGTTGGTTAATGAGTTAACTTTTAACCAAGTCCGTTTAACTATCAACTATCCAGAGAGGATCATTTCTTTTGTAATCTGTATATAAAGCGAAAGCGGGGAGCATTCAGGGGTAGTCTATATTGCTCCAACTTTTAATAAAAGCGCCGCCGTGCGACTTCTTCTCGTTTTACACCCAAAACTAATACCAGACTACTAGTATCATTTCTTGGCGAATCAACACTCAGAATCAGTTTGTAAAAAAAAAAAAAAATCACAGAACAAACTTATATCAGAAATACTATGGTGCACACGGGTTCTTCTTCCATAACATTTAGTTAAATATTTACTTGTCTTGTACTTTTATTGAGGTACAACTACTAGTAGAGTACTAGTTGTGACTAACGATGCGAGTATTGCACCTTGTCCTTGAACTGCACAGGTGGGATATGTATAACGTACTTTTGATATTCTCTTGGCGAATATGCTATCGGTGCCTCTTCTATTGGTGCAATATCTATATTTCACTCCCATGGCTGAAATATATTGTTTTTATATTTCACTCCATACCAGGTGAAATATAATCTTCATGAAATATATATTCGTGGATGTGCTATGTCATCTATTGAAAAGACTCCTAGGCTGTGCCAATAAATTCACATAAACTCTAAATACTTCCCGTGGGTTTGGAGCAATGATCATGTATCAGTCACCATGTAACCTGTGCCCTCCAGTTGCCTTTTCCTTGCCCTCCAGCTGCCTTTTCCTTCCTACGTGCCTTCCTGGGGTACAAAAATGTCACTAATGTTCAGTATTTACTATGAATATTCAATTCAACAGCAAACACTTATTAGTGGCTCATAAGCGGTGGTTATAAATATGCATGCGCGTGTAATGTGAGCTGGCATTTTCATTTGAGGGGATTTCTGGCTGGGGAAAGGCTGTGGTAAACATATCGTGAGGAAGCCAAAAAGGGAGGGGGCCCGAGTTTCTGGGCCCCCAGCCCTAGTGCTTAACCTATGATGTAGAGATTAGATCTGCGTGAATCAGATAGACATGGACTTTCATAGGACACGGCAGGAAGGAAAGGCCACAAGGAATCTTGTTTGGTCTCCAAGTTTTCATGACTTTGTAGGTGAGTGTCTAAGATTTAGTTGAAGACTCTGCTTGGACGTCGTCTTCGTAGAGGCGTGATTCTGAGATGGCGTACTTAAGTCTGCTTAGTTTAACGGTGTTGTTGACGTGGAGTGGAGCAGATCACACAGCAGGCTCCTATCCGAACCTGACATGTTGTTGTGCCATGGGGGGCATTACGAACAGCACTACCCAGCTCTTATGCAACCACTCCTGCTGTTTCTACTCCATTCCTAAACCGTTGCCTCCAAGTCTCGAAAGATTCATGATGTCCCATCAGAATATCCTAAAGATCATGTCGGGGGACTTTCCTCGTCTCGAATCCTTGACGATGCTAAGCATACGAGGCAGCGGAGTCGTGACTATCCAACCAGGGACGTTTCAAACCTTATCGAGTCTGGTAGAACTCGTCCTGTCTGACAACAACATCAGACGTTTAGAGGCCGAGACTTTCAAGGGACTGGCCAAACTCGAAGTCCTGAGCTTGGAGAATAACCGGATAAACGACATCGATAGCACAGCGTTTGTTGGACTCGCTGGACTTCGTAAGCTGATTCTGAGTAGAAACTGTCTTCCCAGCATCCCGCGGGGGACAGATCAGTCAGCTCACCCTCTCGTGCTGGAGATGACGTGGAATCCTATAACGTCAACCATCGCAGTTGATGAGCTAAAGCACGTCTTACGGCTGATTTTGGCTCGAAACGGGATCCTGTGCGACTGCAGGCTGAGAGAAGTGAAGAAGTGGATGCTTAGAAACAACCACTTGCAGTGGAGCATCGGCTGTATAGACCCCGCCACTGGATTGCACAAGAGAATCAGATGGTTACCACTAGATGATCTGAAGTGTGCCATCAACGTGTCCTCGTCTAAAGGCTTAGCTGCCACCAGACGTGATACAAGGAGAACGTGCAACTCTGGGTCGTATTTCCCATCACTTCTCTGCAGGGAGCCAAATCGGTACACTTGCAGCGCAACGGCTGTCCATTCTACCGACGCAAGTACATCAGCCGTGCCCACTACCGCCGCTGGCCCTAGATTTCCAAGCGAACTCCAAAACGCAACAAACGAGACCATCACAAGAACGTACACGCACACGTCTCAGCTCCAAACGACAGATAGGGATGCCACCACGCCAGCAGGGAGCAAGAGTGTCGGAACGAACACTGCAACAGGCCCTGGTCCTGAACTGACTCCACTACAACTTCTCCTTATTGGACTGGGAGCTTTCGTTGCATGTCCCCTTATCGTTGGGGTGATATTTTCTTGTGTGAGCAAGTGTAAAGGAGCCTGTCAGCAGGACGACGCCAATGGAGAAAGGAATGCTGCGAGGAAGCAATCCAAAAACGATGACCAGTGTTCAGACGCAGACTCACCCAGAGGAGTCATCTACGAAAATGACGACCAGTTTTCAGATACCGATGGTGCCAATGGAGGTCTTTACGAAAACGAAGACCAGTTTTCCGACACAAATGAAGAGAAGGAAGGTCTTCATGAAAACGACGACCAGTTTTCTGTTGAACATGATGTGAGCAAGCACGCGCACATGGCAACACCTCACAAAATGAAACCAGGGAAGACATCTTCCCCTGCCAAAGTCGAAAAGACGCGACGTCGTCGCAACCAGAGGAGCCTCGCTAAGAGAGGAGCAACATCGAGCGCGCCCAATTGCAAAGCCAAGAATAACGTATTACGCGTCCTTGCAGACGTTCACGCTCAAGCACAAGCAAGTGGACAATATGACAACGACAAGGGCGCTGCGGGACTCAACAGCAGCGAGGCTGCGGCATCGAGCAGGCACAAAGCTAAAAGAAACGTATTACGCGTCCTTGCAGAAGTTCACGCTCAAGCACAAGCAAGTGGGCAATATGACAACGACAAGAACACCATGGGAAACAGTGAGTCTACGACATCTTTGAACAACGGGGCATCTGATCCCGGCAATTATGACAACGAGAGACCAGTCACGGATTCAGTCACAAAGGAAACCACCAAACGAAGCGATGACGGGAGTGACACAGACAAAGACTATATGACGCTCCCTAACCATTCTTCAGCAGAAAACACCAGACTTGGAAAAGAGGGTAAGCAACGCGAGAGCAAACCTAAAGATGAGAAGGCCACCACCCCAACGTCTGCATGTGCTGATAGCATGTCAGGCAATGACTATTTGACGTTTCCTGGAGAGGAAAGTACTGAAGAACAGCAAACGCAGGGAGGAAAAATGAACAGGCAAGTGTCAGACCTAGCGACTGATTTGTCCAACACACAAGACTATTCTGATCACACCTATGTGACGTTTCCTGTGGAGAAAAATGCTGAAGAACTCCAAAAACAGGAGGGAAAAAGGGACGGGCGAATGTCAGACCTAGCCACTGATTCATCCTACGCGGAAGACTACTCTGATCACACCTATGTGACGTTCCCTGGCCATGGGATGGAAAATGCTGAAGAACAGCAAAGTCAAAGAGACACAGAAAGCCAAAATGGACAAGTGTCAGGCTTAGATTCTGATTCGTCCAACGCAGAAGACCACTCTGACCACACCTACGCGACGTTCCCTGGGACGGACAATGTTGAAGAACAGCAAAGAGACACAGAACATCAAAAGGGACAAGTGTCAGACTTAGACTCTGTTTTGTCCACTGAAGACGACATTTCTGATCACTTTTACGTGACACTGCCTGTGACAGAAAATGAGAAGGAACAGCAAAGAGATGCAAAATGTCAAAAAGGAGACGTTTCGGACTTAAACTCTGTTTTGTCCATCGAAGGTGACATTTGTGATCATTTTTACGTGACATTGCCTGAGACGGACAATGAGAAGGACTAGCAGTTCCCGGGAACAACACCAGTTAGTTACCTTCGCCAAGAAGGTTATGATTTCGGGTGCATGTGTCTGTGTGTGTATCTGTCCGTCATTGTGTGAACAGCATAACTTTAGAAGTCGTGGATGGATCGTACTGATACTTGATTATGTGGATAGGTCATGATGAGACCTGGAAATGATTAGATTTTTGACCCCCTAGCGTCTTGTAAATATAACTCTAGAGTAATTTCCGGTTTTTTGATATAGCTACGATTTAGATTCATTTGGGTGGAAAATATAATCAACTGATATAATTTATGTAAACGAGGTCCTTATTTGCATAATCAATGAGAAAGATTCATAATTCGTCAGGAGTAAAGGTTAACATCGTTTGGCGCAATGGCGAAGGTATGAGGTCGCGGAACTCATACCACACCTAATCCATATGCAATAATCTCAAAACAAGCACAGCTGTGTGTGAAGCTGATTGCAAATTTTTACAGAAACATATAATGAGCATTCCGTATCACCCGGCATTCAGGAAATGGCGGATCTGCATCACGACTTGCTTTGAACACCGTAACAACATTCTGAGTGGCAGACTAATAACCCTTATACAGCGTTACCTGTGATGAATATTACAACTGTAGTGTTATAGAGGGGCAAGGACATATTGATCACTTTCCTTCTTTGTGTTAAACTTTCTTTTCTTAAAGTTTGATGTGAACTTACATATGGCTTTTTTCAAGCTCTTGAACACATGTATTAAATACTATTAGTGTTATACACTGTCGTGTACATGTATATGTAGAAGTGGCATTGAGATTCACGTGTTGGAAAATCACCATGAAATTTGCTGAGACTTAGTTGTAATTATGAATAAATAAATGTTTAAAAGCTAATTTTCTTATCTTTATTGGACCTGCAATAGAATGGAGAGAGGTGACGTATCTTAGTTACAAAGTTATACCTAAGATTTCAGCTGGTAAAGACTTAAAACGATGAAAAACTTAATTTGGTTTGTTTTCTTTGCAAGTCATCAAAGAATCTCAGCGGTTTAACGTGGAAGGTTTTGTATTAACCGTTTTACAAGAAATGCTGGAACATTATAAGCCTACAATAACACCCGGAGTAGTAGACTAATTTTGTTTGACCATATTTATTCACGAGGAGCTGATGAGGTATGGCTGTGCCTCCATTACTAACTGAAGCTGGTTGAAAGATTGGTTGAAATCATCTAACCTTACTCTGTATGAGACTGTAGACGTACTAGACAGGACCGACCATACAGAGAAAAACAAAGAAATACACAGCGTGTGAACATCAATCTTCCAGAGTTTGATGTGTAAAAAAGCAGTTCTAAAATGTTTGAAAATCATTTTTTCCAAAGGGAATATGCTTATTACTCAAAAGGGGACATTTTGTAAATTCAATATTGGAAATGGGGGGTAATTATGGAAAAGTCCATTTTTGTGTGGAAGTGATTTTACACTGATCCATAACATAACATAGGGGTCGCTGGAAGAGTCCATTTATGAATAGAGGGACAATTTTTAAAAATTCATTTTGGACTAGGGTTATTATGAAAAAGTCATTTGGGGGGTGTCGCTGGAAGAGTCCATTCTTGAATAGAGGAAACAATATTTCTAATTGGGGTCAAATTGGGAGGTCCCCATTTCAGACTGGGATAACATGGCGATACTGTATTTCCTTTTGAGCAGAAGTTATTTTGGGACGTCCTTCTTTTGCACAGGGTTGAGTTTGGAGCAGTCCATTTTTTGCATGGTGGAGATGAGGTGAAATATGCTGTCTTTGCTCGCGAGCAAATGTAGGCCTTTCTAGACACATATATTCAGGCGATACATTCTGGTGTCTTAACGTGGTTTTTAGACGGGTTTGACCATGGTGGATGGGAGTTGGTGGATGGGTCGACCGAGGTTGCGCAATGTCTAACCGCACGTTATCCAATGCGAAGCCAGGCCGGCCTCGAAATTAACATGTGAATGTTAGACGGCTCACAAGAAGTTGCGCAATGCCAAATTACGCAATGCCAAGCCAGGCCTCGCAATTAACAATGTCCCAAAGTCAAAATGACGCTAAATTTCAGCTCGGGACAATTCAAATTACGTTTCGGCAATTTCGGGGCAATCGGACAATTCTGACGTCCACGTCATTTAGGAATGCGATCCATCCGTGGGAAGCAAAGGGAAGCAACACTGTCTATTTTTCAGGTCTTTCAATTCACTCTTTTTAGCATTGCTGCAATTCGAGCAAGGTGAGCAAGTCATTAATAGTGCACACCCATGCCACCCAACCAGCTATTCCCATTTTGGCGGCCTATGGACAGCTTTTTAAAAAGCTTTCTTGTTACCATAGGTCGCCATGCGGCCTATGGTATTGTGCCTGAAATCACCTTGGTGGATAGGTTGCAAGAAGTTGCGCAATTTCTAACCGCACGTTACGCAATGCCAGGCCTCGAAATCAACATGTGAATGGTGGATGGGTTGCAAGAAGTTGCGCAATGTCTAAACGCACGTTACGCAATACCAAGCCAGGCCTCGAAATTAACATTGTCTCGATGTCAAAATGACGCTGTCTATCTGACAGGTCTTTCAATTCACTCTTTTTAGCATTACTACAATTCGAGCAAGGTGAGCAAGTCATTAATCACACCCATGCCACCCAACCAGCTATTCCTATTTTGGCCTATGGCCAGCTTTTTTTTAAAAGCTTTCTTGTTTTCTGATAAAGAAGCATACCACGTGTTCGCTTTTCATTAGGTAAGTGCGCCCAGGTGTTACATATCTTGAACGGGTGCTCAAGGCCGATAGGCGGCCAGGGACAAGCCATAGCGCCGGATGTCGGGAACGGGTATATCAATCGATCAATCAACTTTATTGCGCAACAATTGTAACGGATACAATGCATGGCAAAGTGGTAAACAGCATTATATAACTAGTTTAAAAAATGTACATTATTCTATTCACAGTGAACAGGAACTACATAGTATTAGTAGATTAAGTGCATAATAATCAGAATGCACAGGAGACATTGCAAGTTTGTGTATTAGAAATACAATCTCTTGCACAGAACGCTAGATATGTATTGGCCTTGATACAAGGGATTCGTTTGACTCCGTTCCCAACATTTCTGTCCCCTTCATAAATTCAGGGAAGTTCTGGATAATTCCTTTGACCAGTGGCACGAGAATTTGTACACGTTATGACACCCTTCGAAGCAGAGAGCGACGAAATTCATACTTTGGCGTTGAAAAATCCCAGATTTTCTGTTTATCAGGTTTACGGAAAACATTTCTTTCTGGCAGGTTCGTAAGATTGAAAAAGTGCAACTTGTTCCTCGAGATAAAAGAAACGATGTGGGGATGTTTTAAGGTGTTCCATTGTTTGAAGGCGTTCCAAAGGCAACGTTGTAAGACGTGTAAACTTTGAAGAATATAATCTACGCCCCCATCTGGAAGTATCCACGTGTCAGTAATTACGTAACCGGCAAATAAAGACGCCAAGGTCTCCCCACCTACACACCAGATCAGTCTGCTCCAGTCGTTAATGTGCCCAAATTCATGTTTATCAACATCTACGGGCGGATGGAAGGGATATTTTCACAAGCTGTTTGCTGTGACACTTCTGACGGAGGCAGTGAGTACAAAGATAGTCTCAACAGTCCTCCCCGGGATGTAATGAATAATACTGGAGATGAAGGTCTGCAAAAGAAACGTTGCAGACTAATATCGGTACTTTCTAAACCAATATAATACTGCGTGCACAGCCTGTACTTCATCATTCGGTACGTCCTGCTGCCATGGCGCGGCGGGGCCCGGACCCTCCCGTCAGGAACCTTCGAGAAGACCGAAACAACCCCGGAGTCAGCGGAACACAGGGCAACAGCCCAGATGTGACCAGGGAGCAAGTAGAAGACGTCATCCTCAACCAGCTGCACGCCAACACCTTCTACCGCTCTATGGAATCTACGGGTCAGTACTACATTGAAACGTGGCGAAACGTAATAGATGTTGGTTGGAAGCTCGTAACGTTTTCTTGACCTCCTCTTAGTCTAGGTCTTCCTAAGGGGTTATTGATAGCAAAATTCGACAAAAATCAGTTCAGTAAATGGCCAGGGGAGTGAGCCACTATACGGGTAAATGAAGCCTGTATGATGGCCAAACTCCACTGACAAAGCGAACGTCTGTAGAGTCTGGTAGAGACTAACGTTTTCTGACTGCCGAGATTCTCGCTGAATGTTGCCCCTGTTGGTCTGACCCAACATCTGCTTAGAGATAAGACGACACCATTTGATAAGATATAACGTTACCTATCCTACAAAATACATTAATAATTCAAGATTTTCTGCTTTGTATTTCTGTGCTAAGAGCGCGTGATGCAGAATGCTTTAATTTCAATATCTTAATGTACTCTCTGAACATTCAATAACTATGAAGGAAACGAATGGTGTTGTGGATGGTAATTTGTATAATATATATTGATTATAATATTTAATGATCATAATGTCAATAAAACTGTTCGAGGTACTCAGAAAATTGTCAGGATATATGTCTTTAAAATAGTCTGTTTATTGCAGACGAAGCAGACAAGAAGAATGGATGGCGTAGTCGTGTACGTGATTTTCTGTCATGTTCCCGGCTGCTCAACGTTGGCAAGACAACCGTCGTCATGGCAACATTGATAACATCTCTTGCACTCATCCTGGTGCAAATTACCTCTCCACATCCGGATTTTGATGTGGTTAGTTTCTTTTTACCTCTCTACTGACATGGCTGATAAATTCTAACTACACATATATAAAGAAGAAATGTTTCAACGAAATAGATTTATCAAGAAATGAGAACTTTGTGAAATAGAGGCTTATTTTTTAAACGCTTATGTTGTTGCTTTATGTTTTTTTTCCTTTTTGACACAAATTGTTAACGGATCATCACGACATTGACGTGCGTGAATTTTACCTGTAGACGGCAATCGTCGCCTTGTCGTACGTTTTTCAGCCAAGTTCCTTTGTATCAGTTAATTAGATTGATTTATCAACAAATGGGTACTTTTTAAATAGATGCTTGTTTTAAAAAGCTTTTTTTCTATACTTTTGTTACAGCTTGTCAGCCGCTCAAAGCTGGTCAGTCGTCTTGAGAACCAAGTATTGATCCTCGGGGAACGTCTTAAAAGCCGCGAAGCTATCCTCAGCAGTCTGGAGGACGCAGTCTCCATCCTTAAAAAACACGTCAAGACTAGATCAGCATTCAACAGTCGTCAAGAAAACAAAATACCAAGCCTCCAGAAACGACTCGACAACTACTCAGCACCGGTCAACCACCTGGTGGACCATTGTAACCTCACCGAGAACCGCTCTGCACTGGCCGGCTATTTTAAGAACGAGGTATCAACCGAAGAGAAACGTTCTTTGTGCCGGCCAGAACTAGTCCACCTTCTGGAGAACCGAGTATCAACCCTTGAGGGCCGCTTTGAGAACCAAACAACGCTGATGGAAACTCTGAAGAACACGTTGTCGGTCCATGAAGATCGCATTGAGAACCGCTTAGCACCGGTCAACCTTCTTAAGAACCGAGTGTCGACCTTTGCGAAACATTTTGAGAACAGTTCAGGGCTGCACAGCCAACTAAAGAACGAGGTATCAGCCCTTAAGGAACACTTGGAAAACCGCATGGCACTATCAAGCCACAACCACCTCCACGAGCAGAGAAAAGCGCTGGTCAGTCGCCTGGAAAACCAAGTATCGATCCTTGAGGAACACTTCAAGACGCGCTTAGCACTGGTCAGCCGTCTGGAGGGCCAAGTGTGCACCCTTGAGAAACGTCTGGACAACCGTGAAGAACCAGTCAGCCGTCCAGAGGCCCATCTTTCAAGCAAGAATCCCTGCAAGCCGCGAACTTCGTTCAGCTGCCTTGAACTCCAAGTGAAGAACATTAGGCTGTTCTTCCAGAGACGATTTAAAACGGTTAGTCGTCTGGAGGACGAACTATCAAGCCAATACATCACCCAAGAGCAGCAAAATGTGCTGTTCAACTGTCTTAAACAAGCAGTGTCGAAAATTGAGACATGGCTCAATCCGAGACTACCACTAGTGAGACGTCTGGAGGACCAACTGTCAAGCCAAAAGCACACCCACGAGCAACGCAAAGCGATGTTCACCCGCCTAAAACCCCAAGTGTCGACTTTTGAGGAATGGCTCGAGAAACGATTGGCAATGTTCAGCCGTCTGGAGGACCAACTACCAAGCCACAATCACACCCTCGAACAACGAAAAGCGATGTTCAGCCGCCTGAAACACAAAGTTTCACCCTTTATGGATTGGATCGAGGGACGATTGGCAATGTTCAGTCGTCTGGAGGATCAGTCGTCATGCCACAACCACACCCACGAACTATTCAGCCGTCTGGAACAACAAATTTCGGCCCTCGAGGAACGCCTGGACAGCCGCTCAGCTCTGGTCAGCCGTCTGGAGGGACAAGTGTCCACCCTTGAGAAACGTCTCGACGACCGCGAAGAATAGTCCAGCCAGCCGGCCCTTGAGAACTTCTGGGACAAGAAGCAAACACGTGCACGAGACGAGACCCATCAAATATAGATGAGAAAAATCCCGAGTCCTTTTTGTTGTGTTAAAAATACCGACCTCTTTCTTCGATATGGATGCTATCATAAGTACGATCTTGTGGATACGCTCCATAGATGCACGGAACATAAGACCATTTACAAACAAGCAAGACGACTGTTGTGTCGCAAACACGTGTCTTGTTTGCTTACATTTGTGTTGTGTTTTGTTTAAGGGTGGACAGCCTGAATAAGAAAGGATTTCATGTACCAGTGTACCCGCGGGACGACCTGGAACGCCTGGTGCTTCTGCCTCCCCGTACTCATCACGGGTGATCCGGTACGGAGGGCGGAATGAGCAGGAGCAAGGGCAGAAGTGGTTACCGATATTTGCCACATACTTAGCGCTTTTCACAGTGTTGCAGTTGTCATGTACGCTTGTACTTATCTATTAGAGTTTTGTAGTTCAACAATGTATTTATTTATTCATTTATTTATTTGTTTTCGTTAGCCAGGGTAGACTGGCTCAGTGACTTTGCACTGCTTTACAGTGGTGCCCTGTATATACATGAATAACACCTTTCAACAAGTTGAAATTTAGAAAATTCTGCATGTAAGATATAAGCTTTGGATGGATGTATGGTGGTCCTTCATGGAATTTGTATTTTATAAGAGAAAGCATACTATGTATGTTTCCGTCTTAGTTGTATCATGGCAAAATTGTAAGAAAATGTCTATTGCTTCTTAAGGATGCTTAAGATGTACTGACTCTAAACATGCTTCATTATTAGCACCATGTGTATCTTTGAATTATTGAACATTTTGAACTGCTATTGCTTTTTGTGAAGTCTAAACTGCACTTTTCTTTTGCGCAGTGAAATGTTCGAGTCTGTTTCTAGACTGACTATACATGCATATGATTTAAATGTAAAGGCCATGTTACATAATGTTACACAACAAAATGCAACATCTCTTTGTTACTTGCCGCTTATCGGTCCTTTGACTGTTCAAGGCGGTGGCATTGGGGTGTTCTCTGTAGAAGAATGATGTATGCGAAGAATGTGGAAAAAGAATCGGCTGCTCTTTTGTGCCTTCGGGCTCAACTCGGCTAACTGTCGAGGTACAATCCTGATGTGAAACATGCCGAGTTGTGAGTGAAGACGGCATGTCTGAGACAAAATAAAGAGGCCTATTTTTGCTTTCTACCTTCCAGCGTCTTTTGTATCTGAATCCACATGTTCAGCGTAAAGATTAGCTTTTTTAATCTCCCTAATCTTTTAATCTCCGTACTGCTTTACGACTTCGGAAACCAACACATTGAGACAAGTCAAAAGCAGTACTTGGGGTGAGGAAAAGAATCATTCTGATTTTGAAGATTGTTGACTCCTATTTAATATTTTTGATAGTATCGTATACTCACGTTTTCCCACGTTAATCAAACAAAAATAAAGGAATATATAGCAGGGTTGTCTTGCGGTTAGGGTTGTTGGGTTCGAGGACAGCTACACGTTATATATATAGAGATAACCATTACACTGTCCACTACCAGCTTCTTTTGTCTCAGGATCCGTCGATATATACCTCCGACATCAAATCACGATTTTTGTCTCAATCTCCGTAATCTTCCTCAATCCGTTAAGAAACGATGTAGGGATGTTTTAAGGTGTTGCATTGTTTGAAGGTGTTCCAAAAGCAATGATGTGAAAAGTTTGAAGAGTACAATCTACGCCCCCATCTGGAAGTATCCACGTGTCGGTAGTTACGTAACCGGCAAATAAAGACGCCAAGGTCTCCCCACCTTCACACCAGATTAGTCTGCTCCAGTCGTTGATGTGCCCAAATTCATGTTTATCAATATCTACGGGCGGATGGAAGAGATTTTCATAAGCCGTTTGTTGTGACACATCTGACGGAGGCAATGAATACACAATATACTTTCAAGGATCATCGCAACAATCCTTCCCGGAATGTAATGAATACTACTGTAGATCAAGGTCTGGCAAAGCAACGTTGCAGACTGATATTGGTACTTTCTAAACCAAAACAGTGCTACTTCCATGCTCTTTCTCCAAGGATTGAGACAGATTAGAGAGATTAAAAGGCTAATCCTCACGCTGAACAGGCGGATTCAGAGATGAAAGACGCTGGAAAGTAGAAAGCAAAATCAGGCCTCTTTATTTTGTCTCAGACATGTCGTCTTCACTCACAGCACCGCATGTTTTATAGCAAGATTGTACTTTGACAGTTGGCTAAGCAGAGCCCGAAGACAGAGAACCGCTGATTTTTCTATTCTTTATATACAGCATTTTTCTACAGCAAACATCACAATTACATCATTTTGAACATTCATTATCATCATCATTCTTACGGACGGAAAAGCGGTAGGTAACAAAGAGGTAGTTGTATTTTGTTGTATATGTACCTTGACCTTTACAGTTAAACATATTGTATGGTCATAGTTAGTCTAGGAAGTTAACAGAACAGGGCATATTACTGCACAAAAGTACAGTTCAGACTTCAAAAAAAGCATTAGCAGTTCAAAATGTTCAATGATTCAAAGTAACATATGTTGCTAATAATGAAGCATGTTTAGAGTCAGTACATCTTATGCATTCTTCGGAAGAAATAAACACTTTCTTACAATTTTACCATGATAGAACTAAGACTGAAATATACATAGTACTCTTTCCCTTCTAAAATTCATATTCCACAAAGGACCACCACACATACATCCAAAGCGTATATCTTACATGTACAGTTTTCAACATTTCAAGTTGTTGAAGGGTCCCATTATTCATGTACATACAGAAAACCACTTTGAAGCCACTGAGCTGGCCTACCATGGCTAAAGAAAACAAATAAATGAATGAGTACAATTGTTAAACTACAAAACTCCGACAAATAAGTAAAACCCTACATGACAACTGCAACACTGTGGTAAGCGCTAAGTATGTCGCACATAGCCGTAGCCAGTTCTGCCCTTGCTCCTGTTCATTCAGCCCTCCATACCGGATCACCCGTGATGAGTACCGGGGAGGCAGAAGCACCAAGCGTTCCAGGTCGTTCCGCGGATACACTGGTGAAATCCTGTCTTATTCAGACAGTCCGCCCTTTAAGAAAAAACAAAACACATGTAAGCAGAGTACACGTGCTTGCGGTGCAACAGAACGTTAAAGAACCAATCACAGTTGTTTATCGGTTTTGTCTTACTAAGTTATAAAGGCTGTCCTGTCTTATTCTTCCTACTTACCTGGCGTTGTGCATGACTAAGCCAGATCTTGCGTCCGATATCCATCCGCACTTGCACAGCCAAAACCCGTCTGGCTGATCCTCGTAGAGCTGGTCCAGGGACGCCAGGACGGCTCCCTTTTCTGCGCATGCCTGCTGAGCTTCATTAAAGCCGTACCTGTACTGGCCGTCTGGTGACTCCAGGTGGAATACGTGCCCTGCAAAAGACAAGGACGCAAATAAGTGCTAATTAATACACGAGACGAATCCACAAATAAGGTATCAAATTGTTTGCTATACTCACGTACCTACATGTATGAAGTGACTGTATTGTCGACTATAGTAGCTGGTGGCAGAGTGTGCTATATTGTGTTTGTCTTTAATAGTGCTTTTGCGTAGAACTTTCTACGAACCTGGTTTGCTGCACCAGTGAGCCTTTAGATCAATCTGTTGGGGTTTTGACTCCTGCACGTGTACAGTTTGCTTCTTGTCTCCGGGATTTTCATGGGCTAGCTGACTGGAGAGGTCTTCGCGGTTGTCGAAACCTTTTTCAAGGTTGGACACTTCTGGACCCGCCAGACGGCTGTCCGAAGCTGAGCGCGTCTTGAGGTGTTCTTCAAGGAGGGACACTTGGCCCTCCAGACGGCTGACTAGCGCCGAGCGGCTGTCCAGTCGTTTCTCGAGGGTAGACATTTGTTGTTCCAGACGGCTGTACAGTTCTTGGGTGTGGTTGTGGCATGATACTTGGTCCTCCAGACGGCTGAACATTGCCATTCGCTTCTCGAGCCATTCCTCAAAGGTCGACACTTTTTGTTTAAGGCGGTTGAACATCCCTTTTCGTTCCTCGTGGGTGTGGCTGTGGCTTGGTAGTTGGTCCAAACGGCTCAATATTGCTAATCGATTCTCGAGCCATTTCTTAAAGGTCCACAATGGGTGTTTTAGTCGGCTGAGCAGCGCTTTGCGTTGCTCGTGGGTGTGTTTGTAGGTTGATAGTTGGTGCTCCAGACAGATGACAGATGTTATTTGCCTTGTGATCCAGTTTAGTGGATGAAAGCATTTGAACAGCACAGTTTGCTTCTTTTGGGGGAGGTTGTGGCTTGATAGTTGGTCGTCAATACGACCGAATTTTGCTAACTTCCTGTGGAAAAAGAACTCAATGCTGCATATTCCATTTTCTAGGCGGCTGATCAACGATTTTTGTTGCTCGTGGAGGTTGTGGCCTGATTTGTTCTCCGGAAGGCTGACCTGTGCTACCCGGTTCTCAAGGCGTTCCTCAAGGGTTGATACCTCGTTCTTCAAATGGCCGACCAGCGCTGAACTGTTCTCGAGTTGTTTCTCAAGGGTCAACACTCGGTTCTCAAGAAGGTTGATCAGTCCTGAGCCGTTGTCAATGAGATCTTCATGGACCGACAACTTGTTCTTCAGAAACCCTATCAGTGCCGTTTGGTTTTCAGAGCGTTCCTCAAGGATCAATACTCGGTTCCCAGTAGGGTTGGTCATGGCTGAGCGGTTGTCAAAGTGTTCTTCAATGGTCGATACTCGATTCTCCAGAAGGTGGACTAGTCCTGGCGGGTACAAAGAACGTTCCTCTCCGGTCGAGGCCTCGTTCTTCAAATGGCCGGCCAGTGCAGAGCGGTTCTCGGTGAGGTTATAATGGTCCACCAGGTGGTTGACCAGTGCAGAGCAGTTGTTCAGGCGTTTCTCAAGGGTGGGTACTTTGTCTTCGTGACGAATGAAGAATGTTGATCGATTCTTAGCGTGTTCCTTAAGGACGGAGACTGCGTCCTCCAGACTGCTGACGACAGCTTCGCGGTTTTTGAGACGTTCCCCGAGGATCAATACTTGGTTCTCAAGACGGCCGACCAGCGCTGATCGGCTGGCAAGCTGTGTTGAAATAATAAAAAAAGCTTTTGGCAATAAACATCTATTTCACAAAGTGCTTGTTTGTTGATAAATCGGGTTAATTTCTTGACTAACCATAAACCCTTCCATGGTGAAGGTACGACAAGGCAATGTTTGTCATTTACACTTAGAATTCACACAACTTGATGTCAACAGAAAGGAAGAAGAAACTAACCGCCTCAAAATCCGGATGTGGGGAGGTGATTTGCACCAGGATGAGCGCAAGAGATGTTATCAACGTTGCCATGACGACGGTCGTCTTGACAACGTTGACCAGCCGGGAGCATGACAGAAAATCACGTACTCGACTACGCCATCCCTTTTTCTTATCTGGTTCATCTGCAACATACAGTGATAGTTTTAAAGAAATGTATCCTGACAATTTTTCAGTGATTTGAATAATTTTATCAACAATACGCTCGTAAAGTAGTATAAACAATATGTTGATTAATGCACCCCTCCCCCATGCCATAGCTAGAGTACGTTAAGCTATTGCTATGAAAGCATTCTGCATCACTCGCTCCAGAGACGGATGTTCAATGCAGTAAATCTCAGGTGCTGATTTGAATGATTGCAATGTAGATCTGTGTTATCAAATGGTCTTGCCTTATCTCCATATATTGGGTTACTCCAACAGTGGCGGCTTTCAGCGAGAATTCCGGTAGTCAGAAAATTTTATAATTAGTCTCTAGACTAACGTCACTGGCTATAAGGAGGGTATTCACCAGTGGAGTTTGGACAAATATAGAGACTTCATTTGCCTGCGTAATGGTACCCGTATGCGTATCGTGGCTCAGTCCGCTGGCCAATGATTCATCTTTTTTTGCCGAATTCTATTCTCTATATAACCCCTTAGAAAGGCCTGGTGGAGGCTAAGAAAACATTACGATCTTTCATCCAACATCTATTACGTCGATATAGGTTACACATCCAGGTAATGAGATTCAAAAGAAAACAGTTACTCAAGCAACTGGACAGATTTTGAAAACTGTCAGATGTTTCAAATAGCATCCACTACTTTTTGTCAGTGACTCGTCAGATCAGTGACCCGTCAGTCACTGACGAAAAGTAGTGGATGCTACTTGAAACGTCTGACAGTTTTCAAAATCTATCCAGTGGCTTGAGTAACTGTTTCCTTTTGCAACATTTATAACGTTTCACCATCGATGTAGTACTGACCTGTAGATTCCATGGAGCGGTAGAAGGTGTTGGCGTGCAGCTGGTTGAGGATGACGTCTTCTACTTGCTCCCTGGTCACATCTGGGCTGTTGCCCTGTGTTCCGCTGACTCCGGGGTTGTTTCGGTCTTCTCGAAGGTTCCGGACGGGAGGGTCCGGGCTCCGCCGCGCCATGGCAGCAGGACGTACCGAATGATGAAGTACAGGTTGTGCACGCAGTATTATATTGGTTTAGAAAGTACCGATATTAGTCTGCAACGTTTCTTTTGCAGACCTTCATCTACAGTATTATTCATTACATCCCGGGGAGGACTGTTAAGATTATCTTTGTACTCACTGCCTCCGTCAGATGTGTCACAGCAAACAGCTTGTGAAAATATCCTTTCCATCCGCCCGTAGATGTTGATAAACATGAATATTGGCACACCCACGACTGGACCAGACTAATCTGATATGTAGGTGGGGAGAACGTGGCGTCTTTATTTGCCGGTTACGTAACTACTGGCCAACTGGTAACTACTTTGACAGACCTTGATCCGCCGTTGATCTTTGAACGTACGTTTGTACTCACTGACTCCATCAGATGTGTCACAGCAAACAGCTTGTGGAAATCCCTTCCATTCTCCAGAAGTTGTTGATGGACACTGGTGCAGACTAATCTGGTGTGTAGGTGGGGAGACCTTGGCGTCTTTATTTGTTGGTTACGTAACTACTGACACGTGGATACTTGCAGATGGGGGCGTAGATTATATTCTTCTAAGTTTTCACGTCTAACAACTTTTGTTGAAACAACGGAACACCTTTAAACACCCCCACATCTTCTCATCACGGTTCGAAGAAGGTTGCGGGGATTGAGACAAAGGCACGATTTGATATCGGAGGTAAATCGAAGGATTCTGAGACTAAAGACGCTGGTAGCAAACAGTAAAATGATTATTTTGTCGTAGAAAGCTCGCCGTGGTGCAAGTTATGCAGCGATACAGTGTACATGATTTCATATAGGCGACCGTTGAATTTAGCTGGAGGAAAAATGGGAATTTTGGAGTCTTACCAACATGCCCGGAACCTACAAGAAGGGAATGTATTTACTTAAATCTGATTAACAGAGGGTCTGGGATTTATGAATTATGGGGAAGTATGAATTTTGCTGACTTTTGTACCGAAAAATGTCAGAATGTGTAGGAATTATTGTGTCCTTGGTCAAAGTAGTTATCCCGGACAAGACACAGGCTTGTCTTTGTGTGCGTGCCTACTGAGTCATGAAGTCTGAAGTTTTTCATGTCTGATTGCCTTGTTTTTGCTGATTTAAATATTTGACGGTTTTTATTTAACTGTTCACATCGTTATTGTCTGGCATTTCTTCATAAGCCGCGATGATCAGCCGTCAATGGTGACGTCATTCCTTCTGTTTCCAGTTCCATGTGGAAATGATTTAAAGTGACCGCCTGGTACGAGAAGTAGAACAGAACTGTGGCATCAGCTAAGGTCCACGCACGACGGTCTTATCATGCTTGAAACAAAGGTATTTCCTGCAGCATACGTAAAAAAAACGGTCCTCAGTGCGTTCATGCCTTTTCTTAAAGATAAAAAACAACAAGACTGGCAATGAAAACATACATTGCCATGGCGACGTTGGTTGCTGTTAGGGTTATTGTTTGCATGGCACTGCGGCCCTGCCATCATTTCATGATTTTGAGGAAGACTTGGTACCTATACAGATACAGTGCACTCTTCCCCTAAGTGTATAGTGAACAAGCCCCGGGGTCACAGAAAGTAGGGCATCCGGGGCAGAGAGGTCTTCCCAAAGACTCCCAAAGGTTTCCAGGAATGTGGGTATAGATGTGGGTCACATGCCTGTGGACATTCCATTCCTGTGGACAAAATGCCTGTACAATTCCTAGAATTCTTGCAAATCACACACAATACTGTACCATTTGGCACGCCCATGAGGCGTCGCCAAAAAATCTAACCCTAACGCTGAACAGGCGGATTTAGACACAAAAGACAATGGAGGGTAGAAAGCGAAATCATGCCTCTTTATTTTGCATCGCCGCATGTTTAACAGTAAGATTATACTTTAGCTGTGTTGAGCCCGATGGCACAAAAGAGTCCGGCCCGGCTGATTCCAATAAAACATTTTTATACAGAGAACATCACAATTCAACTATTTTGAACATTCTTGTCTAGAGACCGGTAAGCGGTAGGTAACAAAGTTATATTTTGCTGTGACTGGTAACATCACATTTACAGCTGATCGGACATGTTTGCTTATAATGAGGTATGTTTAGCAGCAGTACATCCAAGCATTCTTGAAAACACATTCTTTTACAAGTTTTCCATGACAGAACCAACATGAAACATACATGCTACTCTTTCACTTCTACATGTAAACTTTATATTCCACCAAGAACCATCACACATACATGTGTGTTTGCTTATTTTCTAGTACTTACTTTGTGTTTATGTATTATACATGCATGTCAAGGGCACCACTGTAAAGCAGTGCAAAGTCATTGAGCCTGTCTACCCTGCAGCTGGCTAACGAAAACAAATAAATAAATAGATGCATTTTTGAACTACAATATTCAAGTATATAATAATAAATAAGTAAAACCCTACTGTACATGACAACTGCAACACTGTTGAAAGTATTAATTATGTAGCAGATAGCCGCAATCACTTCTGCCCTTGCTCCTGCTCATTCCGCTGAGTACCGGGGAGGCAGAAGCACCAGGCGTTCCAGGTCGTCCCGCGGGTACACTGGTGAAATCCTGTCTTATTCAGACAGTCCGCCCTTTAAGAAAAAATAAAACACATGTAAGCAGAGTACACGTGCTGGCGGTGCAGCAGAATGCTAAAGACCCCATCACAGTTATTATCGGTTTTGCCTGTATTAAATTATAAAGGCTGCCCCGTCTTATACTGCCTACTAACCTGGCGTTGTGCATGACTAAGCCAGATCTCGCGTCCGATATCCATCCGCACTTGCACAGCCAGAACCCGTCTGGCTGATCCTCAAAGAGCTGGTCCAGGGACGCCAGGACGGCTCCCTTTCCTGCGCATGCCTCGCGGGCTTCATCGAAGCCATACCTGTACTTGCCGTCTGGTGATTCCAGGTGGAATACGTGCCCTGCATGCAAAAGACAAGGACGCAACTAAATGCTAAATACACCTGGCAAATCACGATGCCATCAATAAGGTAACAAATCTTTGCTACACTCAAGGGGCTATGACGTAAGTATTATCTGTGTTAGTGGTCTTTCGAGAACCCTTCCACGAACCTGGTTTGCTGCACCGGTCAACCGTCAGGTCCGTCTGTTGGAGTCTCGTCTCGTGCACGTGGATGGTTTGCTTCTTGTCCCGGCGGTTCTCAAGGGCCGGCTGGCTGGACAATTCTTCGCGGCTGTCGAAACGTTTCTCAAGGGTGGACACTTGGCCCTCCAGACGGCTGATCAGCGCTGTGCGCGTCTTGAAGTGTTCCTCCAGGGTGGTCACTTGGGCCTCCAGACGGCTGACCAGCGATGAGCGGGTGTCCAGGCGTTTCTTGAAGGTCGACAATTGGCCCTCCAGACGGATGACCAGAGCTGAGCGCGTCTTGAGGTGTTTTTCAAGGGTGGACACTTGGCCCTCTAAACGGCCGACCAGCGTTGAGTGGCTGTCCAGGCGTTCCGTAAGGGTCGACACTTGGCCCTCCAGGCGACTGACCAGAGCTGAGCCCTTTCTAGTGAGTTGTGTCTTAATGATGGACACATGGCTCCTGATCGGTGCTGATCGCGTCTTGAGATGTTTCTTAAGGGTCGACACTTGGCCCCCCAGACGGCTGACCTGTGCGGTACGGTTCTCCAGGCGTTCCTCAAGGGTCGATACTTTGTCCTCAAGGCGGCTGAACAACGCTTTTCTCTGCTCGTGGAGGTGGTTGTGGCTTGATATCTGGCCCTCCAGACGACTGACCAATGCCGTGCCGTTCTCCAGGCGTTCCCCAAGGGTCGATACTTGGTCTTCAAGGCGGCTGAACCGCAATTTTCTCTGCTCGTGGAGGTGGTTGTGGCTTGATATCTGGTCCTCCAGACGGCTGACCAGTGCCATGCGGTTCTCCAAGTCTTCCTTGAGGGTTGATACCTCGTTCTTCAGATGGTTGTCCAGCATTGAACTGTTCTCAAGATGTTTCTCAAGGGTCGACACTCGGTTTTCAAGAAGGTTGTCCAGTGCTGAACTGTTCTCGAGATGATCCTTAAAGGTCGCCTGAAGGCTATCAACGCGATCTTCACCGGCCGATAACTTGTTCCTCAGAGCTCCTATTAGCGCTGTTTGGTTCTCAAAGGCCTCAAGGGCCCATACTCGGATCTCCAGGACGTGGGCTAGTTCTGAACCTTCCTCCCCGGTTGATACTCCGTTCTTCAAATGACCGACAAGTGTAGAGCGGTTGTCTGTGAGGTTGTAATGTTCCACTAGGTGGTTGGCCAGTGCTGAGCCGTTGTCAAGTCGTTTCTCGATGGTGGATATGTTGTTTTCCTGACGACTGGTGAATGCTGATTGGTTATTGATGTGCTCCTTAAGGATGAAGACTGTATCCTCCTGACTGCTGACGACAGCTTCAAGTCGTTTGTCGAGGTTGTTTATGTTGTTTTCCTGACGATTGATGAATGCTGACCGGTTTTGCACTTGTTCCTTAAGTGTGGAGACTGCGTCCTCCAGACTGCTGACGACAGCTTCGCGGCTTTTGAGGCGTTCCCCTAGAATCAATACTTGGTTTTCAAGACGACTGACCAGCGCTGATTGGCTAACAAGCTGTGTCAAAAAAACAACAACAACAAAAAGAACAACAACATAAAACAACATGAGCGTTTGAAAAATAAGCATCGATTTCATTCCTCGGCTATATGCCATTCACAAATAAATTCACGCACGTCAATGTCAGCAGAAAGAGAGATGCAAGGAGAAACTAACCGCATCAAAATCCGGATGTGGGGAAGTGATTTGCACAAGGATGAGTGCAAGAGATGTTATCAACGTTACTATGACGATGGTCGCCTTGACAACGTTGACTAGTCGGGAACATGACAGAAAATCACGTACTCGACTTCGCCAGCCAATTCCCCTATCCGGTTCGTCTGTAACATACAGTGTTATATGTGAAGAAATGTATCCTGACAATTTTTTTCCCATTATTCCCCGCAGGCAGTACTAATAGCCTTGGGCTGTTCTGCCGAATCATCACTGGCTTTCTCCTTTTAGGGGACGTAGATATAGATATTCACAAACTTGTCTTATTTGGCACAAGCCAATCAGCGCCCAAATCACAAAAATTCAACATGCAGGATGTAAAAACTGACCAGCTTGCTTAGAGAACTTGTTTATTCTGTGAGAGAGTGATTATTGCCACGGGACTGCTCTGCGTGGGAGAAGGAATTTTTCCATTTGGGCGAATTCTACTATAATCGGTAACCCATTTGGGTGGTCTGGTGGATGCTGCTACATGCGATGAGCGTAGTACTGACCTGAAGACTCATTGGAACCGTCTGTGGTGTCACCGTCCTCCCCGCGTCCCTCACTTCGGTCCTGTGGTTCGTTTGGCCGGCTGACTCCAGCGCCATTCCCACGGTTTGCTTCAATTCAGAATTTTGATTGTTTTAAATAATTGCAATTTTCTATCTTTTCAAGTCATTCAGAATATTCTTTTTATTAACTCGCAATTGTGTTTAAATCAGTCACAATGGTTTTGAATCATTCACAATTGTTTTTAATCAGTCAATATTTTCAATTGGTTTTAATTATTCACAATTTTTTTTCAATCATTTATAATTGTTTTAAATCAGTCACAATTTTTAATTGTTTCGCAATGGTTTTAACACATTTACAGTTGTTTACATCATTCAGAATTGTTTTCAATCATTTTCAATTGTTTTAAATCAGTCACAATTTTTAATTGTTTCAAATCATTCTCAATTGTTTTTTATCATTCACTATTTTTGATTGTATTGAATTATTCACAATTGTTTTCAATCATTCGCAATTGTTTAAAACCATTCACACCTTTTTCAATCATACGTAATTGTTTTAAATCAATCACACTCATTCCTTTCCAGATTCGCCCAAACCCCATATGTAATAATTTCATTACTGACCTGTTGATCTCATGGGGCAGTAGAAGGGGTTGGCATTCATCTGATTGATGACGTCTTCTACCTGTCGGCCTCCCCTGGTCACCCCTGGGCTGTTGCCCTGTGTTCCGCTGACTCCGGGGTTGTTTCGGTCTTCTCGAAGGTTCCGGACGGGAGGGTCCGGGCCCCGCCGCGCCATGGCAGCAGGACGTACCGAATGATCAAGTACAGGTTGTGCACGCAGTATTGTATTGGTTTAGAAAGTACCGATATTAGTCTGCAACGTTTCTTTTGCAGACCTTCATCTACAGTATTATTCATTACATCCCGGGGAGGACTGTTGAGACTATCTTTGTACTCACTGCCTCCGTCAGATGTGTCACAGCAAACAGCTTGGGAAAATCCCTTCCATCCGCCCGTAGATGTTGATAAACATGAATTTGGGCACACCCAGGACTGGAGCAGACTGATCTGGTGTGTAGGTGGGGAGACCTTGGCGTCTTTATTTGTTGGTTACGTAACTACTGAAACGTGGATACTTCCAGATGGGGGCGTAGATTATATTCTTTAAAGTTTTCACGTCTAAGAACGTTGCTTTTGGAGCACCTTCAAACATTGGAACTCACATCCTTATATTGGTTCTTTGCGGATTGAGGAAGATTACGAAGATTGAGATGGATTCCGAGACAAACGACGCTGGTAGGAGTAAAGTGAACCGTTATCTTATTTTGTTGTAGAAAGGTCGGATATTATGCAGCGCGACGTGATTTTATACAGAAAACCTTTGAATTTAGCTCGAGGAACAGATTTGATTCCTTTCCAGTCTTAAGAACATGGCCGGCACGTGCCCGAAAGAAAACTGTTATCTAAACGTCAAAAACTAAGTATCTCGGATTTAAAGGTTAGAATATGAATTTTGTTACCTACTGTGCCACATAGTGTCAAAAAATTAAATTGCGTGCAAATTCTTGTGTCACAAAGTAACTATACCAGACTCAAACAGGACTTCCCTGAAGTGGACAGAAATGTTGGATACAGTCGCTGTCCATATATGAAGTTTTAAGTAACTTTTCCTAAAGATCAAGCGCTATGGCCCGTGTGTTCCTGGTCACCTATCGGTCTTGAACACCCGTTCCCGATATGCAACACCCGTGCGCACTTAGATAATGAAAAGAGAACACATGGCATGCTTCGTTATCAGAAAAAGACGACGCAAAAACTCTTTCCCTGTCATTTTACTCACCAAAATAAAAACCACTTTAGGACATCAAAATGCACCACCTGTTCGGTTGAAAATACAGATAAATATTGCACCAATAGAAGAGGCACCGATAGCATATTAATTAATTTGCTTTCGCCAATAGAATCACCACAGCTCTGCTGCTCTTTTTACAACGATGCGTCTAAACATACGATCTAGTATGGTCGATTTTCTATTGATGAACATCAAAACGCAACGCAGAACCTAAGGTGCGGTCGCACGTACACTGAAAATAGCAGAGAGCATTTCTATTTTTTACACATAAAACATAATATATATAAAGAGTAAACAATGGCTACACCTTTAGCCTTCTTTGGAGAAAACAAATATTTTTCGAATACAGATGTAATAAATACTATCACGACCACGACTAAACCACAATATTCCACGAATGCTTACTGCACCTCACATACATATTTGGTCCGAGTTCCGATTTTAAAGATCGCTAGTTTATGAGCAAATACACTCATATGCTATATCTTTAAGGCCCTAGCTTTGCACATTCACATATAACACCTGCATCAAATGCTTATATTTTTGCATTAATCTTTTATGTTCTACAATATCTGGAAGATCCTACCAAAGCATTGCATAGAAAAATCTCATGTCATGCTTTATCTTGACTACAGCATACCTGCACCTATAAATAATGATTAAAAAAATCGACATATCGGGCAGTTCACATAATAAAAAGAGAAACCAAAACTGATCAACGGAATAGTGCCCTTGACCACTGGTCTTGAGAAGGCACCGGTGAACACTACGTTCCCATAGATTATTAAGTTAAAAAGTATGACAGATGATGAAAGAGAACACAAAGATTGCTGATTTTGCCCCATTGTCCGTCCGATCTGGATACGTCAGAACATGTAAGATTCAGGTGGAAGTGCCTTATTCACTTTCTTATATTTGAAGACTTTCATGCAAAGGAAGTACAGGTCATCGTCTAGACCTGAGATGTATTCAACTAGCTAAATGATAAACTGAAACTGCTCCAGTGTGATCACAAGTAACTGATTAGCTTAACACAACTGTTAAATGATTAACTTTTGTAAGATGTAAGATATATGGTCTATACTACAGCAAGCACGCGACTTGAGGCAAGCACGCGACCATGTGATCTCCACGTGATCAGGACATGGCATATGACGAGTATAACGGTAATGCGATCCTCACGTAATTAGGATGTAAGCACGTGATGACCGTGTGATCTCTACGTGGTCAGGATGTAAGCACGGGATGATCATGTGACCTCCACGTGATCAGATGGGAGGGGGGCTCCTGTGCCTGAGCATGAAGCGCCAGGACTGGCGGAAGCTGTTCTGTAGATGACAACTGCCTCTCTCCCAGCCCAGAAACAACCCCAGCATCCCGCCGGGAATCAGGGAGGACAGGAGGAAGAGGATAAGGAGGAGGAGGAAGAGCAGCGGGAGCAGCCAGACGCACAGGCGGCCAATCCACGCACAGCAGGACCGGGAGGTCTTCCTGTTTCCATCGACGAGGTGGACACCTCTCTCCGACGCTGTTTTGCTGCCACTAGTACTTGTAACGGTACTGGAAGTGAATGGTGAAAGAAGTGTTTGAGTGTAAGACAGTATTTACAATAACAATAACTGAAAAAAGTTTATGTTGATACAGTGGATTTGTAAGATTTCTCTTTATGCTTTGTTGGATCTAATCATTTGTTAACCTAGTTTCGTTGAATAGCGCAAGAAGGCCTACCTTCCGGTGGTAGTGACCGCTGTAGTAGACACTACCGTTGTGTCGGTCTCGTCAACGCCACGCTGCAAGGAAAGTCATAAGCAATTAGATTTTACATAAATCATCTACATGAAAACCAGGTAGTTTACAGACAGATATCCATTAGCAATGCCGTAGAATAGTGCCACAGTAAGGGTGCTTCTTCGGGGCGAGAGAAGATGGATATCAACCCAAATGAAGATGGGCCTGATCACCAGTAGCAGACTCAAAACTTTTTTGGACATGCTTGGGGCAAGAGGACCAGCGCGGACGCCACAGCCGTTACTCTTCTAAACGTCAACACAAGAAGCTCCAGTTAACTATGTTGCAACATGCGTGCCAAGCAAAGCGCTAAGGGCGGCGGTGGAACATACGACACCATCAGTCATCAGCGGAAAAAGCAAAATCTAACGCACTTTTTGAAGCATGAAGCAAAGGCATGTAAGCATGCACCAGGTGCAATTTATCGGCGAAGCAACCTAGAAAGGCAGTGGCGGAAGTCTCACACAAACATAAGCAGCATATACCCGCGAGCAGCCATCCTCACTAGATAGCTTTTAACAATGCTTGCAGTTAGATGTGCAAAGGTTAGGTGTAACAAGTCATTCAGTGTAATATAACCATCTGCTGTCGTGCTAAGAAGCATTGGGGCTTCTTTATCTAAACGGTCCTTAAGAGCTACGAAATGCACCCACACCTACTATGCTGCCGTCCTAAGCTTTATGAGGTTTAGCACATATACATGAAGAAGCAGCAGCAGCAGAAAACATTAAGCCCATCTAGGAAACAGCGCCATAGATCCACATAGCTGCGCAAAAGTGGGGATAGGTGACAAGCTAGGCAATCAGAACGTCGCAAAGAAATTACCGTCAGCGTGGTTTCTCGCCTGACGGATTTTCCCCAAGAGTAGGGTGACAGTTGCCACATCCCGGACGCGCCGTGTGACGTCACGTCCCGCTGTGCATACTGGGAGGAATGTCGTGTAGTTGACGTTGTCGATTGTCGTCTGAAAAAGCGCCACCACCACCAGGACTGTTCAGACGATGCATCTAGCTCATCCTGATCCTGAAAACAACAATTTCGTCTCAAAGATTACAAACTAATATTGCCTTTTCACCCAATGCGATGTTTGATCGTCGAACTGAATACATCTTTGCCGACTTGAAATGGTCAATCTGGAAATCAAAGAACTTTTAATTAGTGATAAAAGTAACAATTGGGTCCTTAACATTGCAAGACGATCAATCACAAAAAGACATAAAACGCAGCTGTTGCAAATCACTATGATTGATATACTTGGAAAGTGTATGAATTGATGTATAAAAAGCATATAACCCAAGAAACTTCTGAAAACGAAAAAAGTGTTAAGAGAATTCCCAATTACCACAAGCACCAGGATGAACTACTGCACAAACCCTGAAATCCAAGCCAAACAGATACAGCACACTATAAAGGGCATCTACAGACCTCTAAACAAGGAAACGGTACTGACAGTGCATAAAAAAGTTGAACTTCGTTTGCATAAACTGGTCTCACGCAGTTTCTTAACAGACTATCAGTAGAGCAGATTTCCTAAGTATTGCTGTTGTTCTGCCGCCTTTTGCCCCTTCATTCACCGCAAAAATGTGGAAAGGCTGTTCAGCACCTCTCAGTTGCAGTTAACGACCAACGAGCGACCCCTATTATAAAACTAGGAAAACCCAAGGGGTGAAACGATCATGGACACCTCATTGTTGATCATGATGTCGCCTGCCTGGCTTTGTTGTGCGTTTATTGAGTCAGCAGACGCGGCAATACCGCATACTCTCAGCAGACGACTCCACCAGCTTGCCTGGACGGTGCGTTCAGCAGTGTTGGTTGAACTCTGCTGAAAGTAAGGTTTCTGTTACTGTGAAGTGACATGGAAGAGCACGTGTTTGTATGGATAGGCGTACATGTAAGCAAAGTTCAGCGAAGGAAATTAAAAATCTGAGTTATAAAAGTACGTATCACCATTTGCAACAGTCGTCTTTTTCGCGACATCAGGATCTAGGAACCTGCCAAAAGTTTTACCATGGCAATGTGGGAACTATCGCCATCTGAAGGAAAGATGTGGCAACTGCGGGCTTACAGCTAATTCCCCCAACGTAGCAAAGCAGTAATGCACTTTCCCATAACAAATTTAAGAAACCGTTAGATATAGAGCGCCGTTGGTCCTAGCGAAAGCATGTCCTTCATAATAACATTACCATGCGCGTGTTCTCCCGTCTGCTGACGGATTTGCCCCACAAGTTGGGCTCCATTTGCTGAAACCAGGACGCGCGGTGTGACGTTATGCCCTGCTGTACTGGCTGGGAGGGCAGTCTGGCTGTCGTGCCTGTTGATTGTAGCCCGAAAAAGCGCCACCAACCGGATTTTGTGGGAGAGGCCTCCGGCATGTCTTGAACCTGAAAACGACAATTCCGTCTGATACGACAAAGCTTTAGGGAGGAGCCTTTACAAGGATAGGGAGTCATAAGCAACAGCTATTTGCCACCACAACCCTTTCCATGGTACCACATATATAAACTTTGGAATCGAGCCATCAACACAAATTAGACAGCGTTTGTACCATGGAGATCGTTTGGCAAAAGAAACCCTTTCCTTCAGGCATCTACGCACACTACAAAAGACTAGCCCCACCATGGCCAATCAGGCATCTACGCAAACTGCAAAAGACGGGCGCCGCCATGGCTAACTAAGGAATGCATTCATATTTTACCGATGGGGAGCTTTTCTTGATAGCACGTCGGCCCCAATGATATACCGCCATCTGCATCTGAGAATTCAGAAAAGTATTGTTGGCCTTTGGCAGGGTTTGCAGTGAAGTATCGGATCCGGAAGAGCTGGGACTGTATCCGGAGGTACTGAAACCGGATCCGGAAAAGCCGGGGCCGGAAGAGCCAGTGCCAAATGTAGAAACAATAACGCTGGATTCAGATATTCCGGTGATGGTGTTTGAAGTCCCTGTCTTGTTTGACTTCGTAGATGGAGTTGATGATACGATCTCAGCATTGGTGTTCTTGTACAAGAAAATAGAATTCAGTAACCATAATGCTGCCACCGTTTGTTGAATAAACCACAGGTCCCATTTTGCTAGCTCACTAGCTACGCGCAGGTTCTACCGCTTTGCCTTTGTGACGCGTATCCTTAAATCTCGCTACCAACACCATACTTTGTACAAAGCATCAGGGAAAGACTGTTCAACCAATGTGTACCTTAGCCTCTATTATCGTAATACACCACATGTATACATTGTACGGAAATCTCAATACCAATACGCGATGCAGACAACCACCGACTCCTATGCCCCTGTGCCACCGTGAAATGAAATGTGAGAATCAATGACAGCATAATCCCAGGCCTCTTCACCAACACACCATGCATCGGAACTGTAAAACGGACAAAAGTTACCCTCTGTGCTTGCGTGGTGGGAAACTTCCCCCACATGTGTACATCCATCTGTGTGTTACAGGAGGACGAAAGTACTTCCGCTGTTGTTCTGTCCTCTACAATTTCTAGTCCAGACGTGTCTCTCTCCTCATAACCACCTGTCGCCGGGGGTTCCTTCTATGACAGTAAAGTAAGGATGAAGGTTATCTGTTGTTAGCCGCTTAATGTCTGTGCTTATAACCGTACTCATTTGCCACCATTCTACATGTATAACTACTCTAACAGCTTTGCAGAAGCTCTCGCCCGTAGTTTTGCAGAAGTGGTCCTCCCTTCCAAAGGGACAGAAAGAAACTTGCCAGGATGGAATGGCCAATTCACACCAATATATAAAGCCCTTACACCTCTGTTGCCTAGCTAGTAATAGATAAGACCATACGAAGTACACACTAGAAAGTTAGTATCCCTACATTGTGCGTTGTGACAATGTTGTCCTGTTGAATGCTCTCCCCTTGTAATTGTGCGTCAATGTCGGTCTTTATCGTCACAGATACAGCGCTATCTTCTCCGCTGCCTGCCACACTTTTGCTATCCTCTATTAGCTGGAAATTGCTAGTTGCAATAACGCTTGTTGCTACGTCACTAGGTGCTACGTCATGGGTTGCTCGGCCATTGGTTGCCAAGTCACCAGTCTAATGAATATAAGACATTAGATTTGTGGCAACTGGAAACGGCAAAAGCTTAAAACTACTACCACGTACCAGAACTAATTCGAAATCAGTCATGAGATTAAAGAAATAAGACAGGTTATAGGTAATCCAAAATCCCCTGAAATCTGATCTATTCTACCATAGAAATGGAAGCTACAATCAGGACAGATGCACCACCTTTTCGTTAAACACAGCACTCCAGTTTGTCACATCCAGCTGCGCCTGCCCAGGCACGCCCACTCTCTTGTAATTTGTATTATCCAGATCGTCACGACTGCTGCCAGCTACCTTCATTTTCTTCTGAAAGGGAAATATTTGAGATATTCGTGGCTACAAGAGAAGGCATTAGCCCTCCGTCAACACAGACCTAAACCTCTTATGACGAGCACGGCACAGTCCTTTATATGGAAGTAACAGATAAAGAAGACTAACCGTTTGAGTTTCCTGGTGCAAACTGTAGGATGGACCTTCTGCGTGCCCGGCATCTCCTTTCGTTCGGCGTTTCGTTGTTGTCGTCTCTGTGACATTCACCGAGTACTTCTGCGTCCTTCCACCACCCTCGCTCACCCGCTGTTCTGTGGACGAGGACGCAACGACGTACCCGCCCGACGTCAATTTAGTGGTGTCGACTTCATCCATCCTCAGGTAGCTTCCTGTCTCTCCATCCTGACCACCTGCTCCGCGTTTCACTTCTGTAATCACGCCATCTTTGGTTGTAGTCGTTGTCTGGTGTTCAGAAGATGACGTCACCACCACGTACTCCCCAGATGCTGTCAGGACGCGTTTCGGACCTGAGAGACCGGAGCGGTCGGTTGCATCGACCTTGGTAGTTGCTTTCTGCTCTTCCGAAGACTCTGTCACAACGACATACTCCCCCGATGGCGTAAGGACGCGTTTTGGACCGGAAAGACCAGGGTGGTCTTCGGCTTGAACCGTTGTAGTCGTCTGTTCTTCCGATGTCATCATCACGTACTCCCCTGAGGCCGTCAGGACGCGTTTCGGACCGGAAAGACCAGGGCGGTCCCCGGCTTGTGCAGTCGTACATGTAGTTGATGTTTGCTCTTCTGAAGACTCTGTTACTACTACATACTCTCCTGAAGCGGTGAGAACGCGTTTCGGACGGGAAAGTCCAGGGCGGTCCTCGGTTTTGACTCTTGTCGTTGTCTGGTCTTCTGATGTGACCGTCACGTACTCTCCTGAGGCCGTCAGGACGCGTTTCGGACCGGATAAACCAGGGCGGTCCTCGGCTTGTGCAGTCGTAGTTGTTGTTTGCTCTTCTGAAGACTCTGTTACAACTACATATTCCCCTGAAGCGTTGAGCACGCGCTTTGGACCGGATACACCAGGGCGGTCCTCAGCTTTGACCGTTGTAGCCGTCGTCTGGTCTTCTGAAGATGTCGCTATGACGTACTCCCCTGAAGCGGTGAGAATGCGTTTCGGACCGGAAAGACCAGGGCGGTCCTCGGCTTGGACGGTCGTAGTCGTCGTCTGTTCTTCCGATGTCATAACCGCGTATTGCCCTGTCGCTGTCAGGGCACGTTTCGGACCGGATGGACCTGGGCGGTTCTCGGTTGTGACCGTCGTAGTCGTCTGGTCTTCCGAAGACGATGTTACTACGACATATTCTCCTGAAGCGGTAAGGATGCGTTTCGGGCCGGATAGACCGGGGCGGTCCTCGGCTTGGACGGTCGTAGTCGTCGTCTGTTCTTCCGATGTCATAACCGCGTATTGCCCTGTCGCTGTCAGGGCACGTTTCGGACCGGATGGACCTGGGCGGTTCTCGGTTGTGACCGTCGTAGTCGTCTGGTCTTCCGAAGACGATGTTACTACGACATATTCTCCTGAAGCGGTAAGGATGCGTTTCGGGCCGGATAGACCGGGGCGGTCTGCTGCACGAGTAGTTGTGTGACGATTGGAATCCGAACCTTCGTAAAAGTCCGTCCTCTCCAAGGCCGTGCCGCCTGTCTCCCCGCCGCCACGAACCGTGGCTGTTGCGGACGCCACGACGTACTCACCGGAAGCTGTCAGCACTCTTCTCGGGCCGGAAAGCCCAGGGGCATCAACAGCACGAGTTTCGACCATGGCCAACTGACCGTCACCTCCCCCTGTTCCATTGGCTTGACCGTGCCTAGTTTGTTGCTGTGACTTGTTTTCATCGATGGTGTAGGTTTCGGTGATGATGCACCCTGACTGTTGTCCACCAGATTCTGCGAGAAAGGAGAAAGGACAAAATTGTTTTTACAATTCTTCCACTGCGTAGTATCTGATTGTATCACATGTACAAAATAACAAGGAATCTATTTTGCAATGGAATGGATGGCCGTAACTACAATGTTTTCCAACGCTCACATAACTTTTATGTTAATAAAAAGTATAATACACACAATCCCCATTTTTATCATATGGACAATTAAGACACGCAGATGATAATCTCCCACATCGCCCTACCGACTATATACTCCATTCATACTTACACGTTTTAGTGGCATTCAGCAAACTAAGGCCTTGCATATCAGTGCTAAGAGTTTTTTAGCAACACTGACGGCAAACTATGTCAAAAATATGGACATACTTTCAGTGTATCTAAACTACTGTCCCCCGAGCATGGAGGCTGATATGCCACCAAACGTATTTTCTTGCCTTTACCGACATAGCACTTATGAATTTACCAGGAGATATGATCGCAGTATTAGGTGGTGATAATTCATGAGAATGGGTGGATTTAATGCTTGAATCAGGAAATCTGTCATCTGTCAGCTCTTTGCATTCATCTGTATCTTCGGTAAGGCCACTAGCGTCCAAACTGTACACGTCACTGCCAACAGGCTGAGATGTCGCTTGGACGACAGTTGTCGTTATGACGTCGGTTGACGTAGATACGATGTGTGGCCTGGACGTTTCGTCGGTTGAAACCTCGGGAAAAGTTACTATTCCGCCCGACGTAAGGAATGGCGCAGTTGGGATGGGTTCCGCGATGTCATCGTTCACCTCTGTGGGTGGCACCTCGTCGCCAGTGTCGGTATTCTCGTCATCAGACCTGACGATGAAGCTTCTAGCCCCAGCTTTAGCCACAGCGGCGAGATGGACACAGGCGGTGGCCGCTTGGATAGTTCTCTCCAAGGAAATGCCCTGATAGTAAGCACCTTCTAGAGACACCGAAGGCTTTCCACTTACAGCTTCCTCATCGATAGTGCTTACAACAGCCGGGCTTATTATGTTGCCTTCTATATCAACATAGCTACCTGCATTAGCACCTGTACTGCTGAAGGACTCACCGACAAGCTCCATGTCCGTAACACCCATGGGAACGCCTGGTTTGCCACCAATAGGGGCTGTTGCGTCATCAGCGGCAGAGATTTCACGGTTCTTTTCCGCGACTTTATGAAGGTTGCTTGTATCATGACTTGTGGGCGCGTTAGATAGGGTCAACATGCATTCAATAGCAGATTCTGGGACATCAGCAGGCAACACGCCGCTAACCTGCCGTACTTCAAATAAGCTATCGTCTGTTTGTACCTTGCCATAAGTACCCTGCTTACCACCATTGAAGCCTTGCTCTACTGTTGTAGCTGCAGCAGCAGCGATTCCGGTTCCATCCCCCTCTCCTATAGCTGAGCCATGTAGCGGTCGCGCTTTGCCGCTTGCTGTTTCACCTGCTTTGCCACCTGCTCCTTCTGGAGCCACCGCGTACTCACCAGATGCAGTCAGAACGTTCGTGACGCTTGTGACACCATAACCCTTGCCTATAGATGTTGCTGCGTTGCTGCCATGTGTAGCAGAGCCATGGATAACAATGCCACCTTGCGGGATTTGGGAGGACTGCACGTTTTTTGTTGAAGCTAAGTCAGAAAGCGCAAGATCAGGGGAGCTTTTGTGGAATGGCGTGTAAGGCAACTCGACGTAAGGGGAAGGTAGAACGTCAGGAGATCTGTTGGTAGCACCAGTAGCAATGACAGTTCTCATGTTAGTATCGGGTACAGCTGATGCGGCATCGTCCATACCTCTTGCGGTTACTGCAGTAGTACTGGCACCACCAATAACATCACCATTGCCACCGAGAGAAGACAATATATATTCTCCAGATGGGGTAATTATGCGCTCAGGACCACTCAGACCAGGCGCTGGTACACTTCCCACTTTTTCCACGAGAGTTACGGAATCGATAGTGGTGCCAGTACCACTAACATCAGCTAGAGTAACACCACCGATGGTACCACTACTGGTAACTATAGGAGTAACGGCAGTAGTATTACCAGTGTCATGAACCACTCCACCGATGGTACCAGTGCCAGCACCAACAGGAGTACCTTCACCAATGGTAACAGTACCACCAGCAACAGGAGTACCTTCACCAATGGTAACAGTACCACCAGCAACAGAAGTACCTTCACCTATGGTAACAGTACCACCAGCAGCAGGAGTCACTCCACCGGTGGTACCAGTACCAACAGCAGTACTAGTGACAACCGTGCTACGTTTACCAGTAGAGTCTACCACCAAGTATTCATCAGAGGGCGGGAGCACTCGTTGCTGACCAACAAGTCCAGATACCACAACCTTTTCAGCGTCACCCACATCAGAGTCAGAGACAGACGCAGTAGAAGCAATGCCAGGTACCACAGTGGTGGTGTAGCCGCTAGAGACAGACGTACTCTCACCACTAGAAACCACCACATATTCACCGGAAGGAAGCAGAACTCGCTTCGGACCGACAAGGCCTGGAACGGAGACTTTTCCAACGTCACCCGTAACAGGGGAAGGTACGGCAGAAGTACTCCCGGTGACAACAGTGGTGCTCATGCTGTTGGTAAGAGGGGTACCTTTACTGGTAGTAGAATCCACCACCACATATTCACCAGAGGGGAGAAGTACACGTTGGGGACCAGAAAGTTCAGGTACTGCTACCTTTCCAACATCAGTCGTAGGGGCAAGAGAAGAGGGTGCATTAAAAGTAGCTGTGGTACCAACTTCACCGGCAGCAAGCGAAGAAATAGCATGGGTAGTAATGACAGCAGGGGTGCTAGTGACTAAAGTAGTACTAGTGACAGCATAGGTACACGTGACTGCATGAGTGCTTGTGACAGCAGGAGTACTAGTGACTAGAGTAGTACTAGTGACAGCATAGCTACTAATGACCGTAGTAACAGCAGTTGTACTAGTGACAGAAGGGGTACTGGTACCGCCAAGAGTGGTGCTCGCACCGCCATAGCTTGAATCCATCACCACATATTCCCCAGTGGGAAGTACCACCCGCTTTGGACCGACATGCGCAGGCGCCGAGACTGCAGCAGCGGGAGGGAAGGCAGACAGCGGCGAGACGGGGGATCCTACAGGCTGACCAGAGGGAGAAAGGCTGGTGCTGTCAGCTTGGTGTGCATCCACCGACCCAGCCAAATGGATACCAGCACGATCCTCGATAGTAGAGGTAAGACTTGCACTTGTAGCAATATCGGCATGGGTAGCAGGGGGCTGGATAAGGCCTGCGGGGCCGGTGACAGGATGAACTGCGTTGGCTTGCGTAGCATGACCGACACCAGCTGCCTGGGATGAAGCTGCGCCTGTAACAAAACCCGCATGGCTTTCTGTAGCATAACCCACACCTCTAGCACCCACACTCACACCCATACCAGCTGGACTAGCGTGGGACACGAATCCCTGGGAGAAAGCAGGAGCAGCAGAACCCTGATGGGTTTCTGTAGCGTGACCCACACCACTAACACCCACACTAACGCCAGCAGGGCTAGCCTGGGTTCTCAAACCCTGGGATGTATCTGCAGCAGTAGCAGAACCCACATGGGTTTCTGTAGCGTGACCCACACCACTAACACCCACACTCACGCCAACAGGGCTAGCCTGGGTTCTCAAACCCTGGGATGTATCTGCAGCAGTAGCAGAACCCACATGGGTTTCTATAGCGTGACCTACACCACTACCACTTAAACCCGCACCAACATGGCTAGCCTGGAATTCGAAACCCTGGGTTCCAAAACCTTTATTTCCGAAACCCTGGGTTCCCAAACCCTGATTTCCGAAACCCTGGGTTTCGAAACCCCGGGATAACACCTCAGTTTTAGCAGCATGGCGGCTTGTTAGAGCTTGCGTAGCGCGCCCCTCACCAGTAGCGAAGCCAGCAGAGCCCCCGCCTTCAGCAGAGACATAAGCAGCCTCATCGGTCAGGAAGGAACCATCTGCAGACGAGGGGTACTCGGTCTTCCGCTTCTTGTTGGAATGGTCCATGTCGTGGAGGGGGCGGCGACGGATGGGTGTGCCCTTCGGAGTCGATGATTTGCGGTGGGACGGAGACCAGTCATGCACACTGGAATGAAAAAATCAGTTTATCTTTAATGGATTAAGTTTTTTTCCAATACAAAGCAGATCAAATTTACCATTAGGCTCTCTTGTAGCTGACACTGCCCAAATACCAGTCTGTAATCTTTTCAATAGATGTAAAATCAACTCTCTACCTGACAAGTGTTTGCCTCCCGAATACAATCCACAAGCCTTCAAAACTACCGTTCAATGCCATCTCCTATACTAGTACTTCCAATCAATTTACTTCATTTCCCAAAAGTGGTCTTTTGGCCTTGCATTATGCCAAAAAGCAAACCTTTTAAAAATATCTTATGTTGAATCGAAAGTTTCATTACGTTCCCACAAGCACTGATGTTTGTTATCCTGAATTCGCCGTTAAGCGTTGTCGGCCCCTTCATGCAGACCCTCAAAGAAGAAAGCAATTAGCAAATGAAGAAAACTGACTCATATTGTATGGTGGTATAGTCCAGTCCATGGTGCTGAAGGGCCAGCTCCAGGTCCAGCTTCATATGCATCAGCTTCTGGTACTCCTCACGCTGTTGCTCCAGGCTGCGGTGGAGCATCTGAGCATGGCAACACGAGGTGTTAGTAGGTAAGGTTGCGGTTAGCTGTTACCCATAGGTTATGGTAGGAGAAGCTGTAGCTTACGGCACGGTCACATTCGGTCATAGGTAATCGCACGGTTTTGATGTCGTTGGATTTTCAAGAAGGCTGAGACAGAACCAAGCACTGATAAGGAACTAAGACAGCCTCTTCCTGAATTTTGTACATATGCATGACTAACCCCATGAGTGCCCCCAGTTTTCGATCGCACGACGATCGTACGATGCATGTGACCGGAACGTTAAAACAACAGATGACGAATTCAATGCTCACAGTTAGGGCCAACGCCTATTTGACGAATGGTACTAGAGTTTCTTCTGTGCTATAGAAATGGGAATTGATATTGCTACATCGTTTAAAAGTTTTCCCTTTAAATCCAGTCCATACGTAATTCCTAGGGGGTCGCGACAGAAGCAAGTTTCTGTACCACCCATGTTATTTGCCTCACCTCTAATTCGACCTCCCTCTTCTCCAGCATCGACACGTACTGCGTCACTTCCGTGCTGGCATTGTGGGAAACCTGATGTACTTCCGCCTGCAGTTGTGCATTCTGGGATGAAACAATACGTTCATCTTTACACCAATTCTTTAATAATAAAGAACCAACTTTATAATCCTGTTACCATGTTTGGAACATGACAAATAGGGTTGACCTTGTCGACCTTTCACCCCGGAAACTTGTGCAAATGGTTTCTTGTACAGTGGTACTAGGGATGCAGTTAGTAATGTTTAAAGGTAAAATTCTGTTATGGTTCCCCTGCGACACTACAGTGCCGCCATGTTGGGGAGGGGGGGGGGGCGACCGACTCCTACCCCTTCGCTCCCGGTGATGTACCGCTGCAGCTCTCCCTGCACTCCCAGGACGCCCACCTCAAGCTTTGTGTTCTGAAATCGAGTTGCAGTCAGGTCAATCTCTACAAGGTAGGCAATGAAAAATTATTGCCATGGCGACGGCCTCTAGTTTGGATACCTCACTTGTTTTACTCCTATACATACACTAACGGCTAAGACACAAGATACCGTATCTCTTGCATATGCACGCGTGGAAAATTAACAGAAATTCATGAAGAACTCCTAGAATCCTTGCAGACTAACTACATACTGTACTATCAGGCTCGATCCTGAGGAGTCGCCAAAAACATGTCCATGATCAAATGCACTTCTGACGCGTCAACGTCAGGATATTTGTCACCACTTCCTACAGAATAGTTTACCAACGAGTCGCACGGTGTTGACGCGCCGTTTCAACATCAGATAACCGTGACCTCAGCGTAAGCTTCTGGAAAGGCGGCTCTATGTAGGCGATGTTTGTCTAACACCTGAGCACGCCTCCTCCCACTGGCTGAACATGATACCCATAGCCACCCATATCAGCGGCACCTTGTATGGCCTATTTGCGGACCCGATGGTCCATAACCCGGCCCACTACTGCGCCAGACAATAGAGAATGGTGGTTCCGTACTCTACGACTCATTTACAGCTCTGACGCCTTTACACAGCCGTCCTTGTACTGGCTTTAGAAATACCGACTCTTGTGAACATTCCGATGATTGACCTAAAGACATCGGGGCTAAATTTGCTGCGGAAAGCTCCTTCCATTCAGGGCCAATGTTACTCAGATACAAGTATACAATAAGACTGTCTCGTACGTATACGTACTTTTAATATCTTCTTTTCCTTGTTCAACCAGAAGCAACCAGATGATTCTGAAATCGTGAGGAATCCCGCGGCCTCGTTGTTCATGGTTTTAACTTGTAAACAGTTCTTATCTAGACCATGCTTGATACCAGACAGTAGCCTTCGACTTGGACATATGACCCATAATGCATCACACTGCACATGCGTAGTTCTAACCGTGAATCTGCTTATCGATGCAGACATGACGTAAACCAAGAGAAGACGCCTCACCTCGTTCCTCAGCTTCTCCAGCTCCACGGAGATGTTCATGACTTCCTTCCGAACCTCACTCACCTCCTGGAGGAGAAGTCAAGACAAGGCAGGCAACAATCAAATGATCATACTGTACAATATGGCGTCTACCCACTCTAGCTAAATCTTATAATATCTGCATCTGGATAGAATGATGCAGATAAGATAGTTTAGCTTCCAACTTTCGTGGATCCCGTTTAAAATCAGAGGTACCGGTAGGGGCTACTGGAACCTATATAAGCACGCTCATTGTATCAACTCTGTAGGACGCCACAACTGCCATACCGGTTGGTTAAACCAGGGGGCCAGACTTCATGGTTCATGTGTATAATGTATTATTACGTGTGTTCATATGTATAATGTATCATTACATGTACGTGACTGTAACTACGCATAAAAGTCTTCATGTGTACAATGTATCATTACGTGACTGTAACTGTTTATACAATTTCAAATGTACTTTCCAGGTTTAACCATTCAGCATACTAGTATTTCAATACGTCATAGTCACGTGAGCGCAGACACCAGCCAAGTTCCTACCCATGATGCTGCAGTTTTAGTTCAAAGGTCATGTTACTTCCACCTATGTGTTTGGACGACCTCGACTCTTAACGCTGAGTTGTTTCGTACTTACCTGTTCGTGTGTGCGTGTCTTGAAGTCATGTTCTTGCGCCTTGAGCCGCAGGTTATCCTGAGCGTCCTTGTAGGCCTTCTTCGTCTCGTACAGCTCCTGAAGGGGGGGGGGGGGGTAATTAGTCACGATGTATTACACCTATATGATTGTAATGTAAGAAAAATTAGATGATGCATATTTAGATGTGAGCTCTTATTTTTTTAGTATTAAGTAGAATTTTATTTTAAAGATTCATTTCGTATTTCAATACAGTAGTTTGTACAATAGTTAACCTCAAGAAAGCCGCTGTACTTACAGCTAGCGTTTTGCATTGGGTAGGTTACAATTTATTAGTCAGTATCAGTTTCCACAGTATTCTGACTAAGCAGAGCTGAATCGTTCGATGCCTACCTTCTTCGACTTCTCCTTTAGCAGTTTTGTCTATCAGACACGTGCACATATAACGCGCATGCAGATAAAAACTCTAGATCTGTTCATACATTCTAATATTTTAAGTTTGGGTCCACAATATTTTGGTTCAAAGTGCGTGTCATCTCTTCTCCACAATATGCTTCCGAAAGCCTGCACTGCTAGAGGGTGCTGCTAGAGGGCAGGTATGCGCCATGGTAACCACACCACGAGACGCGACAATGTCACTTATCATTACCGTTTCCAAATCAGCACCTTCTCCCAAGATCTACATAAACGGACTGCGTGTTTGCATCTCATTGACACAGTTTGAGAAATATTCAAGAAACGCCAAACAGACCGGACAGGCGGCCTTTGTTGATGCTTGCTCCAGTGGTTTCTCCAAAGGAACACATTCTAATAGATTTGACCCCGAGGTCTGTTGGGTAAATGTAGAATTAGTTCCGAGTCAGCTCCTGCCGGGTCAGGCAGCCACCGGTCGAACCGCGTGGATTACAGAACTTTAACAGGGATCATTCGGTCTTATAAAGGTTGTCCTCTCAACAAAGTCCGTTTGTTATTGACATACCGCACTCATAGTGTATAGCAGTCTTTTCGAAATTAAACTTGGTTCTTTACGATGATCACCCCGCGGGAAAAGTAGTAGTTTTTATAGAGCAGATTAGTGTGCTATTCCCAAACATGCTGGAGCCTTATTACGCTTGTCCACCGGAGTACCTTTGAAGATGTTTTGTGTGCCAGTGGCTATGTATATACGGATACCTTGACTTATATGATAGTTCCATTATGTTATACACCAAATAACGGCATATTTTCAGCGTACTATATGTACATTGCATCAATTGCCATAATGACCCCTAAAGATGTATCGTCACAGGTGCGCCCTTATGTTTACCAAAACCCAGATGTGTCGATGGTGCGGGAATCATTGAAATACTAGTGATCTGATAATCTCCAAGCAGATCTTTTGGTGGCTGCAATAGGGTAATCATTGGCAAGGCAGTATCCAGTACGTCCCCCAAAGGCTGACGAAAAAAACGGTACAACAAGAAATCCCGATAAAACGCCGAAAACACGTCAAAAATAAGCCAAAGCCTAAACTTTTGCTTGGAGAGTAACAACCTGACACTTTTGCAACAGCTATGCCGGACTGTACCACTGAATTATTGATTATGTTCAATAATACATCAACTGACATGGGCGGCCGGCTGAGACTATGCTCAAGTTCATCTTTCATTGTTCCAAAGAACGAGTAATATTGTTTATACCATTACGAAAATTACTAGCATGCTCGTGTGTTTTCGTGAAGCGATGATAGGACAGTGCAGTTAAATACATTGAGATACGTTTTTCATAGCAGTTCACCATTAGCTCACATTGTAGGAACAACCTGAAGGGGTTAGAATCAATTGATTTTAACCTCCTTGGAACAACGCAACTCGCAAGTATCTGGAAGGCTCTGTGTCGTGCCCTTGAAGCCGTGAATAATACCTCGCCTGGTTGAAATAAATGTGCGGTTTTTGGAAGTGAAATCCGATGTTTTCTATGGCCTACATTTCACTGGATGGAGACCATCGCTATAACGAACCGTTTGAGCCACCAAAAGTGGATGACCTATGCTCAATTGAATATGATCCATGATGTAAAAGTATGATCTGAAAGACAATAAGTTACATATACAAAATACACTTTTTTATCAATAAAATTCATTTGAACTACCGATGACAGTTTGGGTCGCTCAGCGGTCACCTCCTCCGTAGAGATGGGCAAGTGACAGACGCGTTCAGCTGTTCTGCACTGATCTAGGGCCCTTCCACCCCCAGTTGACATGGCCTAATCTGGATGTGTAACGTCATTGCGGTATAACTATGCCTTAAAGAGCCACATACCTTCCTAAACGGCCTAAACACCACGGCGTGTGGGAGCCAAGCGAAGATTAGCTGGCATATCTCGGTATCTGTGGTTCGATTAGGACAGCTTCAATTCTGTTACTGATATTGTTTTGGGTAGCTGAGCTCCGGGGTTTACGTATCTCTTTGTCCAGAGTAGGTTGACAGCACATGGGCTGGGTAAGATTGACAGACAGAATGACAGGACATGGGGGAATTCAGGAAGCCAAAGATTGCATACTTCCCACAAGTCTGAAATTTCCGATTTCTTGTTTGCACCTACATTCAGTGTAATGAGGATGATAGTTGTACATGTAGCGCATTTCCTTGTAGCATTTTCACACTGTTCTGGACATCATATTTCTATTTTTTGATAACATGAAATGTAATTCAGCATCTATAATTCCTACATACTATCAATCCAGCGATAAAACTGCTCTCACCGTTTTTAATTTTTCCAGCTCCCGCAAGGCCTCCTTGCGGCTCCTGCTCTCCTCGAATACTCTGAAAGGTAGGAAATAAAACAATCATTTGGGTGGAGGGGGGAGGGGGGCACTGTTTCTGTATCAGAAGTTTCCTTCTCATCATCTGCTTTTGCATGTCTGTCCACTCTGCAAGTATTTTTGGATGATAACGTCCGTGACATTGTAGGTGCCAAGGCAGTAGCTACTATTTATAATGATTTTTTCGAGTTGTTTTTAAAGGGGCCCAGTCTAGAGAAAACACTCCAAGTTAACAACATTCTTTGATTGAAGTATATGCACGAAGAACATATATAAAACTTATAGCAGTTTGTAACATGAATAACAAAGGGTATACATAGCAAAAACATGTGACGTGTTTTACATGAAACATAAAAAGAAAGCTCATATCCTTTCCTCTGAAGGTCGGCATTAAAAGACTGAGGCTCTATCTTTGGAGGTCAGAGGTTTAAACAACACGAGCAGTTGGTATGTTTCTCAAGGTTGATTTTAATCTTTTCATTCTTCCGAATGTCGTAACCCCCAGGCTAGTGTTGAGGCATGCGGTGGGCAATTTGCACGGTATTTACAGGTCAACAACTAATCGGAACCTATTATGATATAAATGGGGAAGGAAAAGAGGAAACCTGGTGAACACAACAACTTAACATGTTCTTCTTGGGGGTGATATCTACTATGTCGGCCATTTTTCTTTTGACCCCATTTTTCTGATGACTTTTCCTTAACTTAGGAATAGTTATATCTGAAACTTATATATCTGAAACGTCATTGCAAATTCATTGCAGAAGGATAGTTGTAACTAAAACAAGCTAGTGGACTAACAAAAAAACAATATACAGTGCACATATTTTACATACATGTGCACAGTTAGTGGACATATAGAAAATATTCTACTTATTTGGGTCTTCTCTGAATACAGTGAAATATGCAGGGACCAGTTTTGAATGATAATTGGGTTGGATAATTTCAATGAAAATGTGACTGTGTAATATATATAGGCAGGTGGAAAAATTACAACATAAACGGAGCAGGTTGTGGCAGTCGGTGTCGTTGTTGTCTAACAGTCAACAGGTCATTGACCTGTCAACATGGCGGGTCAGAGGTCAATTGGCGCAGGTAAACACTGAATAGGGGGTTGTTAAACTCGTTCTGTAATAGTTTTACACTAGGGCTAACAGAAACCGTCCTAACACCGTGATTATAGTTTTCGTCCCAAAATTGCTGTAGCACTCAATGAACAAGTCTTCATGTGTATATGTCGACGAAGGGGAGGGGGTGCATTTGGCCTATTATACGTAAGACAGAAACCATATATTGTTTCTTTAATGTTTGTCTACCTTCCAAACGTAGCAAATAACGCTGAGCTGCCATTTTGCACCACCATGCGTGCATTTAATAATAAACCGACATCTGGGCGGTATGCAGAGTTAGCATGCCACTGTACACAATACAGGGGATTTCGACGGCTATAGGGATCTATCTGTACATGTGTAGGTATTTCAGTTGCCCTGGTACGTTCTTCCCATGGTTCTACACTTGCAAAACATACTGTTTGTATTGCGCTAGATTTTCAATGTACATGTATGAATGAAGAGTCCTTTATTACACATACATACCCACTGGGTTAATAGTCTTTCCCTTGGAGGTTTCCATTGCTAGCTGTACACATACAATGTGTGGAACAAAATAAGCACCAAAGCCGGTTTTTATGGTTACAAAGGCTCGTGCTAAAATAACAGCCCTACAACTTGACCGAGGTGACACAATTGTCAAGTGTTTCTTAATTGTTTAGTGGTCGCTGTAAAATAATCCGGCTGTTCTGTGTTGTGGTATGCACGGTAGTTTGCCAAGGTCAACTACTAACGTGACGCCCTGATGTTGACTCATGTATCCCGCGGCGAGTGCGTGGGTTATGGATCTTCAAGTTCAGCCATGTGGAGCCTTTGCTTTTTCTCTTATACTTCGACAGCAGCATCACATGCAACGTACAAAGAGATTTGGGACATGTCTGATCACGTAGTAAAAGTGGGTGGCATTTTATACATTATCACGTAGTAAAAGTGGGTGGCATTGTACACAGGGGGTGGAAGTGAAATTCTGTATGCCATTTTGAATCATTTTCGTGTCGTTTGGATGCGTTCCTGAGAAGTTCCGTTTTATTTGGCAGCGGTGCCAGGATGTCACACACTATCGGATGTTCAGATATGACTGATATGATTAATCATCGGAGTCACTTTGGGACGGTATGTACTCACGCAACGTCTGGACGACGTGATGTGCATGTCAATCAGGACGGGAGAAACCACTGAATAATACAGGGGGTTACTCTTTCCAAAATGACAAAAACACTGTTTACAACTATTGTATGCAATTGTGATAATTAGTAAGAAACATTTATTGTACAGTTTATCTTCTCTCTCTATAGCAAGAAAACAGGACGGTACTTTTACGTACTGTTACTGTACTGTTTTCCCTGTGCAAAATAAATTGTATTTCGCAATATTCCCTTATAAAATTAACTTGCAGTAACAAGTTATTGTTTCCACGGAAACAGAAATTAAATGGTTGGGGTGTACGTGTAGTGATGGTTAGTAGGTTTTACGTTTCTTGACAATTTGAAAGTGAAAAATTTCAATATGTTGCGTGCTAACTAAGGCAAGTTAAATTTTAGATAATTGCTGGGAAGTCTCCGCCCCCACACTAACATGGTACGTCCCTACAGAACAACAATAAACATGGTGGCCTCAATGTGACCTTGGCAAGCTCGTCATTGTACACACCCTCATAACTATAACATGGGAGGGGAGCAGGCTTTATATGCGTCAGCTAGAATTCCTCGCCAACCGACAAATATAAAAAGGACGTCGTCGCTCTGGTCATAACCTCATTGCTCTGACACAATTTACCCGAATAGACTGTCATGGTGTTTTACTAAGGTGTAGCCACATTCGTCGTACGATTTTGTTTTGTTGTAGCGTTTTTTTACGAGGCTATAGCAGAGAAGGGAATGTTGACAAGTATCCACGACAATTTCATGTGTCACAAGACAGCTGAATTTTTGTGCGACACACACACGACTGTCCCAAAAATGTCCTCAATTTGCTGTCGTAAATCTTTCATACGATGAATGTGAGCGGACCTAGCGTTACATGTAGGCCCTTACACACACACGTGTGGATACGTCAATACAGAATGGCTGTACACAGGCGACCTGTATTGGTACAACCCAAGATAGCACTAACCCAAATACATTTGCATAACCACCTCATTGGCACAACCAAACAGCTGAGCTAAAACAAAACTTTTCTCATTAACACTCATAGTAACAAGGCTGGGCCATTACCATTACGTGACAGGCGGATGTACAGTGACATTTTGAAGGTTAAACGCCTCGTGTGAATCTGTGCCAGGAAACCTGAGACGATAAACTGTCCCCAGACATGTCTGACATGTGTAGGGCGTGCTGTACCGGCTAACGCCTACTCACTGATAACGACGCCCGCCCAAACATAAATACTGATAAGGAAGGGATGTGGAAAATAAATTCTGGAGTTATTCTGTAGTCTGGGCCTGATAATATTTTCTTAATTCTCGGGAAATTTTACAGCATAAATTCAGCAAAAGATCCAAATGAAAACAGGGGACTGACTATATTTTGCTCCCTGACATTGTCTGTATTATAAATGTCTAAACAATATAGAATGTTGACTAGACAAAAACCGTACATTGGGCCAACAGTTTTTGTCTAGCCCAATATTTATTTTGTCTAGTCCAACATTTATTCACAATCTGAGAAGCAACAAAATGAACTGGTGGGGCCTTAGATTGGTGTCATATTGTTCTGACGATACAAATTACCATAGTACTATGACACTAACACTTTGAAGTTTTCAGTGAGTACCAGAAAAGGACAAAAATACACTTGGCATTATGCTTTAACATTATCAACAACAACAAATGAACAATGTCTCACTTGTGGTTAAAGGCTCGCATCTCTCTCTCCAGCCTCTGTACCTCCACTTGAAGATGCGCCCTCTCGGTGCTCAGGTCTGCCACCTTCTGCCGTCCCCTGTCTATCTCCTGCTGGAAGGTTCGGTACATCTCCGGAGAGACGGACCTGATCTCCAACTCCGTCACACTGTGGCGCAGCGTCCTGTTCTCCTGCTCCAGGAAACGCACCCGGTCCACGTAGTACATGAAGCGGGCGTTCAGCGCCACGATGTCGGCGGTGGGGGAGGTGGGGGGCTCCGGGCCCGGGTCGCCGACGGGGACGCTCGACAGTCTGCTGGAAGAGCTGGTCACCACGTACCGCTTGTGTCGCACCTCGGTCACCGTGGAGGTACTCGCCGTGCTCTCCCCGTCAGACGTGCTGACGCTGTACGTCGTCGTCCCCAGACCCTCGTCGTCGGCGTCACTCGACGTGGAGGTGACGACGGAAGCGGAAGCCGACTCCTCCATGCTGTCTGCGTTATCAGTGGTACTCATGACGACGGCGGTTAACACTGTCTGACTAGTAAACACACGCGGATCAGCAGCACGTTTCCCTCCGTCAGCAGGCTGCTATCCGCCCTCCGCCCTCCCGTACGAACTCTGGGAGCCTCCCGGCTGGAGTTACAGTCGTTTTCGCGCGGGAAAACACACCGTCAGGGCGCCATGACCGCCTGCCCTCCCCCAAGTTCCGCGCCGCCTAAAGGTCACAGAGTGAATAAAACCTCGGGTAGCGTGCCAACCTCGGGTGGGCGTGTCCGATCTCATTATACCCACTCACCTGGCGGTGGGATGTCTTTGTTCTCACCTTCACGCAGGTGAGGAAGCCGTGTAGCGTGGTGTTTACACAGTGTGTTGGGTGTTGTGACGTTCGGAAAACAGTGAAAGCGACAACAAGTGAAGTTTTCTTTGATTACATATTTTTTAAGTGGGCACAGATAACAATGCAGAGGTCAGGCTTTAAGACCATGTAAAGAAAGGGCGCTGCATTTGGTTATGGTGTGAAGAGCCTAAAGACCCTAACATGTTGCGGCAATAGCCCGGTCATTTTATAATGTCTTTCACTGTATTTTTCGGAAAGAAAAACAACAACAATGCAGTGCTAGTGAAAACTGTTACAAATTCCTTTTCTGTGCCCATATGGATGATAAGTCGGACGGTACATAATGTTTGGTGTACACATGTATATGGGGAAGGGTTCAAGGAAATACACACGTATAGCAACGTCTACTCCACAATGCTTTCTTTCTTTCTTTCTTTCTTTCTTTCTCTCTTTCGCTGATAGCACCACACTTTTAGCGTCCTCCTTTACACCGTTCTCTCGTTCTGTCACTCCCTACTATAGCCTCACGCAGGAGCAGACACCACTTCGCGGCCCCTCGGGGAGGGAATTTAATACCTGTCCGCACCCTGCTCTCTGATTGGCCGACTGATCGCGTCTGTCCTCCGGGGACAATTTATTTCCTCAGCCGATTAAACTGCACTCGTTAGGCACTAGTACTTACCTGTCTACCTGTCCGACAGGTGTTCACAATACCACGTTATCAGGTGAGAACAATCGAACTATTTTCGAATTCTAGCATATCACATCATATCAGAAATGAAACAGAGCAGTCATGATTCCTACAAAGCATGTGAAAAGATTTACGAAGAACAAGGAATTGTATCTCTCAGTATGTGTTTATTTGTCGATCAGGTTTTAAATGCACATTGTTAGCATGTGAGGACAATTATCTGTCAAATAGGGTATAACTAATATAAGAACATCAACAAAGCGGAACGTCGAAGTCGACAAAAAAGCCGCGAAAAGTTCGAGAGGAAGAAAGGTGTTTCATCAACAAACAACTGTTTGTTTTGGGTGGTAATTATTTCACAGCAGTTTGGAACCAATGCAGAAATATTGTCTATTAACTGTAAATTTGGTGTTACAATTAACTAGCCTCCAAATAAACCCTTACAGTAGTACAGAACGAGTAAAACACACGCGTTGTGCAGACTCCAATAGTTGTCTGTTGTCAAAAACGCTGTAGTATTGATTTACAAGCTTACAAAATAAACCGGCATGACATCACGGGGGTATAGCTCAGTGGTAGAGCATTCGACTGCAGATCGAGAGGTCCCCGGTTCAAATCCGGGTGCCCCCTTGTTTTGTCATGTTGGAAACTAAAAGTCATAAAATACATTTTGTTGTGCCGCAGTTTACTTTTTCCTGCTAAAACAGCGTTCATGTTTTATTCTCAGTTATAATATGTCGTTTTGCAAAGTGTGCAGGATTAAAAAAAGACTTTTCGTCACAAAAAGAAAGAAGCTTTTGCTTTTACACTCGGAAAAATAACTAAAAGTAAATACCAAACAAATAACCCGCCAAGTAACCCTGTTTGTTTTCTAACCACTGGAGCGTGCAGGCGTGAACCTTAAGCGTACCTGTCCAACACCTGTAAATCTTACCTGTCCAACACCTGTAATTATAGATGGACGCACTGTTCTGTGGTTACAAAGGTTACACAGGTCACAACTTATGTACCTTGTTTTCATCAACTTTGTACACTTTTGTTGTCTATACTTAGAGAAAGTGTGGCAAAATGTGCAATAATGGTCTCCATTCATTATTACCGTCCACCGGCACTTAGCGGGTTTACCGTGTTATTCTAACATCTCTAGCATTTACTGACGTTTGGCGGTGTTTATTTTGCTAGCTCCGCCCATATAAACATCAGCTGGGCGGTGTGTTGTACCAGGGGGTCATTTAACCCCCGGCCGTATTACACTGGTCAGCGCGGGCACAGAGAATCACTCTCACTTTTAGGGTTGTTCTAGCGACGGATGGGTGGTTTAGGATAACGAGACAAAACAAAACAAAACAAAACAAGATAAAACACTAAAAGTCCTCTGATATAAGAAAATATTCAGAAAAACAGAGCCAGAACAGCGTTATGCTAGTATGCACGGAAGAACTCGTTCTGGAAAACATAAAATCTGTCAACACGATTTGGAACACCAACTTTTGCAAGGCGCTTTGATTCACGAAACTGTTCAAAACACACGTTGGAAAGCGCCCCGAAGCGCTTTGATAGCGCTATCTCTACGTACTGTGTAGTGTACCTACGGAGCGTATATCTCACCGCCTTAAGCAAATATCTTAGTCTGCACCTCAACAAATCAAACAAAAGCAGACAGGTAAAGATCATTCTGGGCTAGTCCATGTCGAAAGGCAAAGAGGGGTGGTTGTTTTTTCCAAGAAGGCTGAACTGTTCCATGAAGCAATCAGTGGTTCAACGGTGGTTGGACATTGCGACGAGCTTGGGAGGAAACTGGAGTGAAATTGCTTCCAACACATCTGAAACATGTATGTGGGTCACTGGAGGACGGAACGGAAGCACAATAGAGTACGCACGAAGCTACAAGATGGATTAGTTTTACCTACAAGCAACATGTACCGACGGCACATGTACCGTGCTTTCTGTTAATACGTACTATCACCAGATGTTCAGTTACAAACATCCATACCATGACTACCATGTCAAGTACATTGTACTATCCCTTGACCTAGTATTTACACCGCCGCACGGGTATAAACACTTGTGCCGTTGATAACAGCAGCTGGTATGTTCACCTGTCCTTGATCCAGGATAAATCGGGCGACGCCTGGCGGTTACAGATATCACTGCAAGCTAGGGCACGATTTGCTTTTCGTCGAAACAACTTTTAAGTAGCGTGATACACAAACTTACAACATTGCTGATATAGCGGTAAGTTTAAAGGCGTGACACATTCGTCGTGCGATAGGTTTCAGACAGCAACTGTGGGTATTCGTGGGAGAGTCGTAGATGTGTCGTACAAACTTCAGCAGTCTTTAGACGTAAAAGGATAGCTTCCGGAAACGAATGTGTTCCATGTAGCTTTAGTGTTTCACAAAACTTTCCTGATACTTTCCAAATACCTTTTGAACATACCTTAAGCACTACGGTGGACCTTTGTTTGCTATGGTATACCATGACGTCACAGCGGGACCGTGACGTCACAGTAGAGCAGTGTATCGTGCACGGTTCCTATCAGCAGACGCCTGTTGTAGACCACCGCCACGCTGGAGCCGTTCAGCTGCCGCCCGTCGTTAGCGTACAGCTCCGTCACTTCCGGGGAGGCTCCCGCGGGGTCCTGGATCCGCAGGACCTGCAGAGATGAGGAGATGTAAAATCATTGCCATCATTGCTTGTGGTATCTATCATCTACCATTTGGCTACTACTGCAGTCATTCGATGGTTCTGCACGAGGACTGATAACAGTGCATCTCTTTATAGGGCAATAATGAACCCATCCCCTGTTGTATCCAGAATCGTGCTTTATCCAGAACCATGTTCAGGCACGGTTCTGGATACACCTGTTCAGGCACGCGTATCCAGAACCGGCAAATCTACGTTCTTGGATACGCGGAGACTATCCCGAACCGTGCCTGATCCTAACCCTAACCCATTCAGGCATAGAACTAGATAGGCACGGTTCTGGACACCGGTATCTCCCTTCCTTTAACCCCCTCTGTCATTACCTGTGACGGCGCTGGGTGGCGTCTGTCGTGTACATGTTTGAAGAGGTCCGTCACACTGGGATGGGCAGCAACCCACAGGTCACCTGAGGTCAGACACGGCGATTTCATCAATAATTATAACCAACAAAGCTAACTTCATCAGGTAATGATTATCAATAACTTACAAACCTAACTTCTTCAGTTAATGATCTCATCAATAACCAACAAAGCTAAGTTCATCAGTTAATGGTTAAACCGAATGAAGAAGAAGAAGCCATGTACATGTAGCTCCATTTATACTATACAAATATAAATGAATCAGAATTTTTGACGTTTAGGCCTTTTTATTGGGCTTTTATTGTACTGGTATTTTTTTGGCTGTCGAAAAAAAACACACTAATTTTTGGCTGGCGAAAAAAAAGATGCCAGTACAAAAAAAGAAAGCCCGACAACAACGCCTAAAAACACGTCAAAATAAGTTCAAGTCGACCGAAACCTCTGCTCTGAGAGTAGCTGTTACACACACAGAGGGGCGGTTATACCGGTGAGAAATACAGTTTCAGATTTAGAACCGTGTTACCTGTGTCCGGGCAGATGTTCAGGTTGTCCACCCCAGTGAAGAGGTGTATGACGCGCTGCAGCTCCAGACTGTGGTCAGCGCGAGGGCGGAACACTTTGACGGTCTGCTGCAGCGAGTCGCTGACGTACACGACCTCGCCGCTAGGAGTCGTCACGACGCTGTTGGCGATGAAGAATCCATCCGCAGCGACAGAAGCGACCGTGCCGTTGTAGTAGACCACGTTAGACCAGGCTGGCTCCAGGATCCTGGGGACGAGAGGAAAACATGTTAGATCATACTGGCACCAGGAACCTGGGGACGAGAGGAAACCACGTTAGACCAGGCTGGCCCCAGGAACCTGGGGACGAGAGGAAACCACGTTAAACCAGGATGGCCCCAGGAACCTGGGAACGAGAGGAAACCACGTTAGACCAGGCTGGCCCCAGGAAGCTGGGGACGAGGAAACCACGTTAGACCAGGCTGGCCCCAGGAACCTGGAGACGAGAGGAAACCACGTTAGACCAGGATGGCCCCAGGAAGCTGGGGACGAGAGGAAACCACGTTAGACCAGGATGGCCCCAGGAAGCTGGGGACGAGAGGAAACCACGTTAGACCAGGATGGCCCCAGGAAGCTGGGGACGAGAGGAAACTACGTTAGACCAGGATGGCCCCAGGAACCTGGGGACGAGAGGAAACCACGTTAGACCAGGCTGGCCCCAGGAACCTGGGGACGAGAGGAAACCACGTTAGACCAGGCTGGCCCCAGGAAGCTGGGGACGAGAGGAAACCACGTTAAACCAGGATGGCCCCAGGAACCTGGGAACGAGAGGAAACCACGTTAGACCAGGATGGCCCCAGGAACCTGTGGACGAGAGGAAACCACGTTAGACCAGGCTGGCCCCAGGAAGCTGGGGACGAGAGGAAACCACGTTAGACCAGGCTGGCCCCAGGAACCTGGAACTGAGAAGAAAATTATGTAAGACCAGGCATGCAAAGATAGCCATCTGATCACTTACCGTTCCAACTTCTTGGCCCAGGGAGCACGGCAGTAATGGTCGTTGGTGGCGAAGAAAGCGTCCGTTCCCATGGCGACCACGTCGTTGACGCTGTACAACAGGGGGTCCTGTACGGACCTGATGAGCTGCAGTTTGCCCTCCGGTCGTACGTAACGAAAAATCTCCACTCGTTCTCCGTCCTGGCGGAAAAGACAGGTACTGCAGTTTTAGACAAGGTAGGGCAAGTTCAGGTCAGTGTTCATACTTCGCCGTAATGAAAGGTAGGGTGGTTAGATTTTAACTCCTTGGCCTGCCGCGTGACTTCTGGTATTTAAAGACCATATGAAGCCAAAATGAGACATTTCTGATTGCATCCAACGATAGCAGTGTTTTCACGTCGACATACATAATTTATCGAGACATTTGCGCATTTTGAACGTCCAGAATGAAGAATAAACGGACAGTTCTCTGACCGACCTTGAGATGGTTGACAACAAACAGTCGGATTTCTCCAGCCTGGTTCTCGTACAGACTCAACCCGTGTGGCTGTAGGTCCTCCAACTTCTCCTCTGGCTCAATCTTCAACTCCCTCACTCCCTCCCCAGGGTTCTTAAAGTTAAAAAGGAGGATCTTCCCTTTTCGCTGTAAGTACCAGGGATCGGGGTTGAAGACGGGGGAAGCTTTCAACCCGGTGGATATAAAAGCGAGTCCGTCCCGGGTGCACACGATGTCCTCGGACCCATGCACGACCCCGTCTACCGGCCGGCACGTGCCAGGCACGTGATTATACACCGTGTCCCTGTGGTCGCCGAACCGCAGGTTGGGCTGGAACAGGCGCTGAAATAGGAACGCCGCCAGTGGGACGAACAGCATCAAAAGTTTGGACGCCATTTTGTCGAGAGGACTTTGACCTTGCTACTGTTAGGCGGCTGACGTCACTAGTTAATATATGGCATGATACCATGGCACGGTTCAAAGGGACCACATCTGGTAAAATACAAAGTTTTGTATTGCTTTATTTGTGTTTACTATAATTACATTCGGTGCACTTGTTGGCACTCACGTGACTATGACGTAAGTAATGTCCACCATGTTGGATGGTTAAACCTGCAAAATTTCTATATGTATTTACGGTCACTCCATGACGTCAGACACGTCACTCTAGTGTTCACAAAGGTGACACCACAGTGGGGTAGTGTATCCTGCGCGGTTCCTATCAGGAAGTGTGTGTGTGTGTGTGTGTGTTGCCATGGGATACAATGACGTCACAGCGGGACCGTGACGTCACAGTAGAGCAGTGTATCGTGTACGGTTCCTATCAGCAGGCGTCTGTTGTAGACCACCGCCACACTGGAGCCGTTCAGCTGCCGCCCGTCGTTAGCGTACAGCTCCGTCACTTCCGGGGAGGCTCCCGTGGGGTCCTGGATCCGCAGGACCTGCAGGGAGTAGAACGTGTGAAACATATCATCAAAACTAGATGATCAAAGTGCTCACCCCCTACCTGTAGCCTCCTTTGCAGGCTCTGCAGATCAGGCTTTTTTGGACTCAAAATGTATTTTCTCGGTTGTATATCAGTTCTGACAGTATCCGTTTTCGTAAGCCGCCTCCTTAGAGCCTGACAAGGAGGCTATGCATTCCCAAGGTTTTCTACTTTGAATGGAGTGTTTCCGCGTGCACGTTATCTGTATGTCTGACGCCATCTTGGTGTCCTCTTAACATTATAATGACTTACATTTCAGATAAAGTTAAGAGTTAACACCGACGGGACACCAATATAAGCCGAGCTTTCCTATGATACCTACGTGATTCATCTAAAAGTAAGAGCTTGAAGATCACGTGAGTAAATAAGAGGCACACTGTAATTTCTTCTAGTTCATGAAAAATTCCGTATATGGGGATAGCCGCTGTGAATGAAGTAAAATGATTTATAAGGTATACGGGAGATAGTAATGTAAAAACGAGGAAAGGGAATTTTACGCGAAAGTATTGCTTTCTGTAAAATTCCTGCAAAATAGGGGGCACCCGGATTTGAACCAGGGACCTCTCGATCTGCAGTCGAATGCTCTACCACTGAGCTATACCCCCGCGTCGTCAAATGGTGGCGACATACTGTGGGGATAAAATATCTTAGTAAACAGATCGAAAAATGATGCAATTACGGCCCGGGTACCATATCCTGTTAGAATGAAGACAATAGTTGCCTTCGTCAAGAAGGGTATACTATGTTTTCGGAGGCGTTCGTGTGTGTGTGCGTCTGTAAACAGTATAACTCGAGAAGGCTTAAATGTATTGTCTTCATATTTGGTAGGTGGGTAGGTCTTGATGAGACCTCGAAGTGATAGGAATATGGGCCCCCTGACGGCTCGTTATGGTATTGCAACGGAACTTCCGGTTTTGATATATGGTGATCTGGACAAGCTAGGGTCATAATTTTTGTATGGTAGGTAGCTCTTGTGCTCAGGAAGAAGTGACATAAGTTTGGGCCCCCTAGCGGCTTGCTCTGGAACTGCAGGGGCATTTGTATGAAAATGTTTAAAGTAGGATAACTCAATAACCGGTCGACTGATCGTCCTGATATTTGGTGTGTAGGTAGCTTAAGTTATGCTTGACATAATTAGATGACAATTATGCAAATTATGATCTAATTTGCATAATTAATGAAATAATTCTATAATTCAGTTACCTGCCATGATAGGAGTATTTTACATTGTGACACGTGGGCAACAGGCTGTCCCAGAGGGAGAAAGTCCCAGAGGGGATAGTAATTAAGCAGTCCATGTAGCTGGCCCCTCCGCTCACAGGTGGTGCTGCCTTACATGTCCTGCACAGCTGTTTTCCCTTGCCCAATGCACGATTGCAGACTGTAGCATCGGCCGGGGTAGTTTTCACGATCCAACTTCCATATTTAGGGGGACTAATATATCACTTCTACCTTCTTAAAGATAACATCCTTTGACGAAGGCATGAGCTCGTTGATCTCTAGTTTAAGTTCGGACAGACTTGGTGAGATACGGGGTGTTTGTATGGAAATAAGCCCAACCCTAACCGGCTGGTTTCCTTTCTACCTCTGTCCTTCCCCTCTCTCCCCCTCCCTCCATTCTCCTCACTCACTTTTTCCCATCTCTTTCCAACCTACACCCACCTGTGATGATGATGGGTTCTTCCTGTCCTCCACGTGTCTGGTGAAGTCTGATCCACCTGCATGGGCCCCGACCCACAGGTCACCTGAGGTCAACACACAACCCACAGGTCACCTGAGGTCAACACACGACCCACAGGTCACCTGAAGTCAACACCTTTGACCTTCAAATGTAAGGTCATGTGTTCGAAGAGATGGCGTCACTTGTCCCTACAGTTAGCTATTTAAAGCTCTATAAGTCTGGGTTACTTTTTTGTGTTAACATTTCATGCAACAATGCAGTCTTGATTATTACATCGGCAATTTCATAGAGCAGTACGGATACAGCAGTAGGTTGGAAACGGAAGGATGAAGCAGGATGCCACCTGTGTCCGGACAGACGTCCACGTTGTCCACGCCCGGCGCCAGGTGGATCTCCCGCTCCAGCTGAAGCCTGTTGTCCGCACGACGCCGGAACACCTGGACGGCCTGACGCCCGGTGTCGCAGACGTACACATGGCCTCCGCCAGGGGGCGTGTTGATACCATTGGCAAAGGCGAATCCCTCCGCGGCGACGTAGGCGTCAGAACCGTCATAATAAACCACGTTAGACCAACCCGGCGATAGGAAACTGGGTGGACAGGAAAAACAGATTCGGTTAGTGATCTATTTATGTATAGGGAACAGCACTTGGTCATAAACTGCCGAATATGTGTTGTGCCCTTACGTCTAAAGGGTTGTTGGCTATGCTCAACATACATGTAGAATGACTGATATCAATACATTTCCTGAAGGTTGATTAGAAAGGCGCTCATGTAAGATACGTATTTTTACACCAAAAAACAGTTACTCAAACAACTGGATATGATTTTGGAAACGGTCATACGTATTTTTACATTGGCCACAATGTGAAGAAAAACTCATGAATGAGACCTTATTACTCCGTGAAGGAGGTATACCTCCTGCAGGAGTATTCGGGTCAGCCGGTTTTTCGTGTTCGCAGCTAAAACTCACGGTTCCCTTCGTTCAATCGGCATTTAATTTTATACGTCGTCTGCAGGCATGCCAGTAATGATGCACGTATATCAATATTTACCGTAGGTGTTTTCGCGGTCAAGATAATATTCGAAAAGCACCCCTACATTTAGGGGCACATGGGACCGGCCGCGAAAAACCAGTTGTTTTGAATAGCGGGGGGGGGGGGGGGGAATAATCCTTCAGGCAGATGTGCGGTGCGGTTTTTAATGCAGACCAGACGCGGACCGTAATGGTTTATGAATGGCCGGAATTGTGAAATGTGTTCGCACGTAAAAGTCATGTTTGTGTACGTTGTATTTCTATGAATTTGGGCATGTGGTGTGCCGTTATGTCCGTGTTGATGCAGGTCTCTTTGTTTTTACCGTAGCGTTTTTTATATAGTGGTGATTGCCATATCTGTGACTCCCCCCTATTTTTCCTATTCCCTATGAAATGTTGTCGCCCGGCCGGTACGGGCGCGTGCCGTTGACATGGCAAGTCTGCAGGGATGTGGTTTTAGACTGACCGCCAGTTGTGCAGTTGACTTTTGTGCACGTGTCTTTGCTTTTACCGTAGCGGTTATGTGGGCCGCGGTGCAACTGTGTGCAACTGGCCGTGTGCAACTGTGCTAACCGTTGCTGTTGTGATCATGTTGTTGACTTGAGCGGTACCCGTTTTTCCGTGTTCGCAGCTATTAAAAACCCACCGTCCCCTTTGTTCAATTGGCATGTGATTTTATACATCGTCTGCAGGCATGCCAGTGATGATGCACGTATATCAATATTTACCGTAGGTGTTTACGCCGTCAATTTAATATTTCGAAGTACCCTACATTTAGTGGCATATGAGACTGGCCGCTAAAACCCCGTTGTTTTGAATAGCGGGGGGGGACTACTTCAATACCACCTCCCAATCTGCAAATTATAAAATTTCACGGAGAATTGTCGCCTATGGCTTCTTGTTCTAGTTCGATCTGTTGTGTAACTGATAGTAATAGTATGAGTTTTAAATACCACCCCACCCCCTCCAACATAGTGTTTGAGATATATACCTCTCCAGCCGTTTGGCCCAGCGCCTGACGCTGTACATGTCGTTGGTCGCGTAGAACGAGTCCGTTCCCATGGCAACAACGTCGTTGACGCTGCACAACAGGGGGTGCTGCACTGATCTGACCAGCCGCAGGGTGGCGCTGGCCTCGGAGTACCGGAATATCTCTATCCTGTCACCGTCCTGGGGACAAATGACAAGAAATGCAGGTTAAAAGCACTGGAAAAGGTATCATTGCTGCTTTTTCTAATTTACTGAAGAGACTGGTATTTCCTAGCGTGGAGTGGGTCTGGCATCCAGGCTAGTTGTCCGTCGGTGACTGGCTGCTGAATAGAGACAATACATTGGGAAGGAAACTTTCGTATGGCTCCAAACCATAGCATGTCCAGATAAGATTCCATAACCAGCAGTACAATAGAAAGCCGCTAGGGGACCCATAGTCATACTTTCTTCATCTTCCCAACGCCTATGAACAGTTTATTAAATACCAGATATCATATTAATAATGATCTATTCACAACATCTCGAGTTTTTTTTATTTATTCAAAAACACTAAGATAAATACAAATGAAAGGACACGGACTAAGTGGCTGCGAACTCAAGTTAGAAACAACTTATATTCTCACAGCCACTTTTACAATGGAAAAAAAGTATTTTACAGGACGTTGAAAAAATGTAGATACATAAGAAACGTAGCGTGAGTCAAACCTGCCCTCCCAGAAGAAAAAGAAAAGCAGGACTTATACAACTAAAAACGTTTTGTTTCTGTTATGTAGTTTTGTGTGGCTAGCATAATTTTACAGTTAATATGATAGGAACAAAACAAACTACCACGAAGAACTAAAAGTTGTTTAGCATTGTCAGAAAGGGTGTTTTGATTAATAATGTGTCCAAGAATGCTTGAAAGCTTGCCAAAAAGGACTAAGCGCTGGTAGGCGTATATAGGGCAGTGCAATCTCAAGTTATGCTGCTATTTGGTCAAGAAACGACCTATCTTTAGAGACATAGATACAGGCTCTATAAAGTATTTGACTAGAAAGTTCTGACAGACACCTTTGTGAGTGTCGGTGACATTATGACAGCCTTATTCAAATGAAGAAAATAGGTGACCAAACAGTGCGTCAGTCGGACCACCTTTGTTTAGTTAGCTTGCTGACAGAGTGTCTGGCGTAAGTGACTACCATATAGGCCAACTTGGTAGAACTGAATTAGATGGGCAAGGCCGTTTGTGAGATGGACACGCTACAGCCAGGCCTCGTCGCTCTTTCAGGGGTACTTCTAGTAGGTAAGGGCATTCCTAACATGGCTGATATGTGTGGTCATTTTAAGCCTCTTTCCCATGCATCTTTCAAGCCATCTATTTCTGGATTGATGACTTCCATAGCATCACGTGCAGACGTGAGTTCCACGCCTGTGAAGGAACTTTGTCACAAGATCCGTGGTCATAGATTTCTTACGTATCTATGGCCTTAGGTTACCTTAGAGCCTTCTCACATAACGCCGTACGATCGTCGTATATGCTCCTTTAAAAGGGGAACGATTGATATTCTATAATGCATGACCTTTTGGACTTGTGAATCTGTTACTGTCACTGTGTTAAAAATTAATGTTAAATGAAAGTCGCCATAGTCCGTTGCACGGATCCGTTGATTTCCAGCTGTTGGTATTTAGTTGAACTAGTAAGTGATTTGTTGGGCTATGGTTGATTCGAGTTTTGAAGAGGCTGATTGGACAGAGTGGGGGTTACACGGGATTTCAGGCGGGCGAGAGTCTGAAAACAGAACTCTCAATGGTGTTTCGGGGATCTTCCAATGATTGCCCAATGGTCTCGGTCCTGTAAAAACGGGGTATTTGATGATAGCTTACAACAGCATTTAGGCTGATGGACATTCTAGGCATACTTCACCACTGCATGTAAGTTAAGATTGGTACGTGCGCCGATAGACGGCAATGCAAATACAGACGGACTGACTCAGACAAACTAACAACAAATTAAAACAGACCATTGGCCAAAGCAACGGGTCAGTGGTTTTGAATGGGTTCAATGTCTGAGCAAATGATTACATTAGATATATTGTACCACAGCTGTGGTTGGATTAACCTACTTAACATCAATCCACCCTTCAGTAGCCGCAGTGGTGCTTATGAGGAGGTACTTTGGCGGAGGGATGTGCCGCAGCACCGCACGGCTGGACGGGAAGACGGTCGTCATCACCGGGGGGAACGCTGGCATCGGCAAGGAGACGGCAAGGGACATCGCCAAGAGGGGTATGAAGTACAGTCAAACCTGCCCAAGAAGGCCACATAGATGAATGACACAGAGCTTTATTGCATATTCATGTACGCCATGGGCTAAATGCATTAGATAACTGAAGTAGAGGAGTAATACTACATAGTACTGTCCATGGCAGAAAACAATTAGCATGTTGTATCATAGTTCGAAATAAGCTCAATGTGCGCATGCGCAGTGTGATGCATTGTGGATAATATGTCAAAGTTGAATTTACAAAAGCTCTAAATATTTAATTTCATGGAGGTATGAGATCTCCGAACTCTTGTTGCAGTTTTGTGATAGCAAAACCTATATACAGTTTTCTTCAGCGTCCATGGGCTCCGCCATGTCGGCGGAAAGAGTAATGTTATCACGCAAACCTGACAGGTTACGCCTCTCGTGAAAATACGTCACTTTATTTTGTATTCCAAAGGTGCTCGAGTGATCCTCGCCTGTAGGGACCCGACCAGAGCTGAGGAAGCTGCCGTAGAGATTCGGAAGGACACCGGAAACGGAAATGTCGTCGTAGAGAAGCTGAACCTCGCGTCTCTTAGCTCTGTCCGAGAGTTCGCAGCTAAGTTCAACGCTGAAGAATCTCGACTGGACATTCTTATCAACAATGCTGGTCAGTATTTAACACAGTTTGGAGAGTTTGGTTTTTCAAGCTACATTTTCTTACCACAGTCATATATGTTCTCTCTCTGTGTGTGTATGTGTGTGTGTGTGTGTGTGTGTGTGTGTGTGTGTACATGTGTGTGTGTGTGTGTGTGTGTGTGTGTACATGTGTGTGTGTGTGTGTGTGTGTGCCTGTGCGTACGTGTGCCTGTGTGTGCATGATGTGCCTCTGTGTGTGTGTGTGTGTGACTGTGTATAGACATCTGTGTGTGTTTGTGTGACATTTCGTACTGCCATATCTGATCACCTTTTCCTAGTCATGACATTTAGAAATATCACAAGACCTGCGTTTGAGCTGTCAGCAGTTTTTAATCTGTAAGTTGAGTCACGTCGACCATCATACTGACCATCTCGTCTGTCTTGACCTACCGTACTGCAGGTATCATGACGTGCCCACAGTGGAAGACAGAAGACGGTTTTGAGATGCAGTTCGGCACGAACCACCTGGGTCACTTCCTCCTCACCAACCTGCTGCTGGACAAACTCAAGAAGTCCGCGCCCAGCCGGGTCGTCACCGTCGCCTCTTCTGGTCACGCAGTCGGCCACATCCACTTCGATGACATCAACTTGGAGGAGAGTTACACTCCAATCAAGGCCTACGGGCAGAGCAAGCTGGCCAACGTGCTGTTCACCAAAGAACTGGATCGAAAACTGCAAGGTGCGGACGATATTGGTAGCCACCATAGCTAGCTTATCATACCTTATTTGCCTTATCTTCTAAAGTACGGCTGTTTTCCTGATACTGTACAATGTATCTTTTGGCAACGCCTAAGGGGCGAAGCCTTCTTTATAGTACCAAGCCTGGTCAGAAAGTATTCTAAAAATTCTGCCACTCCACGAATGTATTCCCAGTGACTTTTTTCCATCTTTAGTTCTGGATATGCCATGGTCTCCTTAAGAAGTGCAATTAATAGGACTGTCCTCCTAGGAATTTTTTTCTTAAACTGCAAGAACCGACGTTGCTTCTTACTTTGAGTGTGTTCTCTTTGTACGTTTCATATTTTAGTTAGTTGGTTCGTTGTCGTAACAGTATAGAAACCGTACAAGCTTGTCACTTTGTCTCTTGAGATCCCTCTTTCTACCAAATCATAACACATGATTTGAAATCATAACACATGATTTGAAGTCCGAAAAGCTTTTAAATAACGTCCTCTTCGCTTATGCCTCCATTGAGCAGGAACAGGGGTGACGGCCTACTCCCTCCACCCGGGCGGCATTAACACGGGCCTACAGCGGCACCTGGGGGACTCCTACGGTTGGTGGTTTACCCTCATCAAACCGCTGTTCCTCGGCGGCATGAGTCTGTTTGGGAAGACTCCCCAGCAGGGCGCACAAACTACCATTCACTGCGCGGTATCAGAGGGCCTGGAGACGTCTTCTGGACTGTACTTCACGTGAGTACAACTTTGTTTATTTACAATAACAAACCATAGTGATTAAAAAATCGTGCCGAAGGAGGGAGGAAACCTAAGACGGTTTATGCTAATAAGCCCTCCTCCTGATCCTATATACTAATTTAACATTTGACATTGTGTTGAGTAGCACTATTCAATACGGACGACTAAAATGATACATGATGTAATATACATGTATGGAAAATAACTGCTTTATCTCAACTACATGTTTGAAGATCCTGGTGCTATTTTTCTCACTTTTTCCCGATCCCTAGGTCCCAACTACCATACATGTATCATCAAGAAATGACCCGAAGACGTGCAAATAAACACTGATAAAGTTTGCTAAATAATACCCACGTGTTCACTACGTTGTTGTTGTTTCTTTATTATTTTAGGGACTGCGCTCCGAAAGAACCGATTCCAGAGGCCAAAGATGAAGCGGTTGCCAAGAAACTCTGGGAGCTCAGCGAGAAAATGGTCGGGCTGAAGTAGAAATACGTAACAACGACCTCCTAACGGCCGCTAGAGAAGTCCCTAGCAATGGCAGTTTTCTGCAACACATACTCATTATAGGACAATGATCACTTATCACCCACCACCCACTGCGTAGTGTAGCGGAGAAAGTATAATTTTTAAGAATCATTTTAGCTGAATATAGAATGTCACAATAGCGAACGGGAATCAAAGGAGGCTGTTGAAGAAATAACAATATTGTCTGTCGTGTGCCTTATATAGTACTAATAGTACTAATACATGTAGTACTAATAGCACTAACATACAATCATGTACTAGGGCGCCATTCTAGTTAGCAAATGTTCCTTTCCGGTTAATTCGGAAAGAAACTTTATCAGAACTAAAAAGAGTCAGTTAGAAAGTATATATGCTCTCCTTTTCTTCGTTCTCAGTACAATTGTGAACATGAATTCAAAATTGGTGAATATTCACAGTTGTTACTATTCTCTCCGCTGTTTATTTGTAATACCTGCCACAGTTTTCCCACCATGTTGCCTTTCTCTTCCCTTCTTGCTTGCTTGGTCTCAGATGTTTAGAGAAAATCATTTTGCTGCTGATCGCCTAAACGTTTGATGACACTGAGGACATGTTGTGTACTGCATTATATCTTTCCTAAGCTAGCACAAGAGTTAAGTACATTCTTTTTGTATACGTATGTCAGCAAATAACAAACATGTTTTGCACGTAACTGTTGTCCTTGTCAATAATTTGTTTACCAGCACCCACAGAAAAGGCCGTGGGTTTATCTGTAAAATTGTGTTATCATGTTGGAGAGAGCCCACAATACTCGTGCATCAATATGAAGCACCCCGTCTTTACAGGAAAGGCACATTGCTTTCGGGCAAGACGCCGGTGAGAAAGAGGCAATATAAAGAATGGATTGTAGTTTGCATGTGTAAAAGAGTCAATTGTGTCGTCCTTTACGGAGCACCCGATTCCGTCCAGTTGGCAGAACATGGCAAAAGAAGGGGGCACCCGGATTTGAACGGGGGACCTCTCGATCTGCAGTCGAATGCTCTACCACTGAGCTATACCCCCAAGCCATACCTCCAATCATGTAGCGGATATAATATATCTGTAAGTAAACAAAGCCATGCAATCTCTGCCCGGGTACTACATGTACACGTATATCGTTGTTTTTGGTAGAAAGGAGACACGTTCTTTGCTTTGCAAATTAACGCATAGGCACGTGTCACGTTTACAAGTCGTCATATTGTGATATTTCCCAAATGTTGCGAGTATGAATATTGATGATTGAAAACAGGATTTTCAAACCTTGTGATGGTTTACAACAAACAGTCTGATCTCCCCGCTGTCCTGGTACAGACTCAACCCGTGTGGGTTCAGGTCCTCTGACTTCTCCTCAGGCTCAATCTTCAACTCCCTCACTCCGCCCCCAGGGTTCTTAAAGTCAAAGGTCAGGATCTTCCCCACCCCCTGGAGGTACCAGGGGTCGGGAGTGAGGATGGGACCCCGGAAGGGCCGTACCCCCGTGGAGATGAAGGCGACCCCGTCCCGTGTGCGCACGATGTCCTCAGACCCATGCACGACCCCCTCCACCGGCCGGCACGTGCCAGGCACGTGATTGTACACAGTCTTACTGTAGTCACCGAAATGAAGTCTGGGCTGGAACAGGCGCTGGAACAAGAACGCCGCCAGCGGGACGAACAGCACTATAAGTTTGGACGCCATTTTGTCGGCAGGTAGGACTTTGACCTTGGTGGTGACGTCACTACTAATTGAGGGTTAATGACCCGCCCTGAGGTGTAGACGGGTCAAAAGGCATGGTCGGTTCCTATTACCGCCAAATAAACCGCCGAGTTAGCAAAGAAATAATGACCAGTAAATGGTCCTTGCTCAACGTTATCTAGCTATATCATAATATGGCATATTGCCATTGCATGGTTCAATGGCAACACATCATGTAAGATACAAAGTTTTGTATTTTAGTGGTTTTGAATAAAGAACTTCGCTATACAATCATTCAACAACCTGATGAAATTATTCACGAAAGTTTTGTATTGTTTTATTTTTGTTGGTTGCACCTTCGGTAAAATTGTGTGCCACCACGTGACTACGGCGTAAGAAGTGTCAACATGTTAGATGGGTAAACCCGGAAGTTGGCAGGTCAAGTTGTATTTCTATATTTATTTATCGGTGCACACACTAATTCTTCCGCGACATTAACTACTAACATACGGCTGGAAAGTGTAAGAAGTGTTGGTGGTGGTGGTGGTTGGGGGGGTGAAATGTGATTTTGGTCTTGAGCCTTCCGAGTATTCTTCCGCGTTAAAAGTGATGAGTCCGTTTGCCCCAGATTGACCTTTGATGTGTTCTATTTAGTGCTGTTGCTAAGCCTCGCGGGTCGGGATATTGTGAAAATCTGTTGTGTCATAGTTTTTAAGTTGTCACAAAGGTACAGTGACGTCACAGTCGAGTAGTGTATTCTGCACGGTTTCTATCAAACGGTGTGTTGCTATGGGATACCGTGACGTCACAGCGGGACCGTGACGTCACAGTAGAGCAGTGTATCGTGCACGGTTCCTATCAGCAGACGTCTGTTGTAGACCACCGCCACGCTGGACCCGTTCAGCTGCCGCCCGTCGTTAGCGTACAGCTCCGTCACTTCCGGGAAGGCTCCCGCGGGGTCCTGGATCCGCAGGACCTGCAGAGAGTATAGAACGTGTTACAAAATGTAAAAAAATGAAAGTGTTCACTACAATGTTTTCCTTGCCGTGAAATTTCTCACATGACAAAATACGGGGCACCCGGATTTGAACCAGGGACCTCTCGATCTGCAGTCGAATGCTCTACCACTGAGCTATACCCTCAAGACGTAGTTACCTACATACGGTAGAAAAGAAGTTCATTAGTGAATAGATCGAAAAAAATAATGCAATCACTGCCCGGGCAGGAAGAAAACAATAGTTTAGATACATGTAGACGTGGGGTTAACTGTTTGTTTGTATGGAAATAAACTCACTCCTTCCATAATCTCTCTCCACCCCGATCCATTCACATCACTCACCCTCATCAACCTACACCCACCTGTGATGATGATGGGTTCTTCCTGTCCTCCATGTGTCTGGCGAAAGATCCGTGTGCCCCAACCCACAGGTCACCTGAGGTCAACACACAACTCACAGGTCACCTACATGTAAGGTCAACCCACAACCCACAAGTCATTTAAGCTTGACACACAACCTACAGGTCACCTAAGGTCAACATAATAATCTGGACTTCACTGGCGTTATACAGGGCACCTGAAATCATTTTCCTTGACACGTGACTCCATAATGGACATAATATGCCTGGAAGTGTAGAGTTTAGGCATCCGGGCACTTTGAAATTACAACTGGAGTCACCTACCATATGGGTGACATAATCGTCGTCAAGCTGAAGGTGGTCGCTACAACTGAAATAAGAAGACCTGTCTGCAAGGTCACGTGTCTGAAGGAGTACTTCAGCAGATCGTATTGCGCCTGCGCGAAACCCGTAGTATACTGTGCATAGCACTTCGCAAAGCGTTTCGCGTATTTTTTTTTTTTTTTTTTTTTTTTATTTATTCACATATGTTTAATGAGTATTGGGCAGAAAGCACAGTTGCTTATATGACGCCTTCTACTCAAAAGCACAAATATAAAAACAAGAGTAAAACATAATAACAAAATACATACATAATTACAAAGTGGGTCAAGTAGAATGAGTACATGAATACGTTTCGCGTATTAAGGGATGATATCCCGTCTATATAGTTTTCAAATGTTGTGTCGGAAAAAAATATCGTCTGCAACGCGCGAAAGTCTGATGCACCGTTGACCAAACATCCAACGAAAACCGTGAAAAGTCAGGGTTTAATTTCGCGCAGGCGCATTACGTTCTGCCGACGTGCTGTCCGAAGGTCCTTATCCTAAGGAAGGCCCAACAGTACGGTAAAGCTCGATGACTCTGGGCTACTTTTTTTGTTAACTTTGACGTAAAGTGTTAGCTTCACACCTGTGTCCGGACAGACGTCCACGTTGTCCACGCCCGGTGCCAGGTGGATCTCCCGCTCCAGCTGAAGCCTGTTGTCCGCACGACGCCGGAACACCTGGACGGCCTGACGCCCGGTGTCGCAGACGTACATAAGGCTTCCGCTAGGGGGCGTGTTGATACCATTGGCAAAGGCGAATCCCTCCGCGGCGACGTAGGCGTCAGAACCGTCAAAGTAAACCACGTTAGACCAGCAGGGTGATAGGAAACTGGGTGGACAGGAATAACAGACAACAAAGTTCGGTTAGTGGTCTATTTACATATATATATAGGCAACAGAACTTGGTAATAAACAGCCAAATATGTGTCGCCTTTTTATTGGATGAACGAAGGACTTGTATGTACCACTGCAGGATTGTGATTAGGTTGTACATGTAGCTATGCCACCTATGCCTGACAAACATGTTTGATTTGTTGATCACTGTTCCTCAGATTTAGTTTTCTCCAAAGTTGATGTGCGTCACATATATACCTCTCCAGCCGTTTGGCCCAGGGCTTGACGCTGTACATGTCGTTGGTCGCGTAGAACGAGTCCGTTCCCATGGCAACGACGTCGTTGACGCTGTACAACAGGGGGTGCTGCACTGACCTGACCAGCCGCAGGGTGGCGCCGGGCTTGGAGTACCGGAATATTTCTATCTGTTCACCGTCCTGAAGAAAATCATTAGAAAGGTTAGAAGCACCAAGGAAGCACGAAGAAAATATCAGCGCTGCCTGTAAACCACTTGTGTAAAACAGTCAATGGTGTCGTCCTTTACGAAAAACGTAATTCCGTCCAGTTGGGTTCAGTTGAAAAAAAGGGAAAAAAAGAAGGGGGCACTCGGATTTGAACCGGGGACCTCTCGATCTGCAGTCGAATGCTCTACCACTGAGCTATACCCCCACGTTGAAATCACACCCACATGCCAGAAATGATGTATTTGCAAGTAAACAAATTGAATGCATCACGGTCCGGGTACTATATCCTGGTATGATAGAAAGAAAACACGTTCTTTGTTTTGAAAATTACCACACAGAAATGATAAAGGAACAAAAACAAATGCACATGTCACATATATTTGCCATCGATACATATTTCCAAAATGTTCAAACGTTCGGACCATAAACATTGATCGTTGATAACAGAATGTTCAAACCTTGTGATGGTTGACAACAAACAGTCTGATCTCCCCGCTGTCCTTGTTTTCGTACAGACTCAGTCCGTGTGGCTCCAGGCCTTCAGACTTCTCGTCTGGCTCAATCTTCAACTCCCTCACTCCCTCCCCAGGGTTCTTGAAGTCGAATAGGAGGATCTTCCCCACGCCCTGGAGGTACCAGGGGTCGGGAGTGAGGACGGGGGCGGGCCGCACCCCCGTGGATATGAAGGCAAGCCCGTCCCGTGTGCGCACGATGTCCTCGGACCCATGCACGACCCCATCCACCGGCCGGCACGTGCCAGGCACGTGATTATACACCACCTTCTCGTAGTCGCCGAAATGAAGTCTGGGATGGAACACAAAATGGACGATGATGGCGGTCACTGCAACGAGCGCAACAACAAGTTTAGCTGCCATTTTAACTACAAGCGTCCACAGTTAGGGATAGGGGCGGGGCGGTCCAAATTCCACTGAACTGTTATAGCAGTACGTAACGAGTGTTCTTGTCCTGAACTCTTTGGTCCCCAATCATTATTATTGTGTTTGTCGTACTTTGGCGATGTGTTTTGGGGACGGAAAAACAAACATTGTACCTATTGCACGTGCCTTTTACGCGACAATAAGTTGCTCTCTCACACTGAAATTTGGACGGACTCAGCACCAAGAGTAAGCACCATTGATGTTTTCACAGGGCAATGTTTGTTTGTCGATTGTTCAAATATTTGAGACCTGCCCCCTTCCGATACATGTACCCTCCCACTAGAGACGTGCATCGATTCCAAAGGTTAATGTTATCCCGAGAGAGTAAAGGTTGACTCAAACATTGCAGTGAGAAAACTCAGTAGAAAATGGCCTCTTTTAGGGCTGTCTTGCTCCTGGTGGCGACCGCCGTGCTGCTGACCTGGGTAGCGGTGGCTGAGCCCGCCTGTCCCGAGCACTGCGAGTGCCAGCACGGGACGCTGATCGTGAACTGCAGCCGCCTCAGTCTGACCTCCGTTCCGTCCGGCCTCCCCGCTAACGTGCAGCAGCTCATCCTGGAGAACAACAACATCGCAAAGATCTCACGGAACGACTTCAGAGGGCTCACATCTCTCCAGTTCTTAGACCTGAGCTCTAACCAGTTAAGCAGCCACGGTATCCCTGAAGGAGCGTTTGATGATATCCCCTCCCTCCGGACTCTGGACCTGTCTGGCAATGGGGAGCTTTTCGATATTCCCGCGTCCCTACCATCACAGCTGACAACTTTGTACTTTATACAGAACACTCTAACACACGTCAGGAAGGACGCATTCACAAACCTGACCGACTTGATTCACCTGGACATTTCCTATAACGGAGTTGTGAGTATCGCGCCAGGTGCGTTTCAGAGCCTATCAAACCTGGCGGTACTATACTGTGACTTTAACAAACTTAAGGACAACGGCGTTCCTACAAGTGTCTTCAAGCCAGCCGGTAAACTCTCCATCCTAGGCCTGAGGTTTAACCAGCTGACTCACGTACCCGTAGACCTTCCTGCAGGTCTGGAACACTTGGATCTGGTCGGGAACAAGATCGTAGAGCTCCCCTCCCGAGTCTTCTCCAACCTCACGGAGCTCCAGACGCTGGAGATCTGGCATCAGCCCTCCCTTACCACCATCGATGACTTCGCCTTTGCCGGTCTGGGAAAGCTGCAGATCCTGGACGCCACCTCTATGGGGTTAAACAAAGTCACTAACAGCACGTTTGTCGGTCTGGCGGGGGCCTGGGAGGTGTACATGTCGCTGAACAAGATCCCGGCGATCCCGGCAGGAGCGTTTCACGACATGAAGAACCTGTCCTCCCTGTGGCTGGACGCGAACCTCATCTCCACGCTCTCTCCGGAGGTTCTGGACACAAGGTGTGTGCACTGTCAATTCGTCTGTTCCTGCCTTGTTTACAAATCTTACTAAAATTATGTTCAGGGGGTATCAAATATGAAATCGACCAGGTGTATATAGAAAACGCATGGCGTACATCTTTGCCCTATACCACAAGCTTCTTGTTTGACATTTGCATCAATTTGCAATCATGCTACGGAAACGCCGATCCGAAATTAAAGGCCCTGGTGCATAAAGTTGATTTAAGCGAGGACAAGAAAAGGTATGGCGTACATCTTTGCCTTTGTTCGCCGACTTACTCTTTGATCGTTTACCATGCATGTCACAGAAACGCTGACCATAATAGTCCTGTGTCCTAGAAATACAAATGTATAAGACTTTTCACGATCCAGTGAGAAAAAGGCATTTAAAACTCGTTCCCCCCTGTGCAGGATTCTGCCCCGCTTGTCGGAAGTCTTCCTGTGGGGGAACCCGTGGACGTGTGACTGTCACCTCCGCTGGCTGAAGGAACACATCGACAACAACAACACAGCTCCAACCATCGACTCTCCCCATCTTAATGTGTGCAACGCACCACCCAAGCTCAAGGGTCGGGCCTTTGATACGCTTTCCCCAAAGGACTTTGTGTGCGGTTGACATGAAAAGTTCTGCAAAAAGTCGAAGGCCGTTCTTTTGAGAACCATTTTTACTAACAAAATGCGAACAGAAAAAATAACGCAGAAACTAAGCGCCACGTAGTAACGTATTGTTGAATAAAGCAACTAAATGCCTAGGCTAAGTTACGGTTCATTATATTATGAGCAGTTAAACCATGCATATGTAACTGTAGTTGAAGCGTTTAATAATATGTTAACTGTACCATTGGTGTTGCCAGATAGCGGTCAAGCAATCGATAGTCGTGAGAAATTAGCTAATTGTAAATTGCCATTGTAACATTGATTCATGTATTAAATTGTTCCATTCCTTGAACAGCCTCACAGTTCGATTTTATGAGAATAAGATATCGTAAGGACGTTTAAGCTCTGACGTGGGACATTTATGGCTTTACCACACAGTAAGAGTAACGGTGTCTGTGTTTGAACCTTTGTGTACTTGATGTTACCACAGAATAACCCAGACGACTGCCTGTTAGTGTTACCACATCAAAGGTCAGTGTTTGTTCGTGAGGACATCTGGCCGCAGCTGATGTAGGTGAACTGTGCATGTTGTACTTTGACGTGTGGTACAAAGTCCGGCCTACATGTACACAAAATGGCAGCTGTAAAAGCCGTTCTTCTCCTGGTGCTGGTAGCTGTGGTGTTTCCCTGGGTTACTCTGGCCCAGACAGTCTGTCCCGAGGTGTCTGCCGAGGGCTGTCCCAAGGGATGTGAGTGTTTTGAAGGGACGAAAATCGTGAACTGCAGCCGGCTGGGTTTAACGTCCGTCCCATCCGGGATCCCGACGAACGTGCAACAGCTGATCCTCGAACACAACAACATCTCTAAGGTCTCCAGAAACGACTTCGTGAATCTTACCTCTGTGGAATCGATCGACCTGAGTGACAACAAACTGAACAGCCAGTCGATCTCCGCTGGGACCTTTGACGACCTGCCCTCCCTCGGGACGCTGGACCTGTCCTACAACAAGAACTTTCACGATTTCCCGGCCTACCTCCCCTCAAAGCTGACGTATCTGTATTTCATTTCCAACAGCGCCGTTCACGTGAGCGCGGAGGCGTTTGCCAACCTGACAGAAATCGTCCACCTAGACTTCTCAGACAACAAAGTCGAGACCATCGCGCCGGGTGCTTTTAAGAACCAGCAGAATCTTCAAGTACTTTACTGCGACTTCAACAAACTTAAAGACGATGGGATCCCTCCAAGCGTCTTCAAACCTGCGAAGAAGCTCCAAAATCTTGGACTCCGGTTTAACCAGCTGACCCGCGCGCCCATAGACCTTCCCGTCGGGCTACAGGCATTGGATCTGGTCGGGAACCACATCAGAGAGCTCCCGCCAAAAGCCTTCCGGAACCTGACGGAACTGCAGGATCTAGCCTTTTGGCAGCAGCCATCTCTCACCACTATAGACGACAACGCTTTCTACGGGCTCAGTAAGATGCAGTATATGGACGCCTCCTCAACGGGGATAAACAAGATCACTGACGGGACCTTTAACGGCCTGAGCGGCATGGGGGAACTGGTGCTGGGGGAGTGTAAGATCCCGGATGTCCCGGTGGGAGCGTTCCACCAGATGACGAGTCTGACGACACTGTGGCTGGATGGCAACCTTCTCACCACGCTGGACCCAGGGGTTCTCGATAGAAAGTTTGTATATATTTTGTTTGTTCTATAGTGATCGTATCTAACGTTGTAGTATCTGATGTGGATTACTACAAGAGTAGGTGAATGTAAGAATACTGTCAGTTCAGTTCAGTATATGCAATATAATGGAGCGCGCATATGACATTTCCGCACAGCGTGCAAAAATTAAAATCACGGAATCATTTAGAAGACCATAACGGTGTCTTTGTCTGACGTCTGTCTTTCTCTCTGTCTTTCAAGGTCACCCGTAGCCTTGCCGTCTTCAAAAGAGATATCTCTTGACACCAAGGTCTCACCAAATGCCTCAGTCTGTGTTCTTGTTAATTTTTTTATCTGTATACAATATAAGGCTAAGCTTAAGGTTGGGTTTAAATCCTTGCAGATTCCTGTCTCACCTGTCAGAAGTGTACCTGTGGGGGAACCCGTGGACGTGTGACTGTCACCTCCGCTGGCTGAAGGAACACATCGACAACAACAACACGGCTCCAACAATCGACTCTCCCCACGTCATGACATGTAACGTACCGCCTAAGCTTAAGGGCCGGGCCTGGGACACACTTACTGCCAAGGACTTTGTGTGTGGATAATTGAGTTCTTAAAAGCATATTCTCCCCCTTGCATCATTATTACAACGTAAAGAATTTTTTTTTCCTTTAAGTTAGACTAAGATGGATTTTTTTCAAAGAAGTCAAACAACATTTTTCTAACAAAGAATATGGAGTTGTGACTGGATGGGATTATTTTGGACATGAACTCTGCACAAATAGAGAAGTTGAGCACGTATCTCTGTCTTGCCTCCTTGTCAATTTTTTTTGGTCATTAGCACTATCCATCCAAAAATATATTTGCACGGAATAGTTCGCTTCATTAGCTCGAGTCAAGTTTTCTTCCGTGTTGATTTTAGTAGACGATGTAAAATTGAACTATTCAAGAATACGTCATGGTAGTTCTGCTAGTTATTTCATGACGACGACCTGTAATTCTAATGAAAACAAAGTGATGACTCGGGGTAGTGAAAAATCAGTGTCATCCATTTGAGGCACTTTGTATCCGAACCGGTAGAGGGCGTCTTTGATCTTCTCAGTGCAAGAGTCCAGGCCATGCATATGGTTAATGTTCATTCTCGTCATCTTGCGGTTTGCTCTGATAGGCGGCGCTGTTAAACCTATATGGACTGGTGTATACTACAGAGATGTTTCCATCAAATCATGTTGCCAACTTTGACAAGGCTTGCAGATACGAATTGTTTAGAATCGTACCTTCATCAATATCAAGAACTCTTTCCACTCAATAAATCTTCGCATTTACGTCTCTTTGTATCTGTCTATTTCTATGATAGTTACTCCTCACGAAAACATATTCTAGATCAGAGGATAAACTATGGTCTTGGGTATAATCCAGACATCGTGAAACCTCTCAACAAATAGGTTAGCATAAAAGACAATTATTTAAAAAATGATTCAGCGGATCTAAAACTTTGCAAAACTGTTCTCCGCTCGATGTCACTACTAATCATGTTGTAAATCGTGTGACGTCATTTCCTACCTTACATCTCCACCTACACTTTCATCAGTTGACGTCAGCCACATCACTGATAGTCTAGGAATTAGGGAACACCTTCAAGGTGAAGTTCTACATAATTTTCTTAGGTAAACAACCTGATTTTTACATCTACCTGGTAGAGAAAATAAATAATGTGCACCAAAGAAAACTATGTTGTATTGATTTACTGATGAAACTATTTGCAGATATCGATACAACGCGAAGGACTAGCAGAGACAGTTGATGAAGAAACAGTTAGGATTTTGGGAAGTTAGGATGTTCTTTTTAAGAAGTTAGGATGTTGTTCTTTATTCAACGAGTTGACCATTTCTGCAGTGAAAATGTGATTCCTCTTCCATCAGGCCGACACACGAGTGCACAGTTATCTGTGGTCACAGATGCCATGTTTTCTTCCAGATTTCCACCTTTTTTTTTAGAAATGACGAAAAATCATCTAAATTATTCAGGAAACCCCAGAATGTTGCCGATCGATCATATGTTGTCCTCACTACCGTGCCTGGCTGAAAAATAGATGGTGTGACGTCACGTCCTGCCACGTCATACTCTTTCACCCCCGCGCATGTTACATGTGACGTCACCAATAATCTCAAACGAAAACATCAGAAATCAACTCTACAGCATAAAAGACTACAGAGGAACAATGGAAAACTGGACTATCCCAAAACATACTAATATATGATAGACATATATCATTGAATATACCGAATATGGTCTTATTGATTGGCTGCAAGATGAATGAACAGTTACATGTAACTTGAGATCAGAGTCGATCAGTTAGAATTGTTTCTAGAAATCTCCCAGAGCTGTAAAAAGGTAAAAGTAAAGGTAGTCCCATAGCCATTTTGAGGCCGTAAAGGCAGTGGGTTGTTAATCCACTGTGTCTGGGACACAGTATTGGAAGGTGGAGGCCACCCCTCTCTTTCCACTACTTTTTACCTCCCCAACCAAAGCCAGGTACACATTTTACACCTTTGTGGAGTGAGGAAAGTGACTTCTCGATCTCGTGTCTGCTGCCTAGTCACTCGGCCACACGAAGCCACAAGCTGGTTCAGAGTTTAGCTTGACGAGGAAGTCAATAATTCCGACAGACAATTATCTATATGGTGCAACAGGCATGCGTTTAGAACTGAAGGTGAAGTTGTAGATATTGATGTAAGTTTTACGTACACCATCTCACATTGAAAGGTAATGACCATAAATTCAATAACGTTCAATAATGTTCTTTGAGGTTCAGGGTGGCTTTATTGGTCTTCCTTAGATTTTCTTATGTGTGCAATAACGGGATAATCCACACAACCACTGATTGTTTACATGAAATGTCCAGTATGACTATATCAAACTCGTACCTATATATCATAGTTAATGGCCATGCCATGTCATGTACGCACCAACAATACCTATTTGTAGTATAGCCTGTGATTATGAATGAATCTTGTCTGATTGCATTTCAGTCTCAAGTTATTTGTTTCACCAAAACATTCTGGTTCCACAAGTATTACAGATACCCTGGATACATTTAAAATTCAATTACATTCTGGCAGGAGATAACCCTTACTGTGTACAAATATATATGTAAATACATTGAAGAATTTTTAAACCTTTGAACCAGTAGTGTAAACGATAGTAGTTCTACTCAACATGTTGACTTATCCATATACTTGTTTGAATGTTGTTTCATTTATATCCACTTGTTTGTTTGTAGGTATAACTGTAGAAGACCTTACGAAAGTTGTTGTACTTTTGTGGTGTCGCTAGAGATTTTCATTTCTAAAATAACAAGAACACGGTGAAGGAACGTATCGTTAGCGGTAAACATGAGAGTGACGAATCTGTGGGAAGCCTCTTACCGTCGCCTGTGAGGTTGATGTGGTGAGTTGTAGTCTGTGCACATATTTCACAAGCGGAAAAACAGGACAGATTGTCGGGTAATCTTGCAGGATGAACGCTAAACGGTCGGGCTGAGCTCTGCACCAATACAACTGTAACAAGGAATTGGAGAATTCAAACCTCCGGGAAGTATTTTAAGTTTTTGTAAATTAATTGGCACCACCAAAGAGATGGTTTGACGTACTTTCAATGGACCTAGAACAGAAACCTTACAGGCTGAGGTGTTGTTGTGACAAGCCGTAAGTGGGTATATCCCCAGTAAATGTGTGTGTGTGTGTGTGTGTGTGTGTGTGCGTGTGTGTGTGTGTGTGTGTGTGTGTGTGTGTGTGTGTGTGTGTGTGTGCGTGCGTGCGTGTGTGTGTATGAATGTATATAGTTATGTGTCTGTGTGTGTCCAGCCTGCAAGCAGACTATTTAGACTCCCAACTTGACCTTAAGGTCAATCTGCGGTTACAAAGTCTCCCGCTTCCTGCCACGCACACACACACGCACGCACGCACGCACGCACACACACACACACACACACACACACACACACACACACACACACACACACACACACACACACACACACGCCGAAACAAACACACAGACGAACACAGTCCGGAAGTTTGTCACGTAGACTGGTGTATACCAATGGGAGCAGTCACGTGATGACATGTAACGGTTAGAAGTGTACCTCTTATCATTTATTCTATCGAAAGGAAAAACAATAACAAAATTTACATTCCAAGCTATCTAATTATTTGCAGACAGACAGGGGGCACTGATGCAGTACCTTCGGGAAAACATACTTAGTACTTACTGATGACTGGTCTATTTGACGTATGGCATTAAAACATTTTGTTTCAAATCAGCAACGTAGATGTGGTTAGTACTGGGCCGTGCATTTTGTTGGCCTGTTTTTGTGCTACTTACTGTTACTTTTCAATTATATCAGAGGTAGCATGTGGAACACTGATAGTTTGAAAGTACAAAACAAGAAAACCTTTTCAGTCGCATGAATCGTCAAATGATTTTTTAAAAACATTTGCTCCAATGAATCTAAACTATCACCTAATCCGGTTATAAAGATTTACCCTGGATACCGTACGGCCTTTGTTAGGTTCCCGTCTATAGTAATACCGTTACCAGCTCACGGAGAGTTGAATCAGGACCAGTGTTCCAGTACATTGTGTAATAGCACGGAATCAATTCTAGGAATAATTCCACAATCTCCAAGGTTCCACCCACTGAATTCTTTTCGTATGCATAATCACGACAATAATTTTATATAATTGTACCGTTCTGACAATAAGATGTATAGTAATGCTTTTTAATTCAAACTATACCACTCGAAAAAAATGTGAATTTACATTTCAAGAGTTGTTCGGCATCTATCTTCAGGAATCTAAGTTTTTTAACAGTTACCTTAGATTAATTAAAAGGATCTACTTCGTACTCCATTCTGTACTCATACATATATATCATGAACAAATAGCGTAGTAGTGTATTACAGTTCTGGGCAATGGAGGATGTCGCGCTATGTTATTTATTATATAACTTTTGTCAATATTTTTTCGTTATTTTCTCTTTGTATATGGCGTTGTTAAAATATTTTTCTAAACCTGAGTGCAACGCCACATTGTTTTGTACAAATGGCCAAATGTAAATGAAATAAAACTAACGGACGGCATCTGATTTGTTTGTTAATTCACATTTTTACAGTGGTATAGTTTGAATTAGAAAAAAAATAATATTCATTTCCGGATGACTAACCATCATGTAACGTGTTCTTGTGATGTGTCAGATTTGCTACATTGATGTAACAGTAACTAGAGTGGGTACAGTTACAACAGACGAAAGGGCCCCTTCCATAAGCCCGCCGTATCCCCGATAGAGGGTTACACTGTCAAAAACATATCGATCTTCTATGGAAATTAGGACTGACTTTATTTGAGAAAGCATTTCAGGCGCTTGGGATGTCGTCATCCACCATCTCATTTACAAAGAGTCGGCTTGACGAGTAAATATGATTGATGTTTGGCGTCAGCCAATCAGACAGCTGGAAAAGAATTGCAGCCTCACGATTGGACGATGCACATGACTTACTTCTGCTGTTAGCCAATGAGAACGTCACGAGCGTGTCACGCCACGGTTCTGTGATATTTGGTAACGTTCCAAGGTCCTGTCACTAATATTCTGGTTAGATTGTTTTCTGCGGTTTCCGTGGCGCACCGGAGAGGCCCAAGGGAAAATGGCGGCGTTTTGGTAAAAAAAAAGGAACAAAAGGAAACGACTTCATGCCGTCCGAGAACTCCCAAATCCTTTTTGTACTTTCAAATTCACACTGCATTAGAGATAACAGCTTTCACTGTGAGTTTTACGTGACAAGTATGTGGAACATGAAAGTCAGCAGGAAGAGTTTTAATACCGGGGCATGTCGATGACATTCAAACGATGCATTCATATATTCTTTATGTGTTTACATCAAGGGTTTATTGATAAGCTTAAACAGCTGAATTGCGAAGTTGCCGGTTATTAATATTGGTGCTGAATAATTCCGCAATCATGTGAGAAATATTCAAACTTTCACAACAATATCCTGAGTAACAATTAGTTAAGGCAAAGTAGAGGCAAATAAATGAACGGGTGTTTAAATGACTTAAACGACAAGACCTGACGATAATGCCAAATATCTAACAGAAAAGGAAACATGTTGACTGGCTGATAGATACACAAGTTTGTAGCAGTGCTGCGGCCATGTTTCCTAGTATACAGAATCAGCTAGTCGTGTCTGGTCTGCAAAGATGAATAGCACAGATAAGACTCTAATAATCCATTCATCAAAATGCAACCAAAGAGAGCGAACTTTTCAAACGACTGTACAAACTTTCAAACAACGTGCCAACGCTGCATCTTGTGTTGGAAACAGTAAAAGAAATGTTTATGAGGTCTAACTTTCATACCAACTTGATACCTTCTACATACATGTCGACAGGAAACAATGAATGCACACATACCATAGAGAGTATAACTTATTATATGGCGTGTGCATATTGTGGTCATGTAGAGTTCGAAACGATGAGCATGCGGGGCACCACTTCTCTTATATTCGAACCGTGTCATATCCTTGGTGCTATTTCACCATCAATTACGTAAATAAAATTATCGAAAGGAAGATGAGAAAGCGATGAGGATATGGATATCATTGAATTCGAAAAAAAAACCCAACCAATATGGCGATCCAACATGGCGGACTTGTGCCACCCAAACAGGAAAATGGCGACTCATTGGGAGTTTGTTACAAGTTTCTCCTCATCATTGATGGAACAATTTTGCCCAATAACATTTAACAAAAAAGCAAATATAAGGAAAATAAACCTATTTTTATTCCCTTAAGTACCGCTTGCAAGTAGAGAAAAATGTTATCAAACGATTTTAGGCCAAATGTTACAATGTTACAATGTGGCGGCTTACGGCATAAGACAGAAGCAAATTCCTTATTACCTATCCATCATTTTTCTTGGCATGGGTTCTTTCGTGCAGAAATAACAAAGTAGAAGCAATATTGAAGGTATGGTCATCATGAAGTCTCTTATCTAAGTCATAAAACACATTTATGAAACGATATTAAAGACAACATTGCATTGGTATCTATCCAAACTAGTTATTGCATCTTGTAATATATTTTGTTATTTATGCTTATGTCTTCAAGTATAATATGAATATATCTGTTAGTTGCAATGCTTTGTAATAGAACATTTTCATGGCATTTTAGACAAAGATGTAGAAAAGATATTGACTGGAAGCAAAATTCTACGACCTGAACATGTTGGTATTTTAATATTTCATCATACACATCAATTTCCTTTTCTTGAACAACTTTTAGTTCATCACCGAGGGTTTTCCCAGAAGTTTGATATTGAGGTTTTCTTGGTAGTTTTTGTTCTTTTTTTTCAATTCTAGTTGAGTTTCCCCTGGAACCACATATACATCGCAGTATTATAGACCTATGTTTTTAGGCAGATGCAATTTACACATGATACATACATATGCTTCCAACTATGTTAAATTCATTTGTACATTTCCTTGCGTATGTTCAATTGTAGATGACCGTACAAAAGTCCATGTACTTTTGTCGTGCAAATGTTTTATTATATTGATGATAAGGATGCACATTGAAAGTAAATGTAAATATATACTTAGATGTTTAAACATTGAAACACACAGGAACTATTGGGTATGATAAATGACTGAACTGCATTGTGTGGAAGTAAAATAGTTTAACGACAATTTCAAACTGAAGAAAAGTACTGATTCCTGTTTTGGCCGTGTTGCAAGTGATACCACAAACTCCAGTTATCTTTTGGTTACGTTGGTAATGGTTTATCGGGGTAGTGGGTTTTGTTGAATTCATTTGTATTTCCTTATTGTTTAACTAACATAGAGATGTATAGATCATTTGTATTTCCCTATTTTTAACTAACATAGAAGAACAAGAAGGAAAACATAGAGATGTTAAGAGCAGAAGGAACCTTCCATCAAAAGTTGAAGAAATAATCGAAGTACCAGTTTAAAGATACTTTAATACCTGCACACACAAGTAATAGCTTTCCAGATATCCTTCTCTAGCAGTTCAACCCTTTTAAAAAAAGCTTAATTCATACGAATGTGTGTCCTACCATGGTTACTTTGCCAAGACTAGGTATAAGTAGTGTTATACGGTTTTAAGTAATGAAAAGTTGTACGAAGTTAACAAATATTTAATACATCATAACAGTGTTTGTAAACTTGATATTTTTCCTTTTTCTTGATACAGAACAACAAAACCCAGTATCCATTACCACACCATTGCCAAAGTGACCAAAATATAACTAAAGTTGTATCACTTACAACACGGCCAAAGCTGGAATTAGTACTTTTCTTTAGTTTGAAGTTATCCTTAAACCATTTTACTTCGACACAATGTGGTTCTGTCACATATTACACCCAATATTTCCTGTGTGTTTCAGTGTTTTAACATATAAGTATATATTCACTTTCAAGATATATCCTTATCATCAATATAATAATGTATTTACAGAATAGACAAACGTACATGGACTTTTGTACGGTCTTCTAAAACTGAACATACACAAGGAAAATACAAATGAATTTACCGCACTAAGTTGGAACTATATGTATGTATCAATGTGTAAAGTTTCACAACCGTTTATACTGCAATTATTTTTTACATTGAAGCACCCTTTTGCTTTTATGATTAACCATTTGTACACTTCATCCTAAAATATGAAATTTATTGTAACCAACTAAATGAAGGTCTCTTTCCAAACGAATAATGATGCCAACATTTTTGGAATTATGTAGAAAGCGATAACGTTTTGGAGTAAAAGAAATCTAGTCTTCTGCAGTAAAGTAAGATTATTTTTGCAATCTCCAAAGGCAGCAAACTATACTCTTAAAAGCTACCCGAAAGTTTACCAAATTGTGGATCCATCGAAACATGCCAGAAATAAACGTAAAACGACTCCAAACAAACATGACTTTTATTGTCCTACGTTGCAGTTGTAAAGTAACATCAGATATCGTTGAAAGAATAAAATTTTAATTTTGCTCACATAAAATACGAGAAACAACTTGATGTCTGGTCGAACTGAGGTTTGCGAAAAAGCGCGTCAGAGGTTTGAATCCAGTTCAGACTTCCACACAATCTATGGGGTAAACAAAAATGTTGGAAATGGCATCAGACCGGACCTTCCTTGTAGAGTATGTCGTGCACATGGCTTTGGGAGACTTGGTACGACAAACCCACAAAGGAACGTTTTACAAAGCAAACAAACGGGTGAAAAGTTTTCCAGTTCTTTTTAAATGTATTTTGATACAAATAAAAAGGAAATCCGCCATGATACAGAGTGTAGTGGGCGTTTGACTGACATGACTAAAGTTATTTAACTTAAAGTTTGATATTTCTATGATATTAGTTGGTAAAATGATTCCGTCAATATGATATATGTTGTCTTTACATCAATTATCAAAACGCAGAAAATGATATAATGTATTAACACAGGCAAGAACCTACATAATTTCTGAGCATCGTTAATTCTCACAAAATGACTAGAAGTTCTGAGGGAAATATACAATGGACAAGAACTTCCCAAAGTTTTTTTCAGACCAAACGTATTCATTGATTCCTCATTAAATACTTTTTTCGAATGAAGTTGTAACTAGTGATAGCTGGTAAGAGATAAGTCCCTAACATCACTATTGTAACTTACACTAGCAGCACGAAACTTAAGGAAGGTAAACATGTCTCAAGACATGACGGGTACACTGTGAAGTTTCCTGTCCACCAGAGATCAGGTCCCCTACAGACTGATTTGTAAAAAGGAACTTGAGTTTGTGGGTAGCAGAGACGCTTTGCAGGTTGAAAAATTGTGCTAAACTTTGTTCCGGTAGCTTTTTACTAAATATTTACTATATAGTAAAAGCTACCGAAACAAAGTTTAGCACAATATAAATATGTATATTTCCTATATATGTACACTATATATGTACACTCTACGCAACTGGAGTTTGTTTGTAAGAGAGACGCTTTGCAGGTAGAAAAAAAGTGCTGAAACTTTGTTCCGGTAGTTTTTACTACATACAACACGCTCACTGCAAATGTACTTAATTTGTTTGACCTTTCATACATTTGTCGGTTATTTTTATTTCATCATTACAGACACTTGAGTGATAAGTAGATACAGTATTGTAAAACATTGAGATCACCACACCAGCCACGGTGTTTTCATTTGTACTCTCTTCGTCAACATATACCCTTTCTGGCATCATTTATGTGCGAAAAACTAATAGTTCAAAATGAAACAATCAGTTGACCGGCGGCAATGACTTATTGTGGCGTGTTAGATCATAGATATGAAAGTTAAAGAGAAGAAGGCTCATCATATTGGCACTTATGTTACCTAAAGGAAATGATACAATGTTTTCTTTTTCATCAGGTATCAAAATGTCACAAATGACACGAGCTTTCCTTGAAAAAGGTCACGGACTTCACGCTATATTGGCTGCAGAAAGGAAAACAAGTAAAAAGAAAACAGAAAAGTAACTCCTGAGCGTGTCTGTGTACCTGACGCCACACAGGCTCATGAACGTTGCACGAAAGGTTGGATTTACCAATTTTATTAAATGCCAGTAAAGTCGGGTAATGTTTACTCTGTACAGTACAATGGTTTTAAATAAAAGTCAAGTCTTGTAATTTTATTTACTATGAACCGGATTTGACTTACAACCATTGTTAAGTCCGGTACTGTTTACAAAGTAAACATCACCCGACTTTACCGGCATTTGCTACCATTGGTAAATCCAACTTTTCGTGCAGTGGAACTATTGGATCAATGTAGTTTTGTACATTTTTCCACTAAGACGAAACGTTTTCAATGTGTACGTGTGACATCTTCGTGGACGTTACGAGAAAGGAGTTATCATGATATTATTCATATTTCAAATATGAAAAGACACCAAGTCTTGAATATCAAGGAAAATACTTTGGAGAATAGAAAAAGACTCCAATTTAACGTTACGAACGTCTATTCCAAGATCAGTGTGTAGCAGAGTGTTGTACTAGGGCTAATTTTTCAAGTTTCACATTTTTCCACTTTCAGTACAGAAAATTGTAAAAGTGATACCAGACATGACAGACATGATGCTTTCAAAATTTTTGGATTGCAACGATCGGTTTAAAAGTTGCTCTTTCAAACTTTCAGACTTCACAATGGGCAATGTACGGAAAATACTGCGTATTAGGCACATGTCAAGAATACTTGTTGTATCCTTCAAAGATTTGTTACAAATATTAAATGGCGTAACAGAACTAGTTAACTAAAAGGAGGGGTCAAATTTCTTTAAAAATTGCAACATTGTTGTCAAAAAATTTATTGTACTTATGGAAGATACTTATATGGCATATATGGTCTACGGGCACTACAAAGCAGGTAACTGAAAGCCATCTGGCATATTAACCCAAAGTAAAAGCAACATAAAGACACATATTTTGTATTACCTATAGATATACCAGGTATAACGTGCAAAATGACCAGTCCTATAAGTTATTTGGGGTACAAGGAGATATTTTTGTTCTATTTAGTGTTAGAAATGCATTTTTGATAACATGTAATACATATTGTTAACGGCACTTGAAAGATTATTTTTAACATTATCGTCTAGTTTTCAGCATGCATTTACTCAATTCTTGATTTCATTTGTTGGTCACAACTTAAAAGCTTATTTAAAAAATTGCACATTGGCAGTTTTTAAGTGCAACAACGGTATAACGTAAATTCTATGGCAATTTTGGGCACAAAATTGGTCATTCCATAATGTTTTGAACATCTATGTACCAAAAAGCCTTAGGATTGTATGGACAATACTTGAAGTTGGATAATATGCTTGATGATTATCAACAGAATGCACTAAATATTTAGTAAGAATGATATAACGATACAATATGCCATTGGTACACCCTGATCTTGGAATGGCCGAAACATTATTACCTGTTTTGCAGTTGTCTAGAAAAAAGTCATTCCTCAAAATGAAATGAAAAAAATCCGATCCCCGTCGAAGACTACTAAAAGTTGAGAGCTTTAATTTTCTGTTCTAAATGTTCGACATCTAACTGATAAGTCATTCTAAAACTAGATAATCTTAAAACTTTTTCACATCTAACAGGGCTTTGTAGCTGGCTGATAATATTGTCAAGGCATCTACAGCTAGCATCTAAGTTACTTAAAAAAGCGTTTTCTTCTCTGTTTAAGGGCATTCCATGAGCCTCGTGAGTTTAGAATTTATGTCTGGGTTATGTCGTTGCGTAACAAGAAAACATTTGATCTGTTATGTTCCTTCTGGGCTTCTTATGATTCGAGGTAGAAGCAAATGTTACGTAAAGTCAAGTTTGCCACATAAAAAATAATTAAAGACTAATGCTACATAAGTAACACCCGAGTTATGCACCCTTAAGATATCCAGGTCTTCAAGACGTCGATAACACGTTTTTTTAGTACCGTGCAGAACATGAGAGTCGACGTTAAGCTCTTAAAGTTTGGGTACACAGAACGTACATGATGGTTAGCATTTCTTTGACTTATGTTTATTTAGACCACAAGCATAGACCTAGAGGTAAAATACGTTAGAAATACACAAACAACCTACATGTCGGTACTCAAAGTACATCAAAGTATCTGGTATGCCTCTGTATCTGATAGAAGTTTTATCTCGAGGGTTGAAGTTAGAAGCTTTCTGACATAACCTTAACCACCATTGCAAACAACCTATTCGTTAATTAGTCTAATGATAGAAAGTTGATGTGAAGTGAAGTTTTCCAAGACGAAAAAACATGTTTAAACAAAGTGAAAAAAACTGCAATCCGCACCAATACACCCTGGCGTAGAGACGTAAACAAAGCCTTACTGCATATCAGAAGAAACTTTGGAGCACATGGCGGGTTAGATAAACAATCAGTTATCGGTGTATTATTGAAGAGAATAACGCTACAAGTAAACGTTTGAACCTGGGCAACTGTATAGATAGCAAACTAGAAAGCCTGGAAAAGTCTCATTTAAACAAAGTGAAAATGTGCACTATGCAGCTATAGACCCTGGCGCACAGACGAAAGCAAAGCTCGTTCCTATCATATGATCAAATGTATCATAGAAATCATTTAAACATGATGACTTTTACATAAAAGCAATATTTCTGCTTAGATCACAAAACCCACTTATCATTAAAACATGGGGCTATTCATTAGCCACTGCCTCCAAAGAAAACGTCAAACCCTCGAGAGATGTACGTAGAAACAATAGATAGATCAATAGATTATAGACAATTTTATCTTACGTTATTATAACTGTGTGCTCCCTTGAAACTAGCCTTCGGGCAGTACTAGTGTTTGCAATAAAGTTTGATAAACGACCATTACTTCTTTGTATTAATGACGAGCATGGTGTTAATCGAAAAAAGATAACATTGGGCAAGTGTATATCCGATAAATGCCTATCCCATGGCACATCAGGGTATGTGTTCAGGTGGTCAGGACAAAACCTTTTCATACTGATAGCTAGGCATCTAAGTCAGTTAAGAATACACTTGAAGTTACAATAAAGTTCATCAAAAAAGGCATAAATATAGAATTTGGGATTCTACACTTCAAAAGAAGATATTATTAACTTTACTCATATGACGAAGAACTTTATTGCACAACAATCGTACACGGTACAATGTATGGCAACAACTATAACTGAACATATTACAACATAGAGGTATAAGCTGAAAAAATACGTAAAAGTAACAATAAACATAAAGCGGTATTATTACAAGTATCATTAACGTAATAATTCATTTGCTAAAACTGCACGAATATTTATGGATGTAACTTTTTCAGGTGCAATTGATGGTATGACCGGATCGGACCAGTCAGAAAACGTAACCAGTGCTGATGACATCATAAGGTCCTGCATGGTGGGTGGGAAAAACGGCCACTGGTGATGCTGACTTTCACAGGTTACCACAAGACTCCGAATCTAATAGTTGTAAGGTTCATATATTGATGACTTTTCGTGTATTTTCGTTTGCATTCATAAGATTTGTATGGATTTTTTTTAGCAAGGAGCGAAAAGTTAAACTTTGGAAAAGTTGTCTCCATCTCCATGTTCTTGAGTCGTGCATTGTGTTAAAACTTACAAATCGGCAGCTTGTGGACCAAACCTCCGGCATTGACCACATTTTCTGCACCATAACCGCCAATTTCTGCCAACTCCGACAATAGACAATGTAGATCTTTGTCAAACTCTGGCGGGACAAAGCCGGAGGAGCTGTCCTTGTCTGCGCACAAAGTGTGCAGGAATCCGGTGAGTTATGACAGTGGCGGGCTCTCATTACAATAACACTGGCCCAGCCGAGATCCCTGCTCTTTCCTCTGACCGCGATACGTCACTTTCGTCATGGCTAATTTTGCTTGTTGTGAGCGGCCGGAGCTGGCAGGTGCGGGCACTTCCCAGCCACGCTAGACTGACACTCGCGTTGAACTTGACTCGTGAACTTGAACTTGCGGTCCGGGGAAATTCCCTGGAACTAATGCAGATGTCAGATCGGCTTCAAGGGCGTGAAAGACGGAAAATGTCGGGTTTGAAGTCTCAGGGTCACCTTGTGACCCCATCTCAACATTTTCAAAACCACGTTCTTATGTTGTATTAGATGTTTCTTGCATACTTTCATCATATTTTGAAATCCATTTTAGGCTTTGTATACATGTCTAGTGGTCGCGTCAACATAAGTTTTGTAAGCTTGCGAGTGCCATCACTGTCTGTCTCTTTATTTGATAAGAAAACTCAATCTTACTACAACGTGGAGCTTAATTTTACTCAAAGATGGAGAAAGCCATGTGACGTCTACATTTACTTATTATATGTTTATCACAGTCTGTTACGACTACGATGAAGCTAATAAAGAAGTTATGGGCCTTTTGCTATAATTTGCAACTCCTTTATACACACATTCTAGGTTTTTGCAAACAAGGACTGTATGTAGCTGTAAGCTGCTTTCATTCTGATGTTATGATTACTTTACGTTACTTTAATCTATTCTGCCGTTTTATGTTATGATGCTGCTAGAAATTAATTTCAACCGGAGTTTCTATTCGTTTCCATAGAGCGTTCCATACTGCAATAGATATACTGTGACCAAATATGATTTTATAAAACTAACATATTTGCTGCCGTTGTTGTGAAATATCTTAGACAATCCAATTGAAATGTGATCATGCCTGAAACAACATGTTCAACACGAAACATCACACGGTAAACATACTTTTCAAAGGAATCCTTAACTTCAGTACGACTATGTTGGGTCTTAATGACACACTTGAGTACATTTTTGCACTTCAAATAGATCCTTTCATCTTTGACTGTTTCTTTCATCACTATATCATTTTAGTACATGTGTTGATATATGAAAATAGCCCTTTATAGCAAAAATACGTCCGGCATACATGGCATAGACAGTGTCAGACATCACAGGAAAAGACAGCGACCTTCAAGATATTTCTCCAGGCTTGATATATAAAAGCAACTTTTGGTTTGATCCGAATGACCATCGGTTTGAATATTTGTAATTGGTATTGTTTAGCTGTTTTCAGCTCTTTGTGTTGCTAATATGTTTGATCATTGCTACTTTATGTTATATCATATGTGAATGTATATTATTTGTTAAGTTTATGTAGATACATGTCATCATTTGTATCCTTTGTTAATTGAAATTAGTTAATAACTTAAGAGACTACCCCAAAGATTCATAAATAAAATAGATAACAATAAAGAGAAAAGCATAGTTAGATTCAAGACTCTAAATATGTCAGCATGATTCCTATGGAAGCTTGTCCGTAAAAGTTTTTCGCTTCTCTTAAGAAAGAAAGAAACAAGCTTAGTTAGAAAGATTTGACATTAACAACTCCAACTCTATCCGCCAAGGTGGAAGTTTACTTTGGGCTTTACAACACACACACACACACACACACACACACACACACACACACACACACACACACACACACACACACACACACACACAAAACGACATCATAAAAGGAAGCATGAAAGAAAAATCATTTTCGGACTTTGACATTGTAGTCTTATGGACATTCGCTAGAATAAATAAGAATCTTTATTTCATACTTTTTGGGGTCAGTAGACCAGGTTAATATTAAAAGGGGCCTAGTCTTCAAACACACTTTTACGTTAGGTGCGAACTGCTACAAGAAGCTATCGTTTTGGGTGCAAGGTATGGTCTAATGTAATGTAATGTAGACGCGCTCAAATCTGTACTTTAATGTAGATTATTTATTGGCAAAATTGTGCACTAAACATGGCAGCTACAGGTAATAAAGACAAAATTGGCTTTAATAGATGCCGGTGTAGATGCCTCACATGAAATACACAACCTAACATATACATAATATTCTTGTACATATAGGACAACATTAAGAAACTGCATAAAAGCTTGATATTCAACCAATAATTGTAAAATCACACCCTCATCCCAAACCATACAGTCTTTTGTAAGGTAGATTAGTCTCATAGTATGTTTGTTGTTATGTAGCAAAATATACAATGCGTTGTACCTTGTACAATTGTTTTGGAATAAAGTTTACAAATACAGACTGTGCTTTGCTTTAACTGGTGTGTTCGTACAGGTTTGATGGTTCCTTTCCGGAGTGTGCAGAATGTGCATGTAGTTCTAATTGTACATATCTGCTCAGGGATGAGACAATATAAAAATCGACAGTCTCTAAGCTTCCCTGTGGTGAGTCGCACTTTACTGTCTTTTCTAATAATACACAAGCATTTTTTGAGAAGCCCTCAAGCTGCGGGTTCCTGAAGCCCAAATGAAAGTTAAACCATTGGAGAATTCTATCTTGCCTTGATTTTCGTTTCAACAATTGACAAGAGTACAGCACTCTGCATGAACTGTAGTACTAATGTTTTTCATCACACCTCATATAAAAGTTTTCAACCTAGACAAGCTTTCCTATCAGCCATGGCAAAAGATGAGGTTGATATAGTATATTTTTTAATGTGTCACCAAAGACAACGCGAAAATGGAGAAAAAAATGATGATATAAAAAAACACAGACGGAACACAACATTTCTTACCTTGAACCCGCTAAGTCCACAAGTAGTCGGCGTCCATTCCATACCTTATATGCTTGATTAAAAAGCTTGGACATTTTCTCTTCATGTAAGTTCGTTTTTTGTTTACAAACCAACTTTTAAAGTTATTGTATCCGACCTGATGTAGCCATTGTAGACAATAACCAGACAAACACGTTTCATAAAACATTATGTTACAGAGAAGAAAAATTTACCCGCGAACTAACCACAGATACAGTCTGGCGATGAGCCAGTGGTCCTAGACAGAGACTTCGTCCTCAGAATAACAAACATGAATCCATGGATCTCCAGTGTTCTGAAGTTTGAGTCTATTCTCCATGCTGTGGATATCAAGTCGCTGAGGCTGGTGGTGATGGATGAGACTCTTATCTCACCGCCCACATGCTGCTCGGGACATCTCACGAGCTGGCGACTGACGACAGTCTTTGAAGACAGACGAGCTTTAATCACCCAACAAAACGTACAGCTTTACAACATTTCATTTTCATTTTCCTACATGTCATATTATTTAGTTATCATGCGGTTCGCCGTAGTTTACTTTATTATTTTTATGCTTTGCATGTCTGTTTTGTGTCATTTCATTTTTGTAGTATGTTTGTTTCGATGGCAACACTAAAATAAGCAATGTAGCTTGAGTCTGTTGCCATCATGTATTGTTATTAAATGTTATAATAAAAAAAAAAGTACAGCTACTTTCGTAAGGTCAATTGCAAACTACAAAATAGAAATACAAAATACATTTTAAAATTGTACTTACTAAACAATAAGGGCTAACATAGGTGAATCTGTAATGTTATGTTGCTCATAAACAGACACACAGAGATACAAAAAGACAGAAAACATGTAATAAACTTTATTGCCGAGGATCAGACAAGCAGCAGGAAAACAAGTTTCACAATATAAACTTTATTGCACAACAAGTGTACAACGTACAACGATGGCATCCACTGCTCTATAACAACAAACATACTTGAGACTAATGTACGTTACAAAAGGCTATGTAGTATGTTATGTGAATGTGTCTTTACAATTTTTGCCGGAATTTCTAGGATTTGGGCATTTTAGAAATATAGTCCTATGTGTCCTATGGAGGGATTGTCATGTGTCAATATATATGTACTTGAATTTGCTATTTGAATCTATTGAGAGAAATCCAGGTATGGCAGACGATACACGTGCTTTAGTGAAATGTTAAAAGTGACACCGTAGTCACAGAAAGACAGTTCATCTTCTCCAAATGTAACTCAGCATATACCTGTTGTACAGTCCCTTCCATTCGGTTTTAATGCAGCTGCATTCAAATACACATATCTACGAGTAAATGACTAGTCCCAATATTTTCTATCATTCCATTTGAAGTTTGGCTATCGGGAAAGTTAACCAATCTTCAACTGTTTGTGATTGGTATTAGTTTCATTTAAATGAAACTTTTACATTTCCAACTTCAAGGTCTTTCAGTCTCTTTCCTTGCAAGGCCATCGTGCGTTAAATACTTCTGAAGTTTCATGTAACCTTAGTTTTATATCTCACATAGCTCTCTAATCTTGTCAAAAATTAAAGGAAGACCACAAATACAGATAGCCTTTACTAGATAAGCGCTAGGCAAGACGACCCAGACAGTTTTAGAGAACTCCACCGTACTTCTAATGTTATTTGTAAATAAACCACCTTAGTTTGTTTGGACATTTGGTATCTCGGTATCACAAACTACAGATATGATATAAATATGGTGTTGGTTAACTTTATTGCAAGTCCTTCAACAAGTGAGCATTTCCTTTCCATTTTTATTCGAGTGTTTACATATAGAATAAAAAGAACCAAAGTGCCAACTTTCTCTTTCTCAGCCGGCGAAAGCTAGTTTGTGAAGTCTTGATAGAAGTCCAAAGCCTCTAATAACCGTCTTGTAACTATAAGGTTATGCATTTCAACACTTGAAGACAGTTTACTAAAAAGATGACGACGCCTCAGGGTGTTGGAACATCGCCCTGCTGAATGTTACTATATCGGTGTGTCAGAGTTTGTTGTTGTTTTTACTTACTTGAAGGATTAATACGTATCTCCGACAATATTTCATGTTCAACTCGAGCTTAAGACCTTTTGTGTTAGTCCCCTCACACACATAGCCGACTATGAACCAGACCATGTCCAAGTGTTAGTCGTGAGCAAGGTCATCTGTAGTTGGGAGTTTGTCGGCGAGGTTGCCTACTAGTCTTTAAACGTCGTTTGCGCTAGCCGACTATAAATTCTGACAAATCAAACTCTGGAAAGTCATATTCTTCTTATATGCGATCGGCCAAATGAACTGGATGAAGAATAGGGTGAATTCCGGGCTACTCCCAACCCAGCGCCGACTTTGATTGGGGAGTGGTCGCGAGCAAAGTTGTGGAAAGATCCTGAATGTATGACTTGGGTCTTTTGACACATGGAGACTTCATTCCCTGCATCCCCATTGTATATATGTCTTTTAAGGACCCGAAACATTGTCACTCAGGACACATTGTTTGAACATCGATGGTACGTCGCCCTGGCCATTGTTGTCTAATCATTTTGAAGTTTTCATAGTATAAATGTCTTGTAGAAGCGCTGACCCTGTTTAAGATCCTGACAAAAAGATGCTACTTTTTTCATTTTTAAAACTTTAAGGTTCTTTTTAATAGAGCATTTCAAATATAATAAAAGACATGTAGGATAAATGATATAGGCATGGAGGGGTTACAAATATTCTTTCTGACGTTGTTTTCTAACACCAGATGAAATGAAGACGAGATGAATAAACAATGGGTGATTTGCAGAGGCAAGTGATATTGTAGAAGAAATCTGATGTATTGTCGTTTGGCAATTCGAGTTTAGTTTCTTCAACATACCGCCAGAGGTACGAAACCGAACTCAGATTGAAACAAAGAAATTATGTATATATATATCATAGACTATAATTTTCCTTTAATTACCTAAAGTTTCAGTGCTTCGTATGTGTGGCTGAGTCATATTGTCGTAAAAAAATCTGTTACAATCAATGTACAGTTTCAGTTTACTTTCCAGTTTATCTATGTGGCCAGGATTTACATGTCGCGTACTGGTTTAATATGATTCCTGAGTGGAGAACCCCGACATAGCATAGCATAGCATAACATAACATAACAAATGATAAAATAAAAACAAAGGTCAACTAGAATAAACAAAACTTTATAGATAAGCAGTAATCGTAAGAAAGTAATAATGCAGGAAATTACAAATAACTTAGTATAACAGCGATGTGGGTTTGTCCAGACATCAACTCATAATAACAAGAAGTCAATGTTGTGGATCAACTTAAATTTGAAATAACTAAGAGTGGAAATAACTAAAGTGAGGGTAGGACAGACGGAGCAGGCAACAGGAGGGAAACAAGTTATAAAGTGATAAACTTTATTGCAAAACAGCTGTACAAAATGAATGCATGGCGTCTGCTCAAATATAAGAACAAAGATACTATGAGCCTAATGTACCTTACACAAGACTATGTCGTGTCAGCAGGAAAACAAGTTATAAAGCGATAAAGTTTATTACAAAACAAAGTACATCTACTACTATATAACAACAAACATACTATGAGATACTATTTTACCATGTAGTATGGGATGACAGTGTGATTTTACATTATCAAAGGAATTTAGACATTTCAAAATCTATTGCACCATATATACAATGTGATGGTGATTGGTTACCCTTCGCTTGTTTATTTTAGATATTCTGTCCTTGCAGGAAAAATGCACATTTGCAAACGTCGACTCACCGAAATTTTCAACTAAAATCACTCAGTATTCTTTACCTATCTTTCTTTTATTGAAGTGAGGAAACATAACAGTCAACTATATTCTCTACATATATCTACAAATGTAAACTTTACCTATCTGACCCAATTGCTCAGGACAAAGGGTCAGATAGCTGAAGAAGAAGAGTGATTTAGTCGAAAATTCCGGTGTGTCCAATTTTTTTCAGTCGGAGAATAGTCTAATCGTTCCACAATATATTCTACCAACTCAGATGAACTTTCGTGATTGATAACTTACGCTTCTATTGTGTAATTCTGCCATGTCCTAAACATGTCCTTTTCTTTTCTTTTACTTCGTCCACGGCTTGACCAATGTGCTTTAATTTTATGGGTTACAGGTCGACAGAAAAGAAACGAAACATGTATCAAAACAAGAGGGAAATTCTCGGAAGATATTTTGCTACGAACATCGTTTTCATTTCAATGTTGTACGTACCATGTCCGTTTTCGAAGCAATGTACGATCGAATGTTTAATTTATACTTTCAAATTCGTCTGAAAAGTCAATGTAAGATTCAATACAGAAGTAAGGGGTCTGTCAGTCTAGAGATCTGATAGAAGTAGTTGCCAATTCTGTTTTTGTGACTGCGGTTGCAGTGTTCCAATGCAGATCTCATGGTTTGCTTTGCTGGCTTTTTTATTTATTTATTTATTCATTCAACTTCGTTACATAAGTAACTGGACAGGGGGAACAGGCCTAGGACTTGCCTTTTCAAGGCCCCCTGTCCAAATTAAAAACACAATAAATAATAGGTACATGTCAAATAATAAGTACAACAAGGGAAACAGCTACACACAGCTAAAACAAATAAAGCAAACACAAACAGCAATAAACAAATGATAACTAAAACTAGTCACTCAGTAAGTAGATTGGTAAAAAAACACAATAAATAGTAGTTGGTAGTAGTTAAAGACAAAGATAAATTGATGACAATGTTCAGCAGTATCAACAGTAGTTAGTCCATGTGCATGTTCTGTACACGTCAAAATGGTTGGACAGTAGGAATTGGTAATGTTCAGAAACAGCTTTTTTGAAACGTTTGATAGATAAATTTGGATTTGGAGAATTTGGAATCAGCCTGAGGTGCCTGATTTCAGTTGGAAGGGCATTCCATATGTTAACAATTCTTAAGAAGAAAGAGTGCTTAAAAGCCGTTGTATGACATTTACTTGGGGTCAGTTTTGCGAGAGTATGAGCTCTTAAGTATGACCACACAGCACTCAGGAGAGTAAGAGGTCAAGAAAAAAGGTTCTCACCAACTATTGAAGTTTGTCCCACAATCTTAATGTCAGAAGCCGCTTAAAAACAGCAGTATTCCTAACCTTTCCCATTGGCATTGCAAACCCTGTAAATCGTACCCAACCACTACGAGAAAGACGACAGATATCGCCGTAGCTGGTCAACTGTGTCCAAAGCATTCACAGTTGAGGTCTGTCCGGGTGTTAGAGAGTATTGAGGTACAAGGAGGGACTTTTTAGAATCCCTCTTGTGGTTTCAGTCGACCACCGGCTCACCCATTGTGCGTTTGTATGGTAGAGTTCACACGGAGAAGTTTGGACACTTGCCAGAGATTTTTTTCTCACTGACTTAGCTTGAGTTTACAATAACCAGGCTTCACTGAATTTTTCAAACACAATGATGTACTTTGTAAGAAGATATAGCGGGTCATATTCACGTTGTAATGATATTCTTCCATACTAACTTGTCGTGATTCCTAAAAACTAAAAAAAGTTCACCAAACTGTAGAGATCTGCAGTTTCTCTTTAAAATCATGGACGTCATTGTTGAGGAATACCATAACGGCAAGGGTGATTTTTTTCTTCAACCTTTATTTGAGGGATCATTTTGCGTTTAGATATTATTTATTACAGTAAAAGTATGGTGGTTATTGTAAATTTGGTTTGCCCTTATAGACCACATGATCTGAGGCAGTTGGACATACCGTTTGTAACAGTGGCATGTAACTGAGTAGCTTTAGTTATACAGAATATTACCTCTAACTTTCTTCATGGATGTTGTTGTTAATGTCATCTAAAACAGTACCACAAGGTAATTTGTGCGATTATTGAAGCTATGCAGGACATGATCCTAGTTACCAACGAGGTCTTCTTACTTGAAAATAACATTTCAATCCGCGTCTGTGTGTAGTAAAATGAGTGTACGTGAGTGTTTCCGGAAATGGTGCGTTGTTTTTCATGTACAGTACCTTTAGTTTGTGTTAAAATTTTGCTGTTTTTGTTGTTCAATGGCGCCAATGTAGCCATGTGGAAATTATTTACTTCCGTTAATCCTAGACGTTGCAGAGTTTTGGGTCTTACAATAAGAATTTGTATCGAGATCATTTAAAGTCTTTACCTCCAACAAAGCACCAAGTGTTCTGGTCGATTTGGAAAATCACAGCAAAGGTTGCTTTTGCATGGCTTTGGATGTAGCTAGGCGGCCCGTCCTGGAATCATTTGCTTCCTTGTTTGTTTGCTTGCATCGGTCCGACCTTTCCAGCCACAGAGCATAATTGTAACATTAGATAGTTTACAAAGTTTACATATCAGATATTATAGAATGTTTTTTATCTATCAAACTTCACTGATTAAAAATCTTTGAGGAGCGTATGGTTTACCTCTGCATAGTATAACCAGAAACGCATAAAATACAGTATATATCCAACGTGGCTCAGCGATAAGGTTAAGTGTCAGTAAGTTGAAACATGCGTGCAGACCGATGTGGAGTGGTCATTGCTGGCATTGTTCGTCAGTCAGTGCTCTGCTATCATACCGTGACTGTCCAACATACACTGTTCACTGTCCTGCTTAACAGTTCGTGTTTTCTTTTTTCTTTCAAACTCGACAAAAGCCTGGTGTTGCCATCGTATATTGATGACGGGCGGCTCATACAAGAAGTCAATTTAACCACAAAATACAGTTTAAGAATGAAATGAAAAAGTATACGTCACATCAAAAATGTCCTCTCGAAGTTACTTTCATACATATTTTTTATTCAATACGTCAGTGTTAACATACATTAGTGTTGTTCTCTGGTTCGACGATGAGATTTTGATTCTACGTATTTCAACAGAAGCCTTTACGAGTCTAAACAAAGTATAGGGAGGCAGATATGAGTTTGCTGTGTACTAATAGATATTTTGTCTTTGGGTATGACTGGAATTGCGCTTTCAAAACTACTTTGTTATATTGTTTCACTTGTCTTTGAATATTTTATTCTGTATCCACTTATTTTTGTGGTATATATGTTTAGTGGTGGCCATACGTTTAGTCAACTTGAGTGCGCCACCACTTTGCCTGTTATTGTTTCTTTATCTGAATAAAAAGACAGGAGATGGTTGGACATGTCGTCATGATCTCTAGCAGTGAAACAAGCTTTGACGAGACTGTTTTATTGGGAGTAAAACTTTCGAGATATACAACTATAATTCTCACCTAAGGGCTTGTTTCTTTTCATTTCTATGCTTGCTATGATAGACACAGCTCCACCGTTACAGAAAACAATAAGATATAGGCTTCAATAATAAACATTAGCAGAAACAATGTCTTACCGTTGATTTTAAAGTTTATGTGCCATAATCTTGCCTTTGTACTTCATTCTAAAATGCATTACGATAATGTAGCTCAAAAGCTGTTATCGATAATATTTTGTAGCTCTAGGTATAGGGTAGATTAGCCGTGTATGATTGTCGAGCAATAAAGTACAGTTTGCATTAATCTATTCTTTATTTAGCCAGAAAACCGCATATCACCACTTTAGTGGTTTTCAATGGGCCTTGGGACCACAAGCAACGCGAACAAAAACATAACTGTGAGACTAGCATAAAATAAACTGAAACATAACAGACGAGTAGAAATAACTTAGCTCCTATAACACAGTAAAAGTAAATCAAATTAACGTAACATTATTTAAAACCATAATTGATAGTTGTAACATTCATTGAGGGAAGTAAAACTTTACTGTGTTTTCCATGCATTACAATGCTATAAGCTGACTCCACATAACTTCATACCAGTTCAAATCGCGTTCCTCTCATCAAGTAATAGGTAGAAGCAAACATATGATCTGATTCAACTGTTTCTGTTGGTGTTTGTGAAGTATTTACTGTATATCATGTTTTGTGCAGTATAAGGTGTAGTGAAAGGCTTGAATTCCACAGTACGGAATAGTTCTACCAACAGTAACTCTGCTGTTTTCACGTTTTGAAAAGAACATCTACTTACCTGTACTTCAGTAGGCTTTCTTGGCTTTGAATGAGAACAAGAGAGCAAGAGACCTTTTTTTTGCTTTAACAGAAGTGCAGTTTCTCCATGTAACCTAAAATGTGACGATGCGTTTGTGTGTCTCAAAACAAACAGGTCTGTCTTCCACTCTGAGACTCACACAGTGGGAAAACTTTACACCAAACAATCACTGGAAACCAATACTCAGGTACAGTGTAGCTTATTCAGTGGCATAGCGTCCATTTTGTCCATGTACTTTTTGTTTTTGCAAGTAGCTAAAAGACTATAAAAGCACAAAATTCTTTATTTCCGGACAAAGACGAATATGTGAGTCTGCAGATCTCACAAGATGTGAATAGTGGATTATATCTGTGGTGAAAACAAGACCTTGGAACTGCCAGTAGTGACGCTCGGTATTGTTGAAAACCGAGGAACAAGGTCAGCGTCAGGGTCAAGTTCAAGAACGAAGAACCCATCGCACGTGACTTTTGTACGATCCAAGAATCACGGGCGTCCTGGAACCGACAAACACAGCGTTTTTGTTTGCTTGTTTGTTTTCTTCAACTTCTTCAGCTTCAACGTTTCTTGAGAACTTTACTGCGCGTTAACTGTGCTCTAAGGATAGTACGATGTCATGTATTTGTACCATATATCGGTTTCCCATTAGACCACATCACAATGGTCATTTCCTTTGGCAGTACACAATAATGCTGTAAGGCTAACAAGGTAGTCCACAACAGTGCTGTAATACTAGCAAGGTAGACCAACAAGTTACTTTTTGAAGACTTGAGGCAATGTATGAGAACGTTATGTATTTGTACCATATATCGGTTTCCCACTACACCATTATACATCACCATGATCCTTTCCTTTGGCCGTCAGGGACTTTCCTGGCAGATAATGCTGTAAGATTAACAAGGTAGACCAACAAGTAAGCAAACTAGAATACAAATATATGCGAATATAAAGCTTTAGAGTCATTTTTACACAGACACCAGCGTTCATCTTCGGAATCCTGAACCGGGGTCTTGGACCACTTTTCACAGACCCGAGGCAATGCAACAGGACGTTCTATGCTGGCACATATAGGAAACAACAGTTTACTCATATTTTCTTGTTTAGTTGTCAGATACATTTAAGTTGGTATTCTTGAGTATAAGGACAATAAAATACGTTATGGGGTGCCCTAATTAAAGTGTTTAATGAAAAAGATGGTCAGCCATCTTGTCGCGTGAGGAAGAACGGTGTTACACTACATGTACATGTAGGCGTGGCTTCTTCAGCTTCTGCACAAGAAAATTCCTGTTTTCTCTTACAAGTCTCGATGAGAACTGACAGAAAGTTTTTGTGTCATTGAGAGTAATGAGAGATTCAGAAAAACGAATGAGTTTGAACACAAGTGGGAACATTAGGATTGATTCACAAAATATCAAGAGTGCAGGAAAAGTCCTCCGTGTCTTCTCCAAGGGCACGGTCACATACGTCCTGCGATCGTCGCACGATCGCAAATTGAGGGCATTTTTAGGATAGTCGTGTAGATGTGTCCTGTAAAATTCAGCTGTTTTGCTCCTGAAAAGGCTGACTTACATCCTTGTTGGCGGTTGGTTGTCACTGTCTACACAAAACTTGTTCCGTATCAAAATCGTTCGACGGCCTACGACGAATGTGACCGCGCCGAAACCAGTCTCGGTAAAGACTGATAGAAAGTTTTGTGTCCTTGAAAGTAAGAAGAGATTCAGGGAGATGAGTTTGAATACAAGCAGGTCCAACAGGAAGGATTCACACAAAAATATCGAAAGTCCCTTCAGCTCCTGTGGCAGGCGCCATTAGTTACACACGGTGGTGGCAGGTTGTTTTGTTCTGTCCGTGGTGAAAAATGACTATAAAGCCTTGAACAATGATGTGGCTGACAGTTAAGAAGCGTCTTTTGTCGTTTTGTTCTGTCTTATCGGTCACTGCAGAGTGGAGGAAATGCTGCAAGTGTCTATCAAAGCTAAGGATAATCCTGACTACTGACAACCTACAGACGGTAGTGCAGCTTAAGTATGGGCTTTTGGTCAGAACTTTATTGCAGAAAGTGCATGGGTCAACGTTGATCATCCATACAATAGTGATCACCCCAATCAAGTTACCAGTTCCACAGGAACTGCCTTCGATAGCCTTCGTTCCTTTGTAAGTACTTGTGTGACTTTGACATGTCTCAATGTTCGAAGTCAAACACTGTATCAACATAACATCTCGAAGTTAAAAAAACGGACCGATTTCTTGAAACACATCTTTGGAACAAAACATAGAATCTCATCCACGACATCTTAAAGATAGTTATCTTCCATGAGGCATAGGTATTCTAGCAAGCTCCTGACAAAGAGGATCCATGATCTTCATTGTGCAGTGTTTCATCTCATTTTACAAGCATTTTGTGAAAGGAAGCAGGCGTTACATGTACGTCGTCATTGTACAGTTTTATTTACAGCCAACCTAAGGCATGTATTGAGTGTTGGCGAATATCACTCAATTGCCAACTCTTTCCAAATCATGTTCAATTCATAATCACACATGACTTGAGCAGGAAGACTGTAAAGGCATCATCAGTGTTTATAGTATTCAGTAGATAAATTACTGGTAGGCAGCAATCGCAGTACCATAGAGCCAACTAGAGCTTTAAATGTACATGTATGAAATGTCATAAAAGATGTCTTTTTGTAGGTACACAAGACGTTTACTTTAGCAAAAGAAAACACCAAATCTAGGGAGTACGATGACACAAATATCTGTAGTATAATAGATATCAATTCAATTTACATTTACTGCATCATAGGAGCTAAGTTATTTCTACTACTCTGTTAGCTTTCAGTTTACTTTACTTTATAGTCTGATATTGTGTTTTTGTTTCAGTTGCTTGTGGTCCCAGGGCTCATTGAAAACCACCAAAGTGGCCATCTGCGGTTTGATGGTTGTATGCAGAATAAAGACAGAAAGACAAGAAAAAAGGACACATTCCAGTTATACTATAGATGTTACGGTGAATCTCCAGGTCTCATTGTGTTTTCATTGACATTTTTGTTGTTTCTTTTCTCTGTAAACCCAAACGTTGGTGTGTCCGCGAAGGGGTTTGAAGCGTCTAATCTTTCGTTCCGTTGATAAGTAAGACACTATAACAACATTTTGAAACATTACACGGTCAACATATTATTATGACTAGACATGGTACTGGAAGAGTATATTTCAAGGGATCAAACTGTTCCATAGTCTATAAAAAACATACTTTAATGTTCTATTGATTCATGTGAAGAAATCTTTTCAAACGTACCTTCTACTCTAACTAGTTTATTTATAACCGTGAAAATGCAAGCTTTGCTTTCTATTTTGGTTTCCAGGAGAAGTATAGCTTGTTGTGCACAGTGAATGCAGCACAGAATTATAGAAAACACGGGAAAGGCAGTTGGCACGCCTGTGAAGAGTCGTGCAAGGCAAACAGTTGATAATGTGCTTTGATGCCACATCACCTGCTAACAAAGCACAAGGTAGGAAAAACACCGCATAACATTTTCCTCACAATGCACCTTCCAGTCACACGGCGTCGGCTGGTGTTGTCATTCTTGTACTTATATATTAGATACATGTAACACTCTCCGCTTTATACTGCATGGCAAAGATTGCCTCTATTTCCATGTAGATAAGTTTCCATTCTTACGTACATTGTCTATTTAGAGCTCATGACATTGTTAGTACTATATTCAGTTCGCTGTTGTCCGATGCTGTGGATGTTGTAAAAATAGAAATGGATAGATGAGTACTACTGCGACAAGTACGCTAAAACAATTTTAGAAAAACACGAGATTTTATACGTTTGGTGTATCCTGCATAACAAGCCGATCTGCAGAAAGTAGGTTGATGGCAATCCCTGCACAAGGATGGTGCAAGTATGAAATATGACGAGCCCGAACAAATCTTAACTACCAGCCAGTTGAAATACTACGGAGCTGCTTTCTGTCGTGTTTTGGATTCTTTTATTTTATTCTGAACTAAACTTCACTGCTGCTTCATGAGTCTGAAACATGTATAGTTATTTTTCACGTCCATACTGTTTTTTCTGCCGGTGGAAGGGGTTTGTTTATGACATATACTCAGATAAGTGTATTATGTTCCGCCATAGTTTCCTTCAACATTCTACATTTTGTCTTGCTTGTTTGTTGCCTTCCAATAGCTTCTTACTGCTTGAATCCCTATTACTAATCAATTAAACATCCAAGAACCGATTGTTCACAAAAAGCCACAAAAACCTTTCAATGGAGAAATAAAAATAACGGCATTTTCCAAATAACTAGACTTTCTCTACCTGCATGAATGTGACAAACTCCTTTTCGGACAGTACACAAATGTACCTGTGTTATACTCCCATGAAAGAGATTTTCCCTGAGACAGCTACATGTAACACTGTTCCAAAACTTCAGTCAGCACACCACCCAGACTGTGTTAGATAATAGTTTCTAAAGATGTCTATAGTTTGCGGTTACATGGACAGAACACACAATACCAGGCCAAGTCGAAACTTTTGTATATTAAAACTATGTACAACACAATGGGCTTGTAAGTAATATTTCTGTTCGGACAGGAATGTACAGTTTACTTTTCTACTTATACAGGTCTGTCTCCCTTCAATGCCAACGCTGTTGGTTTAGCTCTCTGAACATGAGTTTCTTTGTGTGACCATGTAAGCCGACAGACTAGTTGTAGTACATCTTTAGTCAGGTTTATTCCAGTATTTTAAAAGTGCTACAGTTATTTTGACATACTATAACTTTTAGATGAAGTGTGCAAACGATATAAGTGTACAGGAACACAAATAAACGGTGAGGTAAAGCTAGGGTATGGATATACAGAACGGACGAGGACGATCTGCGTACACAGGTACAGTTTATACTGTTTGGACTCATCTTCGAAAACGTTCGACTACTCCATAAAAACACAGCTTATGTTTTCCACTCTTCACTTCTGAGGTAGTCTTCCTCTTGTTTGTCTCTGATTTCTTGGTATTTCGAAGTTAATTTACACCTGTCTATGACCGCACGTCCTACAGTAAAGACGGGTATTGACCAGATAATATCAAAATAGTATGTATGGACTAGTAAAAGTTGACAAGAGAATTTTCAAAACACGTTTCCCCCATGCAGAACGAAGAACAGTGCAACTTCTAGCCATCGCTGCTTCTTGCTGTTGCGCGTATGTAAAAGCCTATACTGTCTTGGTGTGAGCCTAGAATAGTCAAAGGTCTTTTTAATTCAGAAACGCCTGGTCAAAAACTATGGCAAAGGTGCAGAACACAACTGTGATGTTGACTGGACCTAGCACTTGTCTGTCAAACGCAAGACCTCCAATATCACACACTAAAAAATCCTTACATCACTTCTGTCCGTGGGCTGTGATGCTTAAATACGAAGTTTAATTTTCCGGAGCAAAAGTTTGCCATAAACGTCTGCGAGTCTGTTTTTACTTTCTTGGAAACACCTTACAGGTTTGTCAAAGTTCTACAGCACAGTTTCAAAATGGCGGATACAAATGTTTCCACGATATCGACAAAGCGGACACCTTCATCTCAAGTCGTGATATTTTGTGCATTGGGATTAACTGTCCAATGTGTAGGTAGAATATTCTTTTTAATATAAACTTATGCTTTTGTTTAGATATCAAAGAAAAAATGAAGTTGTTTTGCGGAAGCAGTGCGTGACCGGACACCTTGCCGTACGTATGGAAGGTACAGCGCGGCTCGCTGCCTCTACACGTCCGTCTGTTATCAACTTCACATCCCACAACCTGTAGTGCCGCACCACAGAAAACTCTCAAACTTCTAACTTCCTATCAAAGAAACTGGCTAAAAACAAGGATTATTACAGAAAAATTCTTGTTACATCCAGAGAACAAGTGACTCACAGTCGTCTATACTTCATCACGTCCCGCTGTCCTGAAAAATGACAGACGTGCATTTTCCCTGTCGGCCTTTCTCCTGAAATGTTCTATTCCAACCGAATCTCTCAGGCTGCCCGTTGGGAAGGTTGGTTCGTTCCAGAAGGCCACAGAAACCGTTGAAGTTCAGTTGGGAGAGTTATTGCGCGTTCAAAAGGACGAGGGGCCTTGCCCTTGACCCCATGACCCCGGCAGAGGGAATAAAAGTTGCTGGATTCTCGTGCTTTCCTCATTCTGGGCGGCGCCATGTCCGACACTGCACGGTGAGTCTGTTTCTCCATCTTGTACCGGGCGGGGGAGCGCGGGCGGGCGGGGGGAAGGCTGTTCTGTCGCCGCTCCAAAACTCCACACCTTTCCATAACGAGGACTTCCCCTCCACGGGAACAAATCCCCGCAACAATGCTGCTGCGTTTTTCTCGATGATTTCGCAGATTATAAGGAAAAGCTGAGCGGTTTTGTCTGGCGATTTGTCCGCTCGGTAATCCTGCATGCACGGTGGGCTGGAACTAAGTCGCGCTGAAAAGTATATACAGTACTGTACTCTCACAAGTGTAGATGTTTGACCATGACTGTCTGGGGGAACAAAAGGCCGGGGCAGCAGCAGGCATGAGGAGACTGAGAATCAGCGCGCGCTGGGCTGACTCTCCCCGGCGCTGCCCCCGTCCCCCCCGCCCATTGTCAGGACTGCTGGTGGTGCGGGGTGCGTACAGCTGCGGGGCTGGCGGCGTGCCAGGTGGGGGGACTCATAGATGGGCTGAAGGTTCTTGCCATTCGTGCAGGGTAATGTTACGTGTATTAAGCACCCTGGCCGTGTGTATGTATGTATACGTAAAGGTAGATAGATAGAGAGAATGTTCAGTAAGGTATATCATTGTAACATTAGATGAGAGATGGGCAGTTCGGCCCGGCACAAAAGGGTGTGTCTGGCAGTACGACATGCGCACAGTTGGATGTCACATTGGCATTGCAGCAGCAACACTGAGTAACATCTACACCTAACCGTACCGCCTCTCAGCTTTGTTTCCAGAATCGTACTAGATTCAACTCCACAGTGTGCTACTTTTCCATCTAAACTACAGCATTCTGACTTGAACAGTATGTCTTCTTGGCGCAAAAAGGTTTTTCTGTGTGAGAATTTGAGGACATTTTCCAAGCCTCAACCCATCGAACTCATGTTGTCAGATCACCTGTAAAGACACTCAGAACAGTATGTATTGAAACGTCTTAGCCTTTTTCCTCACTACAATGTCTTACAGTCTGTTACTTTAAGACGAACACATACTTTTTGTAAAGACCGCAAGGTAAAAGGGCGTGGCTATCCTGTAAGATTCGAGTCTGTTGGTGATCTGGGAAATATGATTGTGAACACAGGGGCGTAGTCTGTCGTTCCGTTTGGCGACGAACAACTGACAACAGCGACTATTCCTGTACCGTCAGCATTAACACATACTTCTATATATATGTTATATTTTACGTTTGCAAGAGGAAGAAAGGCATTATGTATCAACTAAAAAAACCTACGATGTAACACATGTTTAGCTTCTATCAGACTCGGTTAGGTTGCTGCTGGAAAATAGTAAAGGAGTTAGCCAGTAGAAGGGGTACAGTTTGCAACCTAGTGATCGCTGTCATCCCTGGACCGGCTAACTCCTCTGGCATGTTATTTAGCCTATTTGGACAATTCCTGCTATTTTCCAGCAACTCATTGGAGTCTGATAGAGACTAACAAATATAGACACTGTTCTTGCTACTTTTCTGTTGAACGCATGAACCCAAGACTTCAACACTCCTTCATCTAAGCTGAGGTTTAGGTCTGCTCGATTTAATGTCACGTTTGTTTCTTTATTTCGTGGAAAATGCAAGTGCTAAATGGTTCTATATATGCTAAAGTATCTACTGAATAGTACGTACATATGCGTACAAATGAGATTCATCAATACCTCCCAACTCTGGTCTGGTCTTGGTATGATTTGTCTACTGACCAAGAGTCTGTGGAAATTGTGACCGTCATACTAAAGTGGACATTTGGCTCTGTCAACTATACTAACTATTGCACTTCGTCGACCATCGTGGAGCTACGTATTATCTAAAGAAGGGATTATTCGTGTATTTCATCTGTTTTCACACCATGTCAAACACAGAGAAGTCAGATCAAAAATTTCACAGGCGCAGAAAAACTGCATACAGGCCCCGTGTCCGATCTGGTCAGACTGGTCGTTCCTGATTAAAGGTTTCAACAGAAGGTGTTTAACCTGTTTCAAACCCACGATCCACTCATACCTGTTCATTAGTATCTCTCTACCAGGTCCAGAAACCAAGCGTTTAGTCAACAAACGACCTAAAAGGCAACTGTTCGTATATTTCTCAACATTTTGTAAACCTCGGTACTGTATTTTTTTAAACCGTGGCTTAGGGCCCGGTTAAACACGTCGTGCGACCACTGAGGACATTCTTGGGATAGTCGTGCATGTGTCCTGCAAAATTCAGCTGCCTTGTTACCAGAAAAAGCTGTTTTAGATCGTGGTACACTGAATGTACAAACCAGAGTGCTTCAATGATGTGCCCAAGTAACAGAAATACTTCTTTAGTGTATAGAAAGGTAACAATAAATGCCAGAAATAAGTGCAGAATTAGATAGAACATGTACTTTCTTCACATTGCAACACTTTCATGGATCGTAAAAAAAAACGATGGAGATGTATGTGCGAAATTTATATCGCACATGTAAGATTGTTAGGTGGTTCTTTTTTGCCTAAAAAGGACGAAATTATAGAACTACAATTTAAGTCTATATTTTTTAAGCTTACTTATTTCCTAGGAACCTCAAATCTGTTACAGAAAAACGAACCAACATTTGGTGTGGACAGTCACTTTCTTGTAGCGCTCACAAGTTGAAACTATAACATAAACACCTATCGTGCGAGCGGTAACTTTATGTGTATATTTGTTTTAAAGTAAACTGTTCAAAGTAAAAAGTTCGATAACTAGACTAAGTGATAGATGAGATGAGGAACTGTTCTTATCTTTGCAGATACGTGCACTACATGTAATACAGCCAATTGTGCGATGTACACGTCACGGAAATAAGGAGGTTAAGAGTAAATTGGGGCTGGTGATTGGGTCCTTTGCGAGTTTGGAAAAGACAGTTTGACGTACCTGTACAAGTGAGGACGTAAACGTTCAGAACTGACTTAAGACAGCAATGTAACAACCCCTGTTAGGATCTCATCGTAGTCTTGTTTAAGAGCTACTAATTTAGAAGCAATCGCCATCTTCTGGCATAGTCACATAACTGTTGTACCTACCTAGCTCAGTGCCTAGAAGTGGTCAATAAATGCCTTTGCACTGAGCAACACCGTTAAAAAAGGAGTGGTCTTTCCTGTTGAGTATATTCCACGCAGTGTGTTTTAGAACTGGCGTATGGCAAAAGGAATAGGGTATAACAGCCCCAGCCTGAATCTTTTAATCAACATTTTCTCTCCATTTTCATGGAGTACCATACTGTATCAAACAGTTAGTTAGATCCTCGTTTTGGAAGAACGCCAAGACCATTCTGTAAATAGTCCAACTTTTTTCAAAGCTGCATCAACTTTTCCCCAAGCTTATTGTGCAAAGATAGTTGGCACAGGTCTTGCTCTAACAACCATGTAAGTAAATACTTTTTAAAATAACTTATTTCCAAACCGCCATTATTGTAGACCAACTCACAAGTCCAGCTCCACAAGTCTCAGGCTTTCCGTACTGTTCACCTTTTGTGGAGTCGGTTGTTTTTCTTTCTTCACCCGGTTGTTTAAATGTACAACATGTAGTTGTATACAGCAAGTGTAATCAACTTCAGAACTTTGGACAAATCGACAGAACAGGTATAGTTAGACGCTTTACATTTTTCTGATGCATTTATATGGTTGCATCTTTATCTTTGCCTGTTTTGGATCGCTCGTCACCACCGATCATCTTCTATAGTTCTGCAAGAAACATATTAGCTTCTATACTTTTGCAGGAAACATCTCAGCTTCTATAGTTCTGCAAGAAACATCTTAGCTTCTATAGTTCTGCAAGAAACATATCAGCTTCTATAGTACTACAGGAAACATCTTAGCTTCTATAGTTCTGCAGAAAACATTTTAGCTTCTATAGTTCTGCAAGAAACATCTTAGCTTCTATAGTTCTGCAAGAAACATCTTAGCTTCTATAGTTCTGCAGGAAGCATCTTAGCTTCTATAGTTCTGCAGGAAACATCTTAGCTTCTATACTTTTGCAGGAAACAGTTTAGCTTCTATAGTTCTACAGGAAACATCTTAGCTTCTATAGTTCTGCAAGAAACATCTTAGCTTCTATAGTTCTGCAAGAAACATCTTAGCTTCTATAGTACTACAGGAAACATCTTAGCTTCTATAGTTCTGCAGAAAACATTTTAGCTTCTATAGTTCTGCAAGAAACATCTTAGCTTCTATAGTTCTACAGGAAACATCTTAGCTTCTATAGTTCTGCAAGAAACATCTTAGCTTTTATAGCTCTGCAAGAAACATCTCAGCTTCTATAGTTCTGCAAGAAACATCTTGGATTCTATAGTTCTACAGGAAACATCTTAGCTTCTATAGTTCTACAGGAAACATCTCAGCTTCTATAGTTCTGCAAGAAACATCTCAGCTTCTATAGTTCTGCAAGAAGCATCTTAGTTTCTGTCGTTCTACAAGAAACATTTTAGCTTCTATAGTTCTACTGGAAACATCGTAGCTTCTATAGTTCTGCAAGAAACATCTTAGCTTCTATAGTTCTACAGAAAACATCTTAGCTTCTATAGTTCTACAGAAAACATTTTAGCTTCTACAGTTCTGCAAAAAAATATTTTAGCTTCTACAGTTCTGCAGAAAACATATGTAGCGTCTACAGTTCTGCAGAAAACATTTTATCTTCTACAGTTCTGAAAAAAATATCATTTCTTTCGCTGCTAGAAGAATGATTTCCACATCAGGGATGTGCTTTTACTTTTTAAGAAAAGGGATGATGTGGCACGTTTGTAGCAAAGTTGCAGACCACAGTATCGTTTCACTCAAACATTCATTGAGTGACACTCAAACATTCATCAACCAGCTTTATATGCTGGTTTCTCAAAACAACATTTACCCAGCCAGTCCTGACTGGAGACGATTCTAACACATCTGGGAATAGTGTTCTACACTGTTCCTCTCAAGATTGTCATCAAACAGAAAACAAACAAAATCATTGCAAGAAAAGCAGTATTAGTGGTTACAAAAGTAGTATAAATGGTTACAAATAAAAAAGATCGTCTGGTCATCAGTATCATAGACTTGCTTGCTGAGTCAATGCAAAGAAAAAAAGACCCCAAAAGTTGCAGGAAGGTCAACTTTCCTGCTGATATCCCTCATGTCCGGCCTGACTGTCACGTTCATATGTCCATGATCCACGCACTGTGGTAAACAGCAGAATTGCACTATGTGTAAGTTACACTGTATCAGAATGCCTAGTTTGCAGTTACTAGTAAAACACTTAATTGAATATTTATTTTCTTCAGGCAGAACTATGTGACTCACACATACTCACACAGACTATGTTTGAGTAGCACTGTAAGATACCACACTCTTATATCACTGCAATTGTACCCAGAACCGCTTTACCACCATGACCTGTACTGAGATTATAAGAACATAGATGTAAAATAAAGGTCTTTCATTCATGCATTAAAAATACTCAGTGGAATATTTCTTTTCTTCAAGCAGAACTAGACTATTTGTAAGTTACACTTTAACAGATATAGAAGTCAGCAAATACCTAGTTTGGAATTGAAATACTCAATGGAATATTTCCTTTTTTCAAGAACTTATCATAAACTCTGCGTGTTACTTATAGAAGCAATTTACTGTCGAAATGCAAATCATAATTATCCGTGTGTTCGTTTGAAAAAAAAAGAAAAAAACTTATGTCTTCCCTGATGACATGTTGCTATTGAGAAGAGGCTGTAAGCCACATTCTCCATTCTCTTATTTTCGAGATATTTGTTGTAGTAATTTTTGTTCTGACATTTGTTTTGCTAGTGGTGTTGCTAAAACAAGTTGCAACAACTTGGTGCAACGTCACTTTATTCTTGTTCTAATATTTATTATTATTTTTTTTTCAATAAAAAAACAAGACTATGTCATACGCGTGCAGTCGCCATGTTAATATAGCCTCCACCAGGCCTTCCTGAGGGGAAGAATAGAATTTCGCAAAAATAGGGTCAGTAAAGTGAGCCCGCGGTAAGGGTAACATTTCCCCTTATTGTGATCAAACTCCACTGGCAAATTATTCTCCTATTTGGCTAAATTTGACTATGTTTCAGTCAGCGTTGTTAGGCTGGTAGACATCAATGTTAACTGACTGGTGAATACTTACTATGATGGCCTCTAAACGCTGTTAGTTTATATTTCATACACGAATGTTGATTTAAAGAATCTTGACTGTTAGAGACAAACAGATGAAGAAGAAAATGACTCTTATTTCCCATGATGTTTGTTAAGTATGTGACTTAAGTTGGATAGCAAAGCTATGGGGTATACAGAATACCTTCAGGCAAGCATGGAACAAAGAGGTAAACTGTAACATTGAGGTACACTGTACCCTTACTACTACCGATGGTGAGGGAATGAGCTTTAGCGTTACAGTTCATTTGATAGAGTATATTAACGGATAGTAACACATCGCAGTTATCTCTTATATATATAGCTAGGCATAAGACTAATATGTCCACGAGAACAGTGTGTTTTCATAAAAATTTGCCGAGAAATTTCGCGGCTCTACAATGTACCTGCACTGTGTATCTATCGTTCGATCGGTATGTGTTTTGTTTTCTTTTTACATGACTTATCTTAGTGATCATACTATATTGGAAATGTCGTAAACATTGTTGTTGATTTTAGATTTTATTGAAATAAAAGGAAAAACATTAACAGAATGAAGTGCGGGGGGAAAACAACAACTTCACATACATACCAAAAGTGGCAATACTGTATGGTACATGGCGTAGCACGCTTCACCTGTCGAATTTGAGGCCACTGTATATAGACTGTATATAGACTTTATCTAGGTTAATCGCATTTATAACATATAACATATTTTATATATTAACAACTTAGTAATAGTAACTTACATAACCCGATTATATCTGTCATCTATTTTTTGTTTCCACATGAAACTAGCCAGTCTTACAGATAATAGTGCAGAAGGTTTATGACAGCTGAGTCAATGGAGTATCAGAACTTGTATCTTTGTTGTTATATAAATAATACCTAATAATACCTAATCATGCCCTTATGTACCGGAGATACTGCACCACCGGCGCACATTAAACTGTCGTATGATCGTTCCACAGGCCCCAACTTACGGCAGTACCGTTGCACCTACTTGTAGTGTTTTTACATGTAATCTCCAAGCAGATCTTTCGGTGGCTGCTACAAGACAGTATGAAATGGGCAAGGCAGTAGATATCAAATTGGCAGGGCAGTTTGCCAGTTTGGCTGGCGTAAAAAAAAAGATACCAGTACAAAAACAGAAAGCCCGATAAAAATGCCTGAAAATGCACGTCAAAAATAAGCCGAGGCCTAAACCTCTGTTTAGAGAGTATTCACATGTATGTGGTTTACATGGGATGGTTTATCACTTAATACTGGTGTACAACATATGTAGTTCCTGTAGAGTTTTCAAATGTACGTGTAGTGTATAATATGTAGGAAATGTCCTATCTCTCTTTTTAACTCCTGAAGTGATTTTGACATGACATTGTGTATTGTTCAGGCCTATTACGTTCTGGTGTAACTTGATGTTTTCTATCATTTCCATCCAAATCTCATCCGAGCTGACAGAACAAGCTGGGGAATGTAAACTGATACTTTGTCTTGCCACAGTCACGATAAAAATATCTTGGAATAAATAAGATCGATAATTACTAACATAGATATATAAAACACACACACACACACACACAAACACACACACACACACACACACACACACACACACACACACACACACACACACACACACACACACACTCACATATGATGTCAACATTTCGTACAATGGCGTCTCTCGTCGTGTGTACAGATATACTCTCAACCTATGCAACACACCCGCGGTCACCTGATACGCCTCCCCAGTACCTACATGCATTGGATACATATAAGTATATACTACCGCATTGTGACGTCTTGGAGTAAAACATTCGGTTTCTATGTGAGAGATGTACATATATGTGGAGTGATGCCCCTATACCCGGGACCTACAGTTCACACCGCAGACTCAGTGTCCCGTACAACAGGCTGATCTAGTCTACATGTAAGTGTGTTTACTTCCACTGAGTTAACCCCCCTCCCCCGGGCATACACAAACAATAGCACGCAGGGTCAAGGCTAGGGAGCTGTTATCAATACTTGTTACAATCAAGCGAGCAAATTAGTGGTTTACAGCGCGTGATTGCTGGAGAGGGATGTACAGGAATAATGCTGTCAATACAAAAGATTTGGGTTTGCGTTGTTCAGCTTGGAGAGGTCAATGAACTCTATCCGATCCGCAGGCAGGTGCTAGCTGTGAATATTGATGGCGTTTGGACGCGGTCACGTCATCCCTCCCCCGCTGCACCGCAGCGACGAGCGCGCATCGATACGTACATTTACACCACCGAACGTTACTGCACACATATATTCAGATCAATCAGTTGTGCATAGTAAATCCGCAAACCTACAATTTTACAAGCTAAGGTTTCTGTCAAACCCCAGTCCTATTTCTGATGTCCCCTGCCAAGGGCCTGGTCACATACATGTACGTCGTGCGATCATCGTAGGATCGCAAATATGAGGGCATTCTTAGGATAGTCGTGTATGTGTCTTGCAAAATAAGCTGTCTTGTTACGGAAAAGGCTGTCTTAGATCCTTGTCGGTGGTTGGTTCTGTCACAGCCTGCTTGAAAATTCTACCGCATCAAAATCGTACGACGACCTTAATGTTATGAAGTCCTGTACTGTAACAGACCGGCCGTCGACCCAACCGGCAACCTTTCCCGTCACAAGGTAGCCGTATGTCGTACGACACATCCACGACTCTTGCAAGAACGCCCTCATTTCACTGTGGCAAATCTACAGATGTATATGACCTGTAGCACGAATGTGACAGAGCCATGACAGAGAAGAACCTCCAGATCTTCCGCATGGATGGCACGTCCTACACATGTAGATGTAAGCTTTATTTAACATGGAGTAGTCAGGAGGAGCCTCTTACACCTTTCCATGGCGCCTTGTACAGATTATCCTAGATAGGGAAGAGCATATTTTATCCATAATCTTACCTATGGCTCTAAGCTCGGATGGGTTAGGGTTAGGATCAGACACGGTTCTAGATAGTCTCCACGTATCCAAGAACGCAGATTCCAAGAACGGTTCTGGATACGCGTGGACTATCCAGAACCGTGCCTGGGCATGGTTCTGGATAACGCACGGCTCTGGATACAACAGAGCAGTCATAACTGTTGCTAGCTCCTGCCACACCATGCACAAAGTTAGAGTCTGTTTGTACATAAAATATTCTACCTTATATATGTTACTATTCAATGTAATCTGAGGATTTTTAACGATAAGTTTAAATGGATTGCATGACTGATTTTCCTGATTATTAATTAGGCTTTATTAGAAACTAGTTGTGCGTAATTTGACATTCGGCGATCATCTAGTTAATTGTATTTTGCCCCTATAATTGTTGACTTTCAAATGCAAAATCTACTACGCTGCCTGAAGGTAGATGTAATGTATTGTTACATTTGCCAATAAATAGAAATAAATAAACTTTAGAGTCCTGGTTAGTATACATGTAGTTTATTTCATGTTGTATTTTGTTTTACTGTATGGAATGGCAAGTTTAATTTTTTCCATTTCTTCGACGTTGAGGTAAATTGTAAAAAAAAAAACTTAGATGAAACATGTGAAACAGTGACGTCTGTGTTCATCAAACAATTCAAGGTAGCTTTTTTCGTATTTTAAAATATACATGCTATTGTCTTAATTTCTGTACATTTATTCGACAGTTTGAGAAAGAGTTGTACAATAGTATCACATCAAGAAGGCACTTAACTGGAAACCCACAAATGAACTAGCCAACAGAGGGGGGGGGCAAATTCAAGGTTAACAATATCAATAAACACGCCTTCACCTGGGGTGTAAACAATTATAAGGGAAATAGTTCATGGACGCATTATATGGGAAACTAATAGAATTATAATTTCATTTCATCTCATAAAAACTCTGCCGAAGTGTACGTTTACTAGTGATGGACTTTATTTCATGAATAAATAAAATTAAAAAAGGTCGACACCACAATACACCGGCCACTAAGAGACTGTGCCCCACATGTAATGAAAATATTGAAGATGATTCTATTTCGTGATGACTTGTCCTACTTATAGTAAAGAGAGAGATACACTGTTACACTCTATTACTACTGAGACAAACTTCACCCTATCTGGTACACGGAACGGTACTTATTTTCATGTTTTGTTGTCATGTCCAACTCCCATATCTGCCTACATACTTAGGTCAATTTCTTTATACTTCATTCCAAAAGCGAGACCAAATCATCCATACATGACTACATTGTAACAAATATATTGTTATCGATAATATTTTGTACTAATTTGTAGTTATAATTGTAGGGTAGTTTAGTTGTACAGTAATGTTGTTTTACTGCCATACATTGTACCATGCAAGATTGTCGAGAAATAAAGTTCATTCAACCTCCTTGGTTCGCTTTAAAGACTTATATTTGTGATATCACAAAGAGTGTATTCCATGATGTCACGGTCCTGTAAACTTCTGCATGGGCCTCCCCCTGCTAAAAATAGTCCGGTCCACCCTTTGTGCCGCTCATTTCCATCTCCACAAAGGGCCTTTGACCGGATTCCGTCCCGCCCGCTGTATGACAACAGTAGCGCGCAGGGACGATTTGTCGCCGATCACACTTTCGACACGCTGGTCGGGAACAATGGCTAGTCTCTAGTCTCCACCAGACTCCTTTGCAGGCTGAATAAATAGTAGAAATCGGCCGAAAAATGGATATAATTGGGCAGGGGAGTCAGCCGACCAGAGAAGAGCCAGTTTGCCTGCATAGAGCCTAGTTTAGTTCAGACTCCTTTGCAGGCTAAATAAATAGTAGAAATCGGCCGAAAAATAAAAATATTAAATAAAAAGGCAAACTGGTCCTTCTCTGTCCGGCTAACTCCCCTGGCCAATCATATCCATTTTTCGGCCGATTTCTACTATTTTTTTCCGCCTGCGAAGGAGTCTGGTGGAGACTAGCTAGTTTCTACCAGACACCGTGGGATGCTGGAAAATAGCAGAGACTGACCAGAGGAGTTAGCCGGCCATAGAATAACCATTTGCAACCAACTGTACGTTGGCACAAAATCTGTCCCCAAATGACTGGCCAAGACCTTCGATAAAGTATTCTCCTTATTTTGGCCAACTTGTTCTATTTTCAAGTGCGAAAAGAAGTCTGTTAGAGACTAGATAACGGTGGACAAGTCGGCACTTTTACCGCACAGGTGACGGATAAAACGGACACGCATAGTCTCAACCAGGCTTCTTTGGCTGCTGAAATAGATGGTTAAAATTTGCCAAAGGAGCAAGCCGACCAAAGCGTTACAGCAAATGTGACTTTATGGCAGGCTTACAATGTACTCCTCTAAAAAATTTGCACACTATTTTTCAGCAACTAAATGATTGTCGTGGAGACTGCACGAGCTTCTGTAGGTGTAAACAACATTAGCCGATGATTAGGTAATAGCAGAAACATGCAAACGTATCACATACATGTAGATATCTAACACAAAAGTGTGGGGGTGGGGGTCACTATCGTGACTAGATGAACTGCTTATGTTAAACGGTGGGTCGATGTTCTGAGTACGCCTGGCAGGCCTCCACAAAGCCTTCCTAAGGGGTTATGGATAGTAAGTTTCGGCAAAAATAGAGGTTATAATTGGCCAGGAGAGTGAGCCGCGGCAAGGGTAACATTTCTCTGTGGCGGCCAAACTCCTCAGTTATTCTCCCTATTTGGCTAAATTTTACAACTTTTTAACGCGCGTTGTTAGTCTGGTGGTGAGTAGGCGGTATAATCACGCGTGATTCTGGATCGTGATGAGGCGTCGCGTGCTGGATGACAAAGTTGTTTACCGCAAAACGTCTTTCATTCTCATTACCACTGGGCGAGCAGGTGCCGCATCAGGAAAAGCAACCACTCCAAACAGGAACCATTAACGTGAAGTGTACAGAATATAGAGGGTCTGCATGGGGGGTCCTGATTACGCTTTACGCTAAATTCATCGAGGCCCGCAACGCTTTACGTAAAATTTAAGAAGGCCGGCAACGTTTTACGCTAAATTCTGGCGCTTCGCTTCGAATTCAGGCAGAGTTGACTGGTCTATTTTGTTTGTCAACTGATTTACATCAGTGACTTCGCTGTTTTAAACACTGTCACGACTCCAAATTGCACTGATACTGGGTCAGAATGGACCCAGAATGTGATAAAATGCAGACCATCACGGGCGTTATGTGGTCGAGCCATCGTGCACCACACCTGGACCCAGATGGGAGAAGGAAAGCAGAGACGGCAGCAAAGCGACTCTACTTCTATGGGAGGGGGCAAAGCCGAAGGCGTGACTCATCGCATACATTTTAGGGGGGTCCGGGGGCATGCTTCCCCGGGAAAATTTTGAAATCTTGACCCTCTGAAACGGTATATTCTGCAACTTTTTACGTGCAAATCCTGCGTACAAGGATGACCCAACAGGTCAACCGCAAGTTCATCCACTACGGCCTACGAAAAATTGGGAGTCTCAGAACTACGATTTACGGGGATTTTTTTGGCTCGATTACGCTTTACGTGAAATGTACTGGCTACGCTTTACGCAAAATTTTCACCTCCTCACTACGAATTACGCTGAATAAAATAGCTTCCCTACGAATTACGGGAAATTTAAAAGGACCGCCTACGCCTTACGGAAAAGAGCATGCAGACCCTCAATATACACAATCAAGAACACTGCCCATAAGGTACCGTCGTTAGACACAACGACACGGGACAGGGAATACATTGTTAAGGTTACCGTTCTATTTGGGATGCGACAGTTTTTGTCACAAAACGTCAAAAACACGTGGCAATGCAAGCAGGTGAAACATCGGAAAAGGCAACCACTCCAAACAGGAACCATTAACGTGAAGCGTAAAGAATATACACAATGCAGAATACTGTACACTACTGTTCATAAGGTATCGTCGTTAGACGCAAAGAGGGGGGAAAGGGAATACATTGTTACCGTTCCATTTACGGTGCGATAGCTTTTGTCACAAAACGTCAAAAACACGGGGCAAACAAGTGTAGCATCAGGTAAAACAACCACTCCAAACAGGAACCATTAACGTGAAGCGTACAGAATATACACAATGAAGAACACTGTACACTACTGTTCATAAGGTATCGTCGTTAGACGCAAATAGGGGAGAATACATGTACATTGTTACCGTTTTATTTGGGATGCGACAGTTTTTCTCACCAAACGTCAAAAACACGTGGCGAGCAGGTGAAACATCGGAAAAGGCAACCACTCCAAACGGGAACCATTAATGTGAAGCGTACAGAATATACACAATGAAGAACACTGTACCGACTACTGTTCATAAGGTATCGTCGTTAGACGCAAATAGGGGAGAATACATGTACATTGTTACCGTTTTATTTGGGGTGCCAAGTTTTTGTCACAAAGCGTCAAAAACATAGGGTGAGCAGGTGAAACATCGGGAAAAACAACCACTCCAAACAGGAACCATTAACGTGAAGTGTACAGAATATACAACACGGAGAACACTGTACCGTTAGATACAAATAGGGGGAAATACATATACATTGTTACCGTAATATTTGGGGTGCCAAGTTTTTGTCACAAAACGTCAAAAACACAGGGTGAGCAGGTGAAACATCGGGAAAAACAACCACTCCAAACAGGAACAATTAACTTGAAGTTTTATCACAAAACGTCAAAAAAGTCAATTCAGGTAGACCATACATGTACAGCAAGTAAGTAAGCAGTAACATGTACATATTGGATCGTACATATCTAAAGGCGCGGTCACATAAGTCTCACGATTTTTTTGTCGTATGCTTTTCAGCGTGGTTTTGGCAGAACCCACTGTCGACAAGGATTGATTAAGGATTTATAGTAAGGATTTGTACGACACATTCACCTTGCCGTCGTATTCATATTACGACTTAACAGATTCAACTGATTTTAAGAGGTTCAATGCCACAAGTAGATTCGAGTATATCTTTAGATGTGACAACTCTTACAATGCAAAAATGCGTAAATACATGAAAATTGTTTTTGTACAAGAGAATCTACGATTAGCCCCAACCTGAATGTAACAAGATATTACAAACCTATAAAGTTGAGCGGATTCATTCCTCAAGCTAACCGACATCTCGCACACCGCAGTCGACCCTCAGTAAACATCTGGAGCCGCATAGATCCCGTTTAGAACTTTTATTCAGCATGTCACTAGATATTACAGACCTTTTTTTTTCAAACTTTATTCATTAAAGGCAACATTACATTACATACATACATGCATATCTAAATACAAAATTCACAGGTTACAAAGTACATATTTGTACACTCTTTTGTTTACAAGGTTGAAGTATAAAGTCATTTCTGATTTGAAATTACGGTATAGATCCATTGATGTATATTTCTCATTGTTTCTGTTATCCCACCAGTTCTTAAATATAACATTCTTTGCAATACCTATTAATAAGTTGATTATTGTGTATATTTCAGATGACTAGATATTACAGACCTACTTATGTTAACCCTTGTTGTTTAGTAAGTAGAGTTTTAAGACTTATTTTGTATTTCTATTTTGTAACCTAAGTTAACCTTACAAAAGCCACTGTACTTTTTGCTGCGTCAACAAAGCGTCTTCTTCAAGTACGATGGTTATGACCGGGATTAAGGGGTGCCGTTTTTTCTTTATTGTTTACTGCTCGGACCAGTTAGCCTGTGTTTACACGTACACGTCTGTTGTAAATCAGGAGGGGAATTGGAAAGCGACATTACCGTCTCTAAGCCGCGCCTCCAGGGGGGACCGAGTACCGTTCCATGTACCCAGCAAATCTCCCCACAACCGTCCCACAATCCCCAGGGGGAGGGCTTTGGTCTACCGCGACCTTGAACTAAGATTAGCCTCTTACGCATGCGCATAGGGGAAAACGACGAAGCAAGCATGCAAACTTCAAATTGTACGCTCTTTGAAAATCTCTCTTAGCGCCCCTCTACCAGAGAAATTACAAGGCAAGAAGCTTAATTGTCTTAATAAAAAAACAAACTTAGCATAGAGGTCTCTGTAACGTTATACACTCAATAGTGAACGCGCACAACTTTTACTACTGTAATTAATGGTACAAGACGGTAGTGATATGTTTTACTATAGCACTTAAGACTTATTACATCACTCAAGCTGCACTAAGGGCTACCAGTATACTCGGCAGTAAACTTGTGTTGTTATTTGTCGTTAAAATTAGCAAACATGCTTCGTTTAGTCTGGCAAAGTAGGAAAGATTTTTACCTACTGGACAAATCATGTTGCAATGAATCCCAACAAGAGTAGAAGCAGGCTACCACAATACCATTAGCTTTATAAAAACAACTACGTTATGTCTTAATGAAGCAGAGGTTTTGGGGCCAAGTTATTTTTGAATAACGAGCGCTTAAAAGCAAGAGTATTTGATTTATCCATACAAACAAAATAAGTTTATATACTGGTTAGTTCATGGTATCCTCCAAATATGTAACTACAGAACATTGCAGGCCATCAAAACAAAACTGTCCTAGATAGTTCAGCATGTCACCTCATAATGTTCTAAGGACTGAGTTACATATACATTGAGCTGCTTCAGACAAAGGAACGGCACATGTAGATTTACGCCATATGTATCCCCTGACCCCGAGCTGTAAGGTATATAATGTTGCGTTTTTCCATGAGTGTACATGATTGTAGATTGGGTTGGGGAATTGCTGTAGTATTACAGAGATGGCTTCATTCTAACATCGTAAAATGAATTTTTCCGATGAACCTTATGTGTGCTATTGTCCAATCATGCACTAATGCAAACTTGGTGTTTTATGTTGTGGCGTTGTGTCACTCTTACGAGAAAGTTATTTCAAATACGCGAGAAAATTGTGGCTTATGGTTCTATTCCATCCAATATTTACAGACTCCATGCCTCCAGATCAGGGTGTGTAAACAACTTGAAGCCTTTCTAAACAAACGTATACAAAATAGATAAAAACATTACCTTCTGTGCACTGACATAGCCTCAAGAGCACGTTAATGTATATCGTACCAAGTTTGAGCACAATATGAATGAAATGTGGCAATTCTGGCCTATACATTGTCCAACGCTGTAAGAAAACCTGATTACAGATGTGGCATGGTAAAGCAAGCCAAAGAAGACAAAAATACAATTAGAATGTGTATCTTTTAGTTTTCGTTGTCTTTCGAGTAAACCCAAAAAGGAAAAACAATTATGATATAAAAAATAAAATAACCATGTCCTCACGCAGGGACGGCTCTCGCGGCTCCTCTTTGAGAGAAAACTCCAAAATCTTGTCCAGAAATAGATTTTTATTGTCCCTAATTGCCCGTGTGGTCTGAGCACGCACGGTAATTGACGTCCTTATACTCCGCAGAACCGCTCGGACAGTAGGACAAAGTACACCTTTTACGGCGCCGCGGAAGTCGCTTTGTTTCTATTATCCGGCCAGAAGACGAAGATGACGCCAGGGCTGTGAAGTACGCCATCTCTGCATCAATTAGTGCTAATTAGCTAGCTAATCAACATCTGGAGAGCTCATCTTGACATGACATGAAAACCTACAGAAAAAACAAACCTCCGGCCTGATGAGAGTCACGTGCTCTGTTGACGTAGTTCTCCCACAATGCATCTGAGTAGGCGAGGAGGAAGTAGGGCGTTGGATGACGTTATAGGTAGTGATTAGTAAGAAAATGAGGTTTCGCCTCGCTAATGAATCTAAATAAACAGCCTCTGATCAGAACACGTGCAGCGACCCTATATTCCTACTGCTAACTATGAGTGGGAGAGATTTACAATTGTACAGATAACGTGCTGACCAACAAGATATCTTACAGCCCTGCTAGTGTCCAACGATAGTACTGTTTATGGCTTCAGATTTATATATCTGGCCCAAAAATATCAAACTAGGACAAATACAGAGCATGATGTCAGCATGAACTGGGCATAGTTTCCTCCTAGGCACAACTACGATCAGAAGAAGCGCGACCTATCCATTCTACTGAACATTCAGGGGACAATATTGTACTCTAACATGTCTAAGGGCAACGATACGTTCGATACACTTTTCAATCACTAGATGATTATTTCAACAATTGGCACCTTTTCGTGCAGAAGTATAACTAATTTACAGTATCTTATAAGTCAAAACGTAGTATTTTGAACATCTATCCACCTACATAATACAAGCATATGCTTCACAGCTGATCATGACTGAAAGGCACCTGTAGTGAGGTGACATTGTTGATAAACATCAACAAATTATTACATGCAGTTTTATGTTTTGTGTTATAACGGTGCATCATCGTACATAACGCCTTTATCACACATGGTCTCGGTGATCTTGGACTAGCCGACCACACCCCTATGCTATCTTATTTAACGTTCTAAATGTTATTACCAACTCATTGATCCATATTTGCAAGTTGCTACTAGTGTCATTAGAGCTTTACTGGTTCATATTTGTAGCCTCCAACAGGCCTTCCTAAGGGGTTCTGGATAGCAGAATTCGGCAAAAATAGTGTGATTGATTGGCCAGGAGAGTTAGCCCACAACGAGCGTTCTGGTTGAGACTATCATATTTGCACCGAAAAGTTATCAAACGCTGCCAATGCCATTAGCACTTTACAGGTTCATATTTGCACCTCTGGGTTGGCAAAGCTCCGAGCATTCTCAAAACGTGTCTTGTCGTCCCGAATCGACTGAAGTACTTACCCAATTTGCCTGAGGCTGACTGTTCTGAATAAACCTTGGTGCATGTTTGTAATTCCCTAAGTGTGTTCTTTTTGCCACGGGTACTTACTGGAGTTATAGGACACGTCCCTTGTGCCTAAGTTTTAAGTTTTGATTTTTACTACGTTGACACACCGGTAATTCGATTATTGGTTATTTATCTATTTATTTATTTATTTACTTACTTATCTAGCTATTTGATTTTGAAACAGCTGGTTAGCTCCAGTCAAGTCTGTCGAGTTTGTTTTTCAAGGGGCCCAGTCTACAGAAAACACGTAAGATCAACAGCATTCTAGATTGAAGTTTGCACGACGAAAATAAATAACACTTACAGCAGATTGTAACATAAGTAACAAGTAAATGTAAGTAACAATAGTTTGGTTAATAAAGGACTTTCCAGTGGTAGGTAAGAAGTCTGCCTAATTTATATGTGTTTATCTGCGCTTGATATGACATAACATAGTAATACAGGATTAATTATCATAATGGAACATAGAATACAATTCACAATTTTAGATATGACGTTGTTTTACACTTTTTCTTCTTTCCCTAACTGCCCAATCCAAATGTATTATTATTTTTCGTTATTGTACTTGCATTTGTCAGTGTTAATTTTAGCTTTAAAATTCATTATCCAGTAGTGATACTAATACAGCAGCTTGCAAGACTTCACTGTGTCTCACGGTAAATTTTCATGTTGATCAATAAATAATACTAAAAAACATAGAATATATCAAATATGATTAACTTGACATAACCATAAAGCTTAAAAATAGGATGTACCTACATTGTATATAGAATATGTATCTTTATTTTATCCACATATGTTTAATGAGCATTGAAAAATAACACAAGGCGCTTATAGGAAACCTCTGCACATAGAATAACAAAAATAACAAAATAAGAACAATAGAAGTGAACTAATAATTAAAACAGTAACATAAAAATCGATTTGAAACGAAATTAAAAATCTAGGTAAATCAACAACATAATATATTATGCACATTAACCAATACAGAGAAAGTTAAAAAAATTTTCCTGTGTAAGAAATAAAGTTGAAACCTATAACTAAAATGTACAAAATACGCGTTATATAACAGCCATCATGCTAGGTCTCTATGGCACCACCTACTCCCTTGACATTGGTTGTATTTCCAAACTTGGCAGGCAGCCAATGTTTATAATATGCAGATATTCACATCTTGCGTGACCGAAATCTGCAAAAGCAGTGCACTTCACCAGGAGTGACGACGTTGATGAGTGGTTTACAAAGTGGAGCCGCCAACAGCATGGATAAACTGTGTCTGTTTCAACATAGTACACAGCACGTTTACAATTTTAAAACATTACAAACTTTAATTTAACAAACAAAGGCATCCACTGAATAAAAACCTGGAAAAAAAGGCATCCATATTACAATATATGGCCATAGACGTACTTTTTGATACCTTTAATGTATGTTAATGTTTTGAACAGTGTTTTATTGGCAAACGTCCTCTGCTTCTCCAAGGCATGTACTAGTGGAATGTTGTTCTTACAGTAAAACATGTAGTTATTATGAACCATCCCAATCAGTGGTTTTGCAGATATATAAAGTACAGTTATGTTTTTGTGACTCCGCCCTGATGTTTATGAACCCATAGTGATAAAGTAACAACTTCTTATGAGTCCTTCATCCTTCATCCTGTAAAACTACATTATGTGGTATGATGTCATTTTACACGTTAAAGATGTCGAGTTAAATATTTGGCTCATGTTTCACCTAGATTTTATTTTAGTGAAATTGGATAAAACTGTTTGAATTGTGAATAATTTGTGGGTCGCAAAGGTGAAAATATGATTATTGGAGAAAGTCCCATTTTGTATAAGCGCCTCAATGGAATTTCAACTCTAAAGATGTCCAATTATATGAACGTGTAATTATTTTCTATTCTTAGCAAGTAGCATAATGATCTTCCCAAAATAACTCCAGATAAGGGAGAGAGAGAAAAACAGGGTTATCCAAGTTGTGCGATTTTCGCACATCTCCTTGGCATCTTTTTTTCGCTAGGATTTTAACTGCACACGTTTATGCCAATGAAGTCTAGAACCAATATTACAATATCAGTAAAGTTATTTCCCTCTATTAACGCTACAAATCCTTCATTAGGCAACAAACATTAGACTCCTAACGAAGAAGGCGAGAATTCTGAAACGTGATTTTTGTCTCTAGGGTTACCGAAAGATTCTGATTAAAGTTTCAAACTTCCCAGCCGTTGCTTGACCTGTCAGACTTCTGTGTTCCCCCGTCCTCGCCCTTATCATGTATCAAAAGCAGCGGGGACAAAACCGCCTTGCAAGACAGGGGATCAAGTCGTGTAGTGAGGCGGAAATACACAATTACCCAAACATACGCGCCACCATGCGTCCGTGGGTACAAACATGCAGCACCACCGCACAAAAGGGTCCGCAGCGAGAACTGACATTCTCAGGACGTATGTAGAATCGTACATTTCACTCAGTCTCATTGTAAGAATGGTCCGGGCATCATTCACGTTTGGTTTGGACGTTGCCATGCAACTGACCTACATCTGGTTTATATACTTTATAGATAGCCATGTATGAAATAAGATGAACAGTGTACCGTATAATCTTGTTACTAGTCATAACTGAACGTCAATACTCAATACAGTATTTGCTGCAGATAACACCCACAGCACGAAAAACGATATCTAAGCATGCTTAAATCCTGCCTAGTGGCGACGTTTTTTGGCAACTTTACGACCCATATCCGTGTACGTAAAGGTGATCTTTACGAGTACTTTCCGCAGTATTGGTTAGATACGTTATTTCATAGTCTCGTGGACCCTTTACGCACCTTTGGGATCCGTAAAGGTTTAGTAAACAACACCCTTTACCGGTATCCCCTAGTAGTATTGATAGTGTAACCAACATCGCCTATATCTTGTCAATGCCCCTCTCTACTTTGTCTATTTTGCACATCTTGATTGATTAACGTGGACAATTCGGGACAAGTTTGTATTAAGTGGCTACAGTGTAAGTTCATAGTTCACGGATCCCCGTAACAGAAAACTTTACCTTGTTAGATTGCCTGATAATTCATTTGTTATTACTTTGCTGGTGTCGTGCAACCGAAGTTTTGCCCGCGTTGCGAGTTACAATTGGTCTACTTGTATCTATTATTCTTCATGATGTTCCTGTCTGTCTCGATGAGACCGTGTTTGTATCTTCAGCTTTAAACCTCTGCTAAAATGCCACTTGTATTGGCGACTTGATACCTGCTATCTGTCTTGTTGCTCCAGTTCTCCAAGTCGTCTTATTGTCACAGAGCTGATTATCTAAAAAGAGGTCAGAAGGCTTAGATTTTCATTCCAGCTTTTACAGTCAGCATTTTATTGATTTGCTCTATTTCAAACTTTCAAACGTGTGGATTGTTGTCGACAAATGGGACAAATTGTACTCTGTCTAGGGAAACGCACATGGTGCCGGCCTGCCCGTGTACATTTTGAGTTTGGATAATAAAGAAACAAAGAAAGAAGAAGGGGGTGTTTACTTGAAATGCATTTTATATACGTGAGCAAAATTACTGTTCCAGTGGCAAATATGCAGTTCTTGGCACATTGGCAACACCAAATCCGTGTGTGTGCTCATTAGTACTAGTGTAAAGTGGGGAAAGTAGTGTGAAATGTCTTTCCAAAGGCTGCAACAAAGAACCCGGGACCTCTTGGTTCTGAGCAAACGCTCGAACCATTACTTGAAATCACATATTACACCTTCAAAACCAACTCTGTGATATTGCAGGTTCTTTACAAGCGCGGTACTACGTTTTGACGTATTTCGAGGAGGGCCACCATTGTTGCTCTCATATACAGTGGTCATCCTTTACCTGCCTTGGCCACGCCACAAGGTTGTGATACAAGATAAGCGTTTTTCTTCCTAACATTTAATGACATGGCCTGATATCTGATCCCTGTAACAGGACTGACTCGCGGGTACAGCCGGACATCCCCCTGTCCGGTAACTGTTCCACCTGCCGGAGAGATGTTACCGATCCATTACCCCTGGTCCCTCGGGGCTCCGCGCAGGGTGATCCGCCGTGCTGCTGTCCGGGCGGCCCGGGGACGGGTCTGGCGCCAGCCTACATTAGCATTGCCGCGGGACACTTCTCTCTCTCTCTCGGACCACAAACCCTGATAATTCTGCCCCTTCTGTACACGGTTAGAGGACAGGTAATCTCCGACCTGCGGTATCAGCAGACACACACTCAGGGCTTACCTGGGCCCGCGGCCGGACATGTGCACAGATAATTGGAAAGAGGAGATACAGCGTCGCAATTTCGTCCCGACCATGGCCTATCAGATAAGGATGTTCGAGCCTAGAGACCCCCCAATACATTGTTTTCTAAAGCAGCCCAGACTGCCCCCTCCCCCCGGCACCAAATGTAAAACTCTCTTGAACACTAATGTATGCGCGGATTTTTAAGGACATGTCGCCTACGCATAACCTACTACCAGACCTGAGGTGCCGTGGGCATCAGACCGACCACAGGACTGTCCGACAGGTGATCACCCCGTCTCCATGGAGACAGAGCCGTCAAAAGTCGTCCGACCGGCCTGGAAGTCGCGCGTTTTTTTCTCTCCTCAAGGAAAACGCGAATCCTGAGGGGACGTCGCAGACCTGTGCGCCAGACAGACGTCTGTTAATGGCTTTGCTGGAGACATTTTAAGTCACCTTAACCGCACGTCGCTGGGCGGAGCGCACACCTTGGCGCAGGTCTACCTGGTGACAGGTGTGCCGGTCAGGTATTGGACAGACGCTACCTGTCGTCTGACAGCAGGTGGGTGAGAAGATTTATGGTTGTGTCGTGTGGGAAAAGCTGATCCAGGCGGGCGGACCATATGGGACCCCCTCTGTGGTGTTATGGTTAGACTGCGGTCACCATTCTCTATAACAGACAGGCGCGTTTCAAACCGCGCTCTTCACGGCTCATCATCCCGAGTTCATCATTATCAGTGGCCGGGCCCTCACCACAAACAAACCGTGCGCGCCCGGGCCGCACACAAACACACAATGGGGGAAAGCCGCGCCTTTGTTCGCGGCCTGCCGCAAACGGGTGCCCCGGATTACTCAGATGCCTCCGAGATTTCCAAATTGAATATAGCAAAAATAATGGGCAGATCGGCCGAGCGTGATACCTGTGTAAGACCGGTACCTGGTTGTTCAATAGATGGGGACGTCTGCTAACGTTTTAAATATTACTCACATAGATCCAATATATGAACCACACATAGTTTCTTAAGGCCTATATAAGAGTGGAAGTTTGCTAGGTTTAGCCTCGGCCTTTACAGCCAGCTGCGAGGCCAGTCTTTTGTGCCGGTCGTGATCCTCTCCACAATCGTTTAGATGTCGGCAAATTGGCGGGATAATGGCGGGCAGGAGGCAGGACTAACCCTACCCACCGACCACCCAGATCACAGGTCCGCATTGTGTGGAGAGGGTCGGCACGTGGTGTCGGTGACAGGGACCTGTCGGCCCTGACCGGACCCACGGGCCACATGGGCCGGCCGGCCGCGCAGAACGCATGACTAAGCCCCGGGATCCACCCCCGATGACAGCACCGTCTCGGCGCGACCAATGGCCGCCGGGCCTCGGGCCAGCTCCCGCTTTGCATGTGAATAGAGTTGTCTGCTTATCCTGCGCGACCGTGATCGGACGGACACTGACACCGCGCTGTGCGAACGGAGCGGCGCTGCAGCTCTCACGGCCCTCCACGCGGCCTCGTGCCCTTGGACTGGGGCGGGAGGGGGCTGAACTTGCCCCGGCCACGGCTACGGGGAGGCACCAAAGGGGGATTCCTCGTCACCTGAAAACATCGTGAATCTCCACACGGAAGGAGGACCGTGGCACCCAAAACACTGTCACTTCCGCTCGCTACAGGGCAGCTTTGTTTCACCTGGTGGTGGTACCCGGTCTCGGTCGGCATCTGGTCATATCAGCGGTGAAAAACGGGCGACAGAAGACAGGCCTGGGGAATCAGGACAACCTGTGTGCCTGTCACGTCACGTGCAGCTGAAGGCCCTGCAGACGGCACACACACCGACAGGGAGAAGGTGCGAGAAGACTTCCTCAACAAGGACGGCAATTTCCTGGCTCAAATGATTGGTTTCAGGTACATGAGGTGTAAAAGTCACCTACAGGTCGGTGACCGCCTAAGACTTTCGCTCCAGGCTGACGCAAAGACGCTTTGGATGACTGATGATGATGAAGACGTCACAAAGATGCTTCCGCGAAAGAGAAGACGCGAAAACACAGTCGGACCAAAACCGGCGCAACCTTAAGAACGCTCAGGAGGAAAGAGAGGCTGCCGATCCCGGAAGGAACCCAGGTGTAGCTGCTGACTGTCACGGGTGTGATCTCTGGCCCGGCTACACCTGGTGTATCTGCCAATGATCGCTGGGGTGAACTCCGGCCCTAGACGACACACGACGTCATCAGACATTTCTTCCGAAGGAAAGTTCCCAGTGCGTGACGGGAAGGAAGGGCTGCTACTTCCGGCAACAATCAGAAGAAAAACGGGAGGACACCTGGGTCAAGATGTCACCATTCCAACAGCTCATGGGGAGGGGGGATGCCAAAAAACTACACATATAAGGAACAAGGTCGTGTCTTTTCTTGAAGAGAGGGCCGTTTGTGACAGATGGATGTCTCCGCCTTTGAATCGAAGAAATCCGTGCCGTTCGGGGAAAAGTTACGACATCTCTCAGGGCAGAAGTTCAACCCGCGAAAGGTACGACGGGAAGGAATCAGACGACAAGGACGACCTAAGATCGTCCCAGGCTGTGGCAGGAGCACTGCTCAGGCGACGCCTGGAGAGGCACACTTCAGCAGGCAAGTAGCCCCTCCTTTCTATTGTTGGAGCCGTGAAGAAATTATCGCTAATGATCGCTGTAAAACGATTTGTATTGTAGGGTTTTTTTCAGCTTAACGACAGGGCGTGAGTGATGACAACCACAGATTACAAACAGGTTTAAGTAAACTTCCTGGTCGCTACAAGCGGGTCTTCTGTATTGTGGGTCCTTGGTCAAAACTACCTAAAAATTCCCGAATTAGACAGCATAAAAAGGAAGGAGAGCTGCGTGAGGTTCGCTTGAGGGAGGGAGGTCCTTCTTCCCGTTAAAACCCAGACCACGGACGCGACCAGGAGACAGTTTTGTTGCTATCTGCTTCTATGTGTGGTCAGCTGTCGGGACAGCATTGTTCCGCAGCCAAGGTCACCTCCAAGTGTCAGCCAGCAGGGCGTTCTGCTTTCCTCTCACGGAGACAAACTAATAAGTACGTATTGTCCGTCACGCAGACCAACACAAACCCCCGGAAAGTTTGTACAAGTTCAGCAGAAACTCCTCTGAAGGGCAGAGTTCACCCCCTGACATTCCCCCAGACGGGACGACCCCCTCCGGAGAGAAACTAATTTTAAAGTGTTGGCGACCACTTTGGAAATACCTGCACCGACAGCACAATTTGCCTTTCAGGGCGCGGGTCGCCTGGAAAGTTCAATAACATCTAAATTAGTCTGTTTCTGACCAATTTAATGGATTGCAAGAAAATTGTCCTTTTTCTTACTATTGAATGCCCTTCACATAAAGTTAACGTTCACAAAAGTAGTACATTGAACTCGTACAATCTGTAACAAATGTGAAGCATTCGTTGATCCCCAAACAGCCATGTTTCCGTATTATGATATTACAGCACGATTGTAGCGGTCTGGTAGATGATTTTGATCCTGAATTTGACCACTTCTTATGGACACCAATGTTTTAGGACAAGCAGCAGGCAGTTTCGGCACACTTTCGCACGACCTGAAAAACAGCCCCAATTTATCAAGTATTCTAAGACGACAATTGCTGTTTAGGTGTCCAACGTACGAAACATGGGAGTCAAATGGGACAAAACAACTTATCTTAAGCTTCCCTAAGCTCTCCTCGACAAATTTGTCAAGGTTAAATTTCTTTCTAGATAAGAGAAGGCGACAATGTACAGCTGAATCTGGAATAACAGGAAATAATTCACAATAAAGAAGTGGAGAAAATTACACTTATAAAAACACAGATATATTGACAAAACAAGATTAAGGCTAAAAGACGCGCCTTTGTTGTTGTAAACGCAACAGTCCGTGCACAACCTCAGAAGAACCCTAATCACGTGATCCTGCTGAAGTAACCCCCTTCACCTGTCTCCTCAGACAATACAGGTCTCTGTCTAGACTTACTTTTCTTTGTCTTCGCGTTGTTTATAACAAAACCCAGGTGAAACGTTAGGCAAGGACGCCTGGCCCCTCAGGCATGGCAATGTTCAGCTTCTCAGGCACGCCGGAAATTCTGGTACCTCGAACTGCCGCATCTGGCCAGGTGTTACTAAAGAAAGAGGGGGAGGGGGGCAGGTCTGAATGCTAAAACAAGACTTAAGAATTAGAACGGCGCGCATTTTGTCTGGCTTAAAGTTCGTAACGTTGTCTTTAACGTTATACATCTGGAGTATAACGCCGTGACATTTCCTACCTTAAGATTGATAATAAAAAGGAAAAGCCTTGAAACACAAAACTAAGCTTGTCTTTTTCCGCAACAACTTTAATTAAACATGTATAAGTTGGGATACGAGTTATGATTAAACAAAATTTTTATCAAGTATTCAAAAATAATTGGATACTTATTTCTTTTTTTCAGGTTTTACTTTTTTAGGCCATTCTGAATCATATCACGACATGGCGTTTCTTAAGGGCAAATAAGGGGACAATTGGGGCCGACACGTGTTGTTCAGAAGAAAAACAAAACGGCGCGGCGGCGTCCTTGGCGCGCGCTCTGTGCGCTCGGACAGCGGCCCTGGTCGCTACGACGGCAATTTTCCAACTGATCTGGGCGGAAGAAGTGGGCTCCATTCACCGCACACAACCGGCCACAATGGCGCTTTATCCGCCTCCGCTCGGCCCCGCCACGGGACTTTAAAGGTCCCCGGTTAGCATGACAAAGGACCGGGGCGTCCAAAGGAATCTGTGGGCCGGCGTGGCAGAGGGCAGACGGTCCCGGGGTGAGGGACGCTGTGGCTTTGACAGTTGGTGCTTCAGTGCCTGGGAACAGAAGATAGGAACCGACAGGCCGGTGATGTATGTAGGCAGGACCGCACCTCTGTACGGGCCCGCACGGCGGCGACGCACTGCTGCCCCCGAGGAATCCAGCCCGACCAGTCCGGTGTCTCCTGGCCCTTGGGGCTGGAGGAGAACACTAATGACGGCAGGACGCTGAGTGTGAGATATCCAATGCCACGTTAATTTTCCAAACACAAACCCTGATAAAAAAAGGTCATTATGGAAAGTGGCGCTCCCGTTCTTGCCTTGCCCGTCGGAGGTTGTCCGAATTTGCATGCCCATAATGACGGGTCTGCCCCTGTCACATTCCGAGCCGAGCAGATTGTTCGTCCGGGCGAAAACGGATCTTTTCACACGTCCGGTAATTAGGCGACAGCTCCCGACCATTCGGTATTGTGCAAACTGAGACCGGCCTTAAGTTCTAATCAGCGCCCTTCGACGCGCACCGCTGCTTCCGGCCCGGAACTACCCGCACGAAAACTCGACTTTTCTTCACGATTTTCGTTACCCCGAAAAACTTTTTCAATTATATATCGAGGGGGCTTTTTGTAATCCGGAACCGTGGAGCTATAGAGAAGGGTAAACAAAATAACTTGACCTCGGCTTCGCGAGTTCACCTCTTCTTTCTGCAGGCGGCGGGGTAAACCTTAACGTAACCATGGCGACGGGAGAATGTTTGGCTAGACCGGTCTGCGGTCCTTTTTTACCCCACCACATCTAAATTGGAAAATTTTCTGGAGTGGCGCAAATCCTCCCAGCGCGACAGACGGGACTTAGCCGGGTTTTTAAAACAACTTTAGTGGAAAACGCTAGATAAACAGTGCGGTCGGGCTCCGAACGTGGGAAGTCTGGCGGCTGAATGTAGACTGTTTGCCAAGTTTACCCCGATCCTGATGTACTGTGACGGACAGAGATGGTCGCACAGAGGACCGGCCAACGCGATGTCACGTTGCCATGGTAACGGACTGGCTCTGGTGTGACTAACAAATGACAATTGTGATCAGGTGATCGCTTCAAAAAGTAACCAACTGTACTAGTTGAGATGTAATGATCGAGATGTATCTTTTTAAACTCCAACGACATTTTGACTTTCCGTCAAAACTTCAGCCAACATTAAGGTAGTTTGGAGGCCCAGACTTGAAGTAACGTAATTTTGCAGCGGAGCTTACAGTAACTTTGCCTAACTGACGGATTTTCTGCCCGAGAACACAATCTGTCCAGCCAGAAAGGACGCAATGATTCAGAAAGAACCAGGAATCTGAATGTTCCATCTGTCCTGGGTTCTGATCTCCGCCGCCTTGTAATACAGACCTACTTCTAACCACCTCCAAACAACAACATGGAAACTCTAACACATGGGACCTATTGTCGGGTCCGAGTGTTGATCACGTCCACGTGAGGCGGGACGATTGTATTTACCCACAACTGTCACCAACGATCCGTCACTGTCTCTGTTTCCCGCTTTTTTTTCCGGGCTCCGTGGCATGACTGGATGTTCTCCGAGCTAGACACCAGACACAAGAGCGGTCATAAACATTCTATGTGTCATAAAAATCCATGCATCTTGCAGTTAAAAAAATGACGTACACTTAAGTGTGTTTTTTGGGGCGCTTTTTTAATGATGGTTTAGAAACTTTTCTGTCACCATCGTGTCGTCTGACGTTGCCTGGTTACAGGACGTCTGAGGGGAAGGTTGTAACTTAAAGTGGTCATGTGCCTCTCATACCCGCACCACGGATATGAGTGATGATTACACATTGCGGTCGGCATCGTCATTTCTACCGAACAGCTCTTATCCCCATGATCGTTGGTCAGCCTGTTACATGCAGTGTACCTGGGGTTGTGTTTACATACGGGCCCTGATGAGTCCCGGGGAGAGGTGTCCTTGTTTTTAGGGACATGATTATGCTGAATATGCTGATGAGAAGGAAGTGAGGGCAGTGCCCCCTTCAGCTAGGCCATGGGAAAGGTCATGCTCATGTGGAAGGCCAAGCCGGAGAGAGAGGACGCTTTCGCGGAAAACTCCCGCAAAACGTTGCAAAGACGGGCGGACAGGGGCTGCATTTCGTCCCGCAGGAATGGCTAACTCGTCCCGGTGCGGACTGGGAACATGTGCCAAGGTCTGAGACGACTGTTGACTGTCGGACTCGTGTCAGAAAGGTGGGTTCTTACCGACGCTTACAGACTCTTGTGTCGGGCTCAGGCGCGCTGACGGGCGAGATGGTGTATGATGCGGCTCGGTGAAGTTCACGTTCAGAGCCGTTTTGTCCAACAATGGCTACAACCCGACAGACTTTCATAAGTAAGAAGTCTCTAGTTTTACAGATATAACAGTACGCGTCCGCATGTCATACGGGCAATACCTTAGGAGCCTACAAAACGTTCGCCTCTGTGAAGTTCAAGTACAACTTAGCCTAGCCAATGGTCTTGGACGTTTACTACGTCATCCGCAACGCATTCTCAAACCCTTGTCCATTATAGTTTTGCTCTAAATCGTATAAAAGTAACATCAGGGGTGATTTTCTGACATGTTGAACCACTTTTCAGACAGAAGGCGATGGGAGGGGGGGCGCTAAATGTGCAGTTCCTTTCCCGCCTACGTGTACCATATGGTCGCCCTCGCGTCCGTGTGCGCAGATTGACGGACCTGCAGACGACATCTAACCAAATTACGTTGGCAGAAGCAGGGTTCCCGACCCGTATGATTCAGCAGGGATGCAGAAAGGGTCATTAATGGGATTAAACACCGGTATGAGGGCGTTATTAGGGTCAGGATCGGTGGACCGAGGTCCGTGGATGGCGGCGGCCATGGTTCATGTTCAAGTGCGCTGTGGACGGACGCACATCCTGGGGACAAGAACAGGTCCGTACGTACAGTAAGATGTTAGGACGGTTGGCAACATTAATGAACAGGCTGTTAAAAGTTTGAAGTCATCATGACAAAAAAGCTGATGTCTGTGAGGGTCTAACGATTTCTGCCCGATCTAGTACTTCACCCAAACGTTCCCCCACCAACGATGTTCAAACTGTACAATCTTTTAGACGACAGTTTGTTGGCAAAAGACAGGATCGTAACTCGTGTTCCCTGCATGCCGTCGACTGTCTCAGAGCGCGCAGCAATGGGTGAAGTCGAAGTTCAACAATCGTCCGAAATGATTTTTGAAATTCTACAGATGGTCCTGGAAACATCACATAGTTGATCTGTGTCTTTAAGAGTCAGATTGTGTTGATAAATATTTCCTAAATAACAGAGAAAACACTGGTATAATAGACCCGTTCATGATATCGTGTCCGTTTGGTGTTAGTTAATTTTAGCTGCCATCCACACCATTTGATGAACTGTTGACGGTTGCAATGGCAATCATAACCTCTACAGAATACTACTCAGGAAATATGTACGTGTTTCGTTTTTGCCGTGTCGTGTTCTGATGGGTGGTCATGTTTGTTAAAAGAACACGGCAGCAACACGTTATGCAAAAACACGACAATATAAGATCTAGAACTGCCATGGTTGTCCCGTCCCTAACCCAGCCCGGCCTGTTGTTTCCGTGCCAGGGACTCCTCACCACAATCCCGCCCCGATCACTGCACACCTGATCATTTGGGCCCATTTGCGGATGGCCCGAGGCTGTTCGGCCGGCTGTAAACCTGCGCGGTGGCCGTTATTAGTGATTGTTGTCACTAATGCCTGCCCCTGGGCCACAGAGATGGGGGCTTTTTCTACCTAATGGCCCTTATGAACCTGGCCTAAACGGTCCAACCGCTTATTTTGTGGTTTTGTAATCACATACATAGTTTGAAAGTGGATATAGTTTTGTAAAAGCTGTGGAGTGTACAGATACCACAGCTTACTGGTAAGTTTGCATACTGCAAGTCCTGCCTACACCTTTGGCCCTATCAAATAATAGGATGTAAAGGTTGTAACGTAGGTTTTGAGGATTAGAATATTTTCATTCTCTGATACATGATGGTGAATGTTTTCCTCTTTGCTGAGTAATAGTTAACATAAGACGTACACGTGTAGTTTGCTGTTGCTGATAGTTGAGGCTGCTAATAAGTGTTGTAAATGTAGCATTCATTAGTCTACTCTAGCCAAGCATATGCCATCAACAAGCAAGTACCAAAAGCTTTAATTCGTAGTTTTGTTCATTAAAAAACCGGAGTTTTGCTATTGTTACATAAACGAAAGTCCAGTCCTATAACGTCACAGTCCGAAACGCTGTGTTCGGTAGTTTTAAGTTTTCTTACCTACTTACCTCGACTATCCAACTCCACCGCTAAAATCTGCCATACAAACTACTTCATGCCGGAACTTTAAGAAGCTTCCCATAAAAGCGTGTCCGATCTGTGGGTCTCAGCACACATTAACTAATCTTTATGACTTTTTTCATGAAATCAGTAGTTCTTACAAGTGGATACTATTCCAGGAGGATCAGAAGTATGACATTAGCTTCTCGTTTTTCCCTGTAAAACGTGCTGAAGGTGAGAGTGTGACCCCGCGGTCCTTAGTAGGGCGTTTAACTTGTTATTTAATTTTTCGTGGGATCAAAGGTCGCCAACATGGCGTCCGTGCGATGCAAATAGGAATAATTTTGACCGTGACCTTTTCTTGCTCCAGAAATCCGGAAAGATCATTATGTCAAAACTAACCTTATATTGTTTATTTCGTATCTCTGTTCATCACTCTGAAATGTACCACAGTGAGGATATGCAGAGTATGAAAACTTTTGTTTCTACTGCTTTCCTTTTTTGTTTAATTCCACATAAAAGTTTTTTAACATGAGTTTTCCATGTTACTGTTATCGGTGCTTTAAGTTTTCCCTAAAGTTTTGAGTTTGTCCCAACTTTTATAACTCCACTTTCCGAGGTGTTCTAAATAACATAACCATGTTAAAACATAATATATAGGATGGAGGGGCAGTTTCATAATGGTCTATTCTTGTACCATTCTCTGCAACCTGTTACTGTGCGGTTTGACGTTAGTTTTTACCCAGTGCTCGGCTGAGTTCCGGTGAATCTGTGTCGCATCACGTTGATGAATGCTCTGTGCTTTATTTCCGGTGCTCGGACCCGGCTGTCATTGGTCCACAGCCAGGCGTTGACGCAAGCGGTCGGTGGCGGGAGTGACGCAGTTTCTCGGCGGCGGCCTGACCACACCCGTGCCGAAACAACTTCTCACATCTCGCCTTAACGGCTCCGAGAGAAACAAGAAGTCTCGTTAACACCGAATACCGGAGCCTTCGCCAACTCCTGTGCTGTTTGAAGAGGAAGTGCCGATAATTTTTATGTTAATATGTCCCAGAAGCACACACGCGCCCGCCAAGGTGAATGGGCGAACTCTGTTCTTACATAAATTAACATTTTATATCATCATTCAGCGCGTGAAGAGGCGCTGCGCGGTTCGGGAGCGCGTAAGACGAGCACTTGTACGAGAATCTGCATCCACGCCGCTCTCAACAACCCTGCATCGGAAACGTTCTCCTCTCCCCGCGAGCCGCCCGATCTTGACCTCTCCATTGGCTGATCCTAACGTGCCGTGCCCGATGCAATTTATGCAAATCTGCACATCACCGGTCCGCCCGGGTTGCACCTTGCCGAGCTGCTGGTGTAGCGGCTTCACATCGGGCACTTCTGCGGCGGCAGCGGCGCCTGGTCCCGCCGAGTGGCGGAGTGGCTGCGGTACGGCACGACGTCGCGGATCTCTGTAGTTCCGTAACGCCGCTGCTCGTACGAACCTTTCTGTACGAGAGCGTCACCGTCACCGCGGGATGAAAGGCTGCTCTGCGGGAAACACACTGACCCGTTTCCGAGGACAGGTGCAGGACGGTGCGGTGATCGAGCTCCGCACGGTGATCATCTTAAACTTGTCATGGGGACGTTTTGACATCCTTAGCTTTCTAGATGCGTTACCTCATGATTACAGGACCTTTCCTGTCCACATTTGTCCATTTGAGGCTCACTTTTCCGTAGATAAAGATGTTATTACGGCCAGGCTCGGCCGTCGCTCTGAAAATTGCCTGCATCACTTACTACGATGTTTGCGTTTTTCGAGGCGCACGTGTAGGCCTTACGAAGTAATCCTATAGCTAGAACACCTCAGTATGTCTCCGATTGTTTTGGATTCAGTTGCCTATCTAGTCGATCCTGACAAAGGACGATCAGATAAAGGTTTGGCTGTGATTGTGCGCTGTCCGTCAGAACACAGGGTACGCTATGACGGGACGCTTCACTTGCCGAACATAAGGTGGCAGGTCAGCGATGTCACTGCCTCATCCACATCTCGCGCTTCTGCCTTTGTTTCGCACGGTGTAACCACAAAACTGGTTTTGGCCTCGAGCTAATCCCAGATCAGCCACAGGAAACTCTGAAATCGGCACGTTTCGGAGGACAGCGTTTGTAAACAAGGACTTTTGTGGTAACTGTTCGATGTAACCTCAAGTCCTGAGACTATCTTGGCTCTGCTGCCCTTCTGTTAGACATGGTTTGCCTTCTTCATAGAAAAACTGAGGCAGCAAACGGCATCCCTACTGTTTGTATAGGCCGCTGGCACGTTGTTACGCGTCGCTCGGTGTTTGGAAACTACTGTTCGTAGCAGCAGAATGGAAGGGACTAGATCCAGGTCGGTAGGGCAAGTTTAACGGCATCCTGGGGCAGACGCGACCTGTCGATTTTCTACATTGTTACAACAATTTTGCCTTTACTTTCAAATTGCTGTATTTATAATCAAGCGACGGGTAACCAATGTACCTCCGACTATTATGACTGGTTATTTTGAGTTTAGTTTGCAATATGGACAACAACAGTAGTCTATACTATGTAGTAGCATCAGGTAGGGTGACAACTGCCCCCCTCCCCCTTTGAAACGTAAACGTTACATCGGTGTCATGGTAGTCTTTCCTTCTCCTTGCAGTATTTTTTATAGATAAACTTCATTATATCCTATCTTTATCTAAGTTCATCTGTGTTGGTAGAAGTTAGTATGAAGGAAGTTTAAACTGTAATTTCCAACAACAAACTTTCCAAATTTTCGACTGTACAACTCCAGTCTTTCCTTGACAAAGACAGGAGTTCTGCAGTTGAAAATTTGGGTCCAATTTTTTGTGTTGGAAATTACAGTTTAAACTTGCCTCATAATCTATCCTATCCTGTCATATGTAACATCCTTACAATATAGATAAATTACATAATATGTAAACCATGGACTGTAATGTTCGTATTTGAGAACGAAGTTGTTCACTTCTAGATCATAATAGTTAGCCAGAGTTTTGTTCTCGTCTCACTTCGTTTACCTTTTCCTCCAGAATCAAGTTCATGTTTCACATTTATTAGAGGATGTACGATGATATTTCTTATACAGAAAGAAGAAGTTATCACGATTATTTTTTTTCATTACGACACAAGAGGAAATCCCAACAAAAGTCTAAGTTGTAGTAGAGTTCTCTCGTTTCCACCTTCTTCAGTGATAGGTAAGTTCTTAAACCACAGATACACAGATCTGAGAGATGTCTAACTTGAGCTGTAATGCTTTCTGTTGTACACAGGGAAATGTTATACGGAGATAGAGAAACAGATAAAACGCTGGGAGGATGGGGAGGCGACACAGCAGACAGAGGTTGGTGGGGTTGTCTCCAACACACATCACACAGTCCAGTAACATCTGCACCATCTGTACTGACAGGAGTGACAACAACGAGGGTCTCCTCATCACACTGCAATGCAGGTGAGGATTCACATGTCGGTACAGTTTTACAATTTTAGTCTGTTTCTGCCCAATTTGACACGTAACGACAGGGAGAAGAGCCTGTTATAACCTTACCTCAGTGGACAAGATGGCGGCAAAATGGCGCCTGTGAAGAATACGTTCTGACAGAAAATATTCTGAATTCTCAGCGATCCTACAAACCATAAACGTTGCCGTGAACATATCACATGGTTTCTATGATCAACGAGATGTTTGAAATTTATCATTATAACAAAATTATCCCCAAGAACTGGACGTCAAATACAAATCCAACCTCCAGTGTGAACAGTGAGACACTGCTTCATATGTACCCGCTGCCTTCTGGCTGTTAGAATGTTTGGTTGAAACTATAAGACTCAAACAATCACGTATCTGGGGACAAGATCACAAACTGTAGATATAAGGTTGAAAAGCCTCTTCTGGTGCATTTTTGGGTTGAAATCCTGGTGAGGTTATGACGAGAGACTGTTTATTTCCGCACCAACTCGCCTTGCCTTCACGTGTCAAACATGGTGGTCTGTCTTCAGGGAGCTTATCATGACTCATGACTGGGTGATTTTTTTTCTATGTTTATTTATTTATTTAGTGCTGTGTTATTCTGTATAGATGTAAGGTAAACTCTACACTTTTGACCAATTGTTGTGAATTCCATGTATTGTGTATGTTTTACGCGCGGCAAATCTTAGCTGTTCCTTCGCGTGCAACATTTTGGCTCATCATGACAGCAGAAACTAATTCTGTTCTTGCAATTTTTTGTGCCTGTGTGGAGAATTCGAGCAAAAGTTGGACAAAAGGAGGGAACCAAACCTGTTTCTATACGTTTTTTCCACAATATAGGACTTTTAAAAGCAGATAAGCAAGTAAAAAGGTATTTGGCATATGTGGAACATCATTTCAAGGCTGACCATTGTTGAAATGTTATGAAAACTATACAATGTTTGTATTTCTAAATGTCAAATTCAACTTAACCTAAACATCAGGACTAGCCTCGGCACTAGCATGATACTTCCTTTTCATGTAAAATAACTGGAAATGTAAAAATATGGAAAGGAAACTTTGAAATAAAATGTATAGACTGAGTTTTGTTTCAATGACAAGCAGGCAAAGCTTAGTTCAGCCTTTTGCAACACATTTTGCAAGTTGCAAAAAAAATGACTTCAAGGATTCTTTTCAGTAACTTCATCTGTAAAATAAATGTCGATTTTCAAATTTGTTACATTATTTGTCAGTGTTCTAAAACGCGATCAGAGAACATGTTGACAAAACTAGGCAGATTGGAGAGTTGGTGAGTTTGGTCGTTTGAAACTCTTACTGTAACAATCTTCAGCAGATAAGTTTGATAATGTTATGTGGGAGTAATTGCTACAGTGGAAATGTTACAACTTGTGACAAAAATATTCTTCTGTCCAAGTGACTACATAGTAAACACCATACAGTCAAAACATGTGGAGCTTCAATTCACTAATGTCCAAGTAGAGAAGAAGTTGTATCCAGACACAGAAAATGAGTGTAAACCTGCAGATTTGGCCTGTATTTAAAACAGTTAGTTTGAATAAAAGACGTTGACGTGAGGTAAGACGACAGGACGCGAGAAATCTGCCCTCTTTGTGTGCAAGCTCATTGTCAAGGTCAGGATGTGTCACGCAGTCTTCCTGCAGCAACTGTGCTCTCTCTGCGCCGCGAACAAAGGCCGAACGGACCCGGGTTACCCCGTAAACCCGCAATATGCCACTTTCTCTGCGGAATCATATCTTACATTGCATATGAGCTGGGGTTTCTGTGACAATTTTACTGTTTCTGCTGAACTTGGACGTGAAATGGTGCGATAGTTGTCGCCGCGCAGTGGCGCATGTTCTGTTACAAAATGTCTGCATCTTCACTACAGACTGCAAACAGCATGTTATGACTAGTAAAGTACCCAAACAGCCGTATCTTCTAATAGACTTGTTTCTTTGCATCTTATATTTTTCTGCTTTAGAAAAGAAAGTGTTAAGTGTCCGTTTTAGCAAACAGGTGCCAGTATATCCGGACAGCTCCACTGGCAGAAGCTGGCTTGTTTACGGTTAGACCTCATCTCTTCCACAGACCAATACTCTGGATCATCACAACTACACAGGTCACTCTTACACCTTCTTTATGTCTTCAAACAAACTTCCAGAAACGCCAAGTCAAGATGTACAACCTTGGCATTGGTGAGTTTCTTCTGGCTTGAGTATATAAGCAGCACTGATATGGAGAGATTTTCACAATGGCGATACACACTTTGGCACAGCCACCCAAACTACAGTGTACAGTATTACAGCAGCAAATACTACACACCGATTTGTATTTCCCACTGTTCTGTGGTTTTCGGTTGGGGGACGAGTGAGTGGATTAAAGTTTGGCTGTTGTTCGGGACACGATGATGTGTTTTTTGTGGTTTTCTGCCGTCGTTTCACGGATGGGGAGGAGGTAAAAGACAGCGACCACAATTGTAGTTCAAGTTCACCCAGCATGTTTGTGGCACGCTGCTATGCAGAGTAGGGTTATAACGTACATCTGAACACCTACTGTAGCAACATCGCCTCCTACATACATACTGTACCCCCCCGATAGACGTATGGATGTTCTTCTGAACTCTATGAAAGATATTTGAAGAATATGGTACTTTACTTGTGATGTTTTGCATGCTTAGTGTCCCCTGAATGTAGATATGTCGCTGTGTATCGTCAATGGTACCACAATGCACATATACTGCTGGATTTGTATTTGCTGCACAAACATTTTTTGCTGGTTCCTTACAGGAAAACATACATCATAGAAACATTTTGTCGTGGTATTTTGTGGCTTTGAGGGTGCATTTTCAGATTCCGATCTAATTTTGCATGTGAACTTGACTTTGGGCCGTGCAGTGTCGACGCGATCAAACAAAGAACAACGTTACGCAGGTCGGTGAAAACAACAAAAGGAACGTTTTATGTCCTCTGGTTTCCCACTAAATCCTTATTTCATAACCTTTTTCCTGAAAAAATGTCTTATCGATGATAGAAGCAACTTTTCCCAAGTTCAAGGTTTTGACTATTTTCCTTATATCCGAAAACTAGAATTAAAGGAGGTTCGTAAATACGAGGGAGACATGTTCACAGATGGAACGGTTTGCGGGTTCAAACCCTCACATGCAGCGTTCAAAACTCCATCATTACAGAAAATTCCTACCTTACTTTGAGAAAATTTCCTTTGCATATCATGTAGTATCTTATGGCAGTTTTACTATCAAGTCAAATTAGCTGAAAAGCAGCAGGGATTTTATATTTTAAGCCTTTTACTTACATGAGGAAAGCTGTGGTCAGTTTACCATCCTCTGTTCGGAACAAATCTCATGATCTGAGTATTGTATCATTTTTGTTGATGGACAGATGGTTCAATGTCGATGTCTGGAACTATATCGTGTGTCAGAGATATATTATTCAATTTCCTTTGCTAGTTGTTTTTCTCCAGTTTTTCTTGATGTTATATCAGCATCTGTACTGCGTATAGAAGTAAGCCAAGGAATGATTTTTTTACGATTGTTCTGGAAACAAAACTGCATGATGTTCACCAGAACGCACGTTTCTCTTACTTTCTGGCCTTGTTCGGAGATGATGGAGACTTCAAGTCCACATCACAAAAAGATAACGTCATTTCGGCAGATTTAAGTTGACCAAACGTCTCTAGTAACAGTAGTGGTAACGAACGGTAGGTCTATTGTGTTGCTGTAGACACTCTAGTGTTGCTCTACAACGACTGCAAATAGACCAGTATTTGGTGAAAATCTACTTCAACTCAATCTCTCATACCCAATCCACAACCTTTTTAACTACTAGAATGTAGAGTTGTAGACAGTTACAGAGTTCATTCTACAGTCTCTGGATAAAAGCTATCAGGACCGTGGCTGCTGGAATGGAATGGAAACCGTCCCTTTAGCAACAATTACGATCCCCTAATGCTGCCTGTGTATGAAGCTCTAAGTGAAAATTGGCTGTCATGTTAGCACTGTATACCAGTATGGACTGAAAGCGGAAAAACAGAATGAAGGCAGTTTACATATCTGTACAGTTGGCACTAGATGTCTGGCCAGCTCGGACTTTGGCTGATACGGTTTTTGTTCGTCCTCAACTTGTCCCACTGCGACAACAGCGTTCTTATGTCAGACGTTGTCTTTTCTGTTAAATCCCTACCATGGTTGTTCATGTTAGAACAATGAGTAAATCTACAGTTGACGACTTTAAAAGTGATACTTGTAAAATGTAAAAATACTTGTGTTGATGTCTTATACACATTGTAGTTAAGGCCTGGCTTCTTCGTGTGGTTTCTACGACTCTTGTCATGAAGTTAGACCCATATACAACGCCAAACGTTCCTCTAAAATATGGATACTGTGTGGGTTTCTATTTTGAAACAATTGCTGATCCATCTTTTCATTATTTCTGAGCTTTAGTATGAAACAGATGTAAATTGTGTGGACAGAAAGAAGCACGTAAGAGGAGGAGAAATGCGCTCACGTGGACAACATCATCACCTACAAAGGAAAAAAATCTTACATGGATCCCCAACTGTCGCCATGTTCTATCCTTCTTTTTTGGCATTATGTATTTTGAAATGAAATGTATTTTTATTTAGAATGTGTGATGTACTGTTCGTAGGAAAACAGGCCTATAACATAACTGTTTGTCTTTTGTAAATATACAGACGTTTGGCAGTTTAAACGGCATGTACAGAGTCTGTTTCAATTATGGCACACCCTGTCCAAAGCCAACATTTCCATGGAGTCGCAGTTGGTATCGTTTGAGAAAGTACACCATACATGACAGTGAACTTGAGAACACACTTCCCTTACCTGCTATATCTACTGCAGCACTTTGTTGGGTGTTGAGAGGACCGTTATACCATACGGGGGTCCTAGCAGCTTCTTGGGTTCCGCTCCTGTCGAAAGAAGTCTGAGGTCACATCAGATTCAAATGTGAATGTTTTTTACTCCGTACCGTTTTAAGTTGGAAACAGCTGCAATGTAGAACATCACCTCCCTAAGTGTACCTCGAAAAATGCCCTTTCTCCTCCCAGTCTGTTTGTTCTTAAAATATTTCTGACCTTCTTTTTAACAATCTTTGGAAACATTTTCGACTCAGCTATAGTACAGACTTGAAAACGAACTTCAGTAGCTTATGTATAAACAAGTTAGATAAACTAAAATCAAGGATACTTACTTATTTACGGTACTTGAGGGTAGTAGAAGTCAGCGGAGCCCTGTAAGAACACTGGAGAAAATCGGTTAAAATGCACCCCTTTTTGTCACCTAGTATATTTATGTGAACAGTGCTCTCATAAAAGGAACAGACTTACGCTCTATAATAAGACCCAGAATAATTCAATCATGTACGGTATAAAGCCAAAGGTCTATTAACTTAGATTCATTGGATCAGGCTTATGGCCGTCATATAAACAGATTTCAACATACCTTTTGAACAACTTTCTCCTCCACATAATCTCAGAAATTCTTCTGTTTTCTTCTCTGTGTTCCTGTTTTGCATCTATTTTTGTTTCCTGGTACTTATACTTGTATTTACTAAAAGTAAACAATGTCAGTATCATAAGAAATTTTCCTTCTCAGCAATTATACCGACAAAATTTGAAGGTATATCTAAAATCACAACTGGGTGTATACGGATTGCTGGTACAGGCTGTACACAGGGTACCAGTATGTGCCGTACACAGTAGTCTGCCCACAGCTGTCTCTCCTGGCCACATTATGACGTCTCTAGGCAATCAGTTCTTCAAGATAAGTTCTGTTGAAGCTTGTTTTATAATGTCCCTGGCAAGCCAACTGATATCGCTGTCAAAATTAATCACTGAGGATAGAAACTAACATGCCTACTAGGTGCATTCTACCAGGTTTTGCACAGAAAAATATAAACGCTTATAAAGGTAAATGTTAAAAATGTTTTTTTTTTAAATACTGACCAATGGCCACAAAATTTCATTTTTGAAACTAGCTTGTTTAAGAGTAGGAGTAGACTATGACTGAAACATCCTAGTAAACACGAACATCCAAAAATATCAGCACAGAACTGTTTTTGGTTTTGCTAATTGCAATGAAGACTGAAGTCGTTCGGATAATGTAAGTGTAATATCTTGGATCATATATTTGTTAAGATAATGGTCTGAACTTAGAAATTAGAACCAGCACATAGTACAAATCTCTAAGGTGATGCCACATTTAACAAATCCTGTCTAAACAGCTTTAAGACTCACTTTTACTTGGTCTTATATTTTTATTCCTTAGTTGTCTCTGATTTCAAATTTAGATATAAATACATTTCCAACAGTCAACATTTTGCAGTTTGGGCATCCGTTTATATATTGAAGAAAGCAGTAAACAAAGAAGTGAGTAAAAAGCAAAATTGCCTGTCAGAAAAATTTGGGTTATTTGTTGAGAAAAAGACGTATCGGATCGAGGACAGATTGGGGAGGGGTTACAATGTTGACATGACATTATCTTTTGGTTCAGTTTGCTCAGCTAGAATTTTATGATTCCATAGGGTAGAAAAAAAAGAGACCATACATTGCATAGCTGTCAATATAAAGAACAGAAATGCCTACATTGCCCACATTTTACTTTAAATGTGTTTGTAGCAACGTTATGAATAACCGGTACACACTGTTGGTATAATCTTGACAGAAAAATAAAATACAGAATATGAGAATATGAGAATACATGCATCAGCTACATGCCTACATTGAATGTAGTATAGGTATGTTCTCTAAGTCTAGTTATGGAAAGTATAAAGTATTGTAAAGCCTACACACTGTGATACAGTTGTTTATAAACAAGGTAATATACATAGCATGGCTTGAAACTTTGGTTTAATTGCTCTTAACTCCATTTCAATAAATACATAGTAGTATCTACACATTTTACCCTGCTAGAACGGTGAAAGTTTGGGTTAAACGTTACAATATTATGTTTAAACGTATATAGCTGTGCGTAGACAGTCGACAATAGGAACAAAACCCAATCGTGTGTATATAAGCAAACTCAGGACGACATACACTGTAGATTGTGTCACAATATCACAGCCATCCTTTCCAACCCCTTCGGAGAAATGAGGACCTTACTGATAGAGGTGACATGTCCTGTTTCCAAAGTTTACTAGTGGAAAGGAAAGCACAAGATGTCAACCAGATAGCGAACTTTGAATGATCTACTGTGATGGAATTTCGAAACTTACACCAACAAAAACGTACCAAGAAAAGAAAGTTGTCAGCCGAAAATGTACATACGTTTGTGTTTTGTGTTTGTGATTTGTAATGTAGATGGCAAATATGAAGTGGTAGCCTTTGCCTACCCAAGGTGGTTCAATTCGTTGGTCAATCCACAAACCATATAACATCCTACCGGGCAATATTGAAGGCACCACTTGTCCATCTGACTGGACGTTTTAGTTACTTTTTATGTACAAGATAAACCGTCTTTTGGGCCAGGCAGTAGCATATTATTCCAACGCAACTCACCAAATAATGGAAAAGAAATAATACAATAAAGTCTTATTTGACTAGATAGAACAAAAACATCTTTTAGCAACGAAAACAACACACAGACTGCCAGATGCGATGAAATACAAGGCGCAGGAAAATATAATCACTCTGGATTCATGAACAACAAAATATCAGGTGATGAAGTGTACGTCTGTAAAGATGAACCTACTTGTAAATGGTTGTTAATAGTCTATCAGTCCATACGAAATGCTTGTATCATACCTTCCCAACAAGTGGGGCCGACGAAAGTAGGCAATGCTTTTCTAAAAACGATTCGTATCACAAATGGAAGGTTCTCTATTAAAAACTTGTAAAGAAACATGTATAGGGTGATGACATAGTAGCAGTGTCAGGTTTTTTTTTTGGGTGGCCGAAACCGACACTTCTAAAACTTAAACGGGCGAGAAATATAATCAGAATGGACACATCTTCACAACTAGCGCTTGCCATCTTGTTTACAGTAGCCGTACTTTCAGACAGGATAGTACCGAAAGAAAATAAGCACAAAACAACAACAACATGGCCTTGCAGTACATTGTATATAGCTGTGTGATCCATACACAACGACAGGACGTATGACACATTCAGAAGTTGATGTGATTACTAATAGGTTCATGATCATGGCTCTCCAGGATGCCCTATAACATTAATTGGTTGGTCAGTAATATGCGGTTTTCTGACCGCCAAACCACGGTCGTTGCTCAACACAGGATACAAGCCACTAAATGTGACATCTTGCTATTTGTATCTTTTGTAGCATACTTTAAAATGTGTCAAGAAATGTAAATACAGTATTACCATCTAGCGTACTGTTAAGGTCATTTTAAGTAAATGTGGTATGTATATATCTACAGTAGTTGGGTAGTATGAAAGTTAGTTCATATAAACCTATGTTTCTCTCTTATATATGTATGCATTTTTCAGCTCAAATATTACGTGAACATTCCATTGTAGAACTAGCACCACGGGTTGAATGTGGTGTTGAAAATAATGTTTTTTCTTGGGTTGGCTGTAACAAGGCATACGTGCCTAAATAAGGTGATGATCTCATTTCTAAATATGCTCTAAATATTTGGTTTTGTTTTCATTCATCTACACATAAAACTAATTCACTGAGAGAAATATAGAAGGTTAGCGTAGCATTGTTGGACTAACTTGGGCATCGAAACAAAATCCTTCGTAAAATTCAATTGAGATAATTGATAATAATTTAATCCACAGCTAAAGTTAGATTCCGCCTACTCCTATAGCTCGTGACATACATCGCACACATTTTGTGTTAGTGTAATGTTGTCTAATTACCACAGCCAACATGAAAAATCTTTGAAAAGGTGAGAATTTGTTGCTGGCTTCAGGAGAGCAAACAAGTAGTGTATTGGGGTTAGTTTTGTTGTTGTTGTTATTGTTGTTGTTTTACCACACATTATCTACACATTTGTGTCTGTCCTGGTGCCTGTGGTTTACGTTTCAGTCCACTTTTAATTTGGTTCAATGTTTATCATGAAAGCTCCTGGAAGATAAGTAGCTTTTTAGGTTAAGGCCAATTTTCAAACATCGATACAAAATAGATTTACTTTATCGTTAACACCATTTACCCCCTGTTTACATGAAGTTGTAACAAAAGCCATTGGATATGATATCTGTTATGTTAGCTGAATTTCTGAGAACTGTGCGTACTGTTCGATACCAAAAAAGGTTTAATGTCGTGAGGAAAGAAGGAAGTGATGTTATGATACGAGGCTGCATTGAAAAGAACTAGTGTGCTCTGTTCACTTCACATGTTCACACGTATTGAAACCGAGTGTTAAATATGTCAAATTACCCTGTTGTGTTTCAAGTCGTAAGGCAACTGACCACGCAATACTATATACGAAAGGTTCAATATAGTTTTCAGAACCTTAAAATTTTACCGACGTTTGGCGGCCTATCTTCAGGGCAAATGCAGATAGGCCACTGAAACATCGGTAGAGAAAAAAATAAGGATGTACCTAAAAATACTGTGTTGAATTTATTTACTAACCTAATAAAACTATTGAAGTATATACGACAGATTTAAATAAATATTACTGGAGAATATTCCGGTTCCTGTCGCATCGGCATACAGGAATGTACGCGTTACTAAAGCTAAAAAAAGGGATGTATGTACGGGTATCTGTGGAGATTCTCAACCCAGTCGAGCTTGTTGAGTTTATCAGTGACATTGCACATGTAGAGAAAACAAGTTTTGATCAAGAAAAATTCCTGCGTGTGCTGACACAAAACTACAGCATTATTGGCAAGTATGTCATTGAAATGTAAAACTCACGGTCGTCTGGTACAACCCCAGGTAAAGCAGGTTTAGAAAAAACAGTGAATAAAAACAGTCTGCATAGATATATCTATTATTTCACAGACCCCCATTTCAACGATTGCTATCCAATGTAGTGCAAACGACAAATTATACAGCAGAAAAGAAAGTGAAAAGTATTGCTGTATTGATGTAAGCGCTATTATTCCAAAGCAGTGTTATGACTTTGCATCATTCTAGGAATGTTATTACTTTGTTTAGAAGCACGGGGATATGATTCACCACTAGCAACTGGCCAAACCTTGGTTCAATTTGAAGTTCCTGTAACTTCGTGACCAACTACATCTTTTCTGCCTTTAAAATGTTAACTTAAAGAACTCTCATCGTTCTTAATTCATTTTTTTAATGCCATGGTTGAATCATGTTGTGTTTTTTACTAAATATTCGGTGTATGGGTGTATTATCCAAAAACTCAAATTAGAAAAATTAATTTTTGTGACCAGTAGCCTACTAGAGAATATTCGGAGCTTGTGGATGTTATTGAACAAAACTGCGCAAGTACCAACTTATGATGCCGGACATTACATAGTTTGACAGCTTGGATGTGTAAGATAAACATACTTTTTCTCAATATAATAGTGTATTAATGGGCGACACAGAATGCCACTTAAGACCGTAGCAGTACACATTCATTTTTTGTGATTGTCAACACACACTATTTTCCATCTTTCGAGTACTCAAATTCGGAGAATTTGTACCAACTAGTCCCGAAAATGTTAGCCGCGCAAGCTTATTGTTTTTTCTGATACCACTAGCTCTGTTATTACGGCGAATTTACGGAAATAGAAACTGCCTTTAAAATGTTAAGGAAATTTCTACCGTGCTCAATTCGTTGTTTTTATTGTCTTTGTTAAATTATGCCGTGTTTTTAATCGTAACAAACATAGCCAAAACTTTTAGCGTACGTTTATTCCATGTCTGTGCAAACTCACTGGAAACGAAATGTTTGAAACTTGTAAACAACATACCGAAATTGCCGCCTCAAACCGGCGGGACCCATCGCGACTCGATCCCGCACGCCACGTTCTTGTAGCTCGGTGTCCTCGCTGACAATGTGCCCCACCAACGTTTGTAGTTTTCCGTTGCTTTTTTTGGTCATTTATAGGCGATAGGAAGTTGAAAAACGAAGATACGATTTCAGCGACAATGAAACGGCGTCTTGTGGAGCTTAAACTAGGTTTTGGTGAACTTTGCCCTTGTAGGTCATCAGGTTCAACTGATTCATCAACGATCAGCTGATCACTGCTTAATTTTCCCATACAAAACGATGTGGATGTGGTGCAGAACGACGTTCGTAAGGCTTCAGTATCTCTGTGGGACACAAACAGAACCAACAACCGCAAAGTGTTGCCAATTAATGTTTTTTCAGTCATATATGAAACTTCTAAAACTATATTGTCCAATATTGTAGCCGGATTATGTTTCAAAGTAACATTTTAAGTCGAGTACAATTAGCGATGGTTTTCGTTTACATAATCTGGGTTGTTCACAACACCGTCTATTCTGAAAAAAAGGAAAATGACTCGAACTTTTTTCATTTGGTTTTAGATATATTAAGTTTCAGCTACTTGTGCGTTTTATTAAATAACGTCAAAGGTTTTATCAGACCAGAGTTTAATGACAATAATTTTCATTTAAAAAGTTTTAAGCCAAGTTGTAGTTTTAGGAACAGCATCAACCTTAATTAACTTACCACCATCGAGGTTTGTGAGAGTTTATTATTAACCTAACTTTTGCTTTTAACCATCAAAAAGGATCACTCATTAACCCAAAAGTATTACTTGAGTAAAGGATTGTACAAAAAAGTGTCATTATGATATCGTTTAAGTGACTAACTAGTACACATACTGAGGGCAAAATTAGCAAGAAGAACGCGACAGAGAAGCACTGCGTAGTACAAGTTACAGACATGTATGTACAGAAACCGGTTCATGTCGCTTCTGCGCGGCTTGTGTTATAGTCTCGCGCTGTTACGCATGTCACGTACGGTGTATGCATGATGGTGCGCAACGTCATCGATAATAAACAGGGCGTGATAAAATTGTTTACAAACTTGTCCTGCAAGAAAAAAAAAACTGCCGCACCGCGTCGGAACGAAAACCGTCCATTCGAGCCAAACAGAGAACCGTCCTCTTGTCTAGACTCGCGAGAGTTTGCGTACCTTAAACGTCCAAGGACACGGTCGTAAGAAAATAGCAGCGACAGTACGAAATATTATTGACAAGCGAAAACAACAACTAATGAAAATACATGTTCCCGGCGGGTCATATCTCTTTTCACATGACCAAGACGGAACCACTGAGGAAAATGGGAGGGTGCTAGAACCGGTTTTGAAAACGTGCGCTTGGCGTGTTGGCATTTACGGTGTTCTGTCCCGTTCTAAATGTAAGATGTAAGAGCAGTGTATCCGTAGGTCAGTAGGGTTAGGTTATAACGATGGTAAGTCGGTACGAGGCGGCTGTGAGGTTGCCCGGAACATCCTTCCCTCCCCGCCGTACAGGTGGCCGCGCCCGGGCCTGGTGGGACCCGCGCTGCGGTTTGTGCGCATGCAGTTGCGCGGCTGCCGCCGGTCGGAAGGTACGTATCCCACCGGCAGGGCCACAAACTTTCCCGGGCCTTCCGTACGGGGGAACCCCTGCCCGCCACCGGATACACACGCGGAAAAAGCGGGTAAAACTACCAGGAAGTGTCGCACGTGTGTTGCAGGCAGCCGCGCCGGCCAGACCAGGGCGGGCTGGACCTATAACTGTACCATGCACGGGTTGAACCACATTGGGATTTTTTTTGGGTGTTTCCCTGCTTATTCCCACTCTCAGGTGACCGCCTCCGCTAGCCGGGAGGACAGACAAGGCCAGTAGGACCCATCCTTACGCACGACGAGCCCGGCAAAATGAACGCCAAGGCTGGGTAGGAATTAGGTCAGCTCACGCGAAACAATTTGCCCGCTGCCACCACGCATCCCGTAAACAACATTTGCGTTCACGTGTGCGCTGCGAGCCTGCCGGCAACCCGCGGCTGCCCGTACTACGTAATGCCGTCCCAGTAATATATGAGGTGACAGACACGCTGACCTCCCGGCTCCTAGCGCCGTGACCTCCACGGAAACAACCGGTTTTCCTCTCGATTGTCTCCAGTTTTGCCGTAAAATCCACACCTCTTGCAGAATATTAAAACTTTTCTCTGTTTTGTAGGTCGGAGAAGCGATGTTACGGGCGGCAGGATGGTCTGTAAACACACAGCGGAGTATCGACGCCACGCAGCACGCAGCCTGCTGACAGCGCCCTCTTCCGCACATGCCTTCTCCTCTGGGACGCGCAGGGAGCTTCTTCTCGGAGGATCTGCCGTCCGAAACCGGCCTAGTTCAGACTTGATGTGCAGACTCAGTGTCTTAAAGAAGAGATTCTCCTTGTGAGAACGTCACACCGACCTGACGCAGGGGCAACGCCCACTTGCTGTGGTACAACATTACGGATCACACAGCGGTACCGGCCACACACAGGCGTGGACTGTAGCTAGCTACACTACAGCCAGGTGCAGACAGGTGAAATCCACACGCAGGTGTCGCCAGGTGCAGGACATCGGCAGGCAGATGGAACAGGTGAGGAGGAATGATGAGGAGATAACAGGTGATGAGGAGGTTCTTCTGATGCAACGGGTCACAGCTAGGTCACGTCGGATCGTGGTAGAACACAACCTCAAGGTCTCTGATGGACACGACTGGAACATGACGTGATGGCGGGGTCTGCGGGGTTCTCCTGGCAAAGGGAAAGCTACAGACTGATCAGAGCCGTCCTAAACAGACCAGCCGGCTGTGCTGAACGTTCGCCGTGCCGGGCGCGACCTACAAACACCGCCCGAGGAAGTCTTACCTACTACAGCGTCTATAACAACAGCAAAGGGACGTTTATATGTCGGAATTCATGACTTGTGACTCCGGCGTCGCGTCAGTCTGATTCCGGGAAACTTGACCAACCCGTACCGACAGCAAAGGGATGTCGGTAGCAGAGGACAGGAAGACAGACGTCCCCGTCGCAAGGACGCCATGGGTATGTACACACTGTCACACCATTCCGCACAGTATCTTCTAATGCTTGGTGGTTAAGATAAAACCTAAGGCCGCACGACTTGTTTGTGTGAAGTGTAGAAGACTGACGTGTACTATTTACTAATTGTTATACATGTGAGAGATAGCTAATATTTGCTGCTTTGGGTAGCATTTCCTACGTTGATGGGTATCTCTTTGTTGGTAACGTAGGTAAACGTCTTTCTTCACAAACTGATTTTAAAATACAGTGCTCTAAAGCAAACTACTGGCACAAAAAATATAGGCCTAAGGGTAGATGTAACCTGCTGTAAGTCCAGTTGGTTCCCGGGTTGAATGGACGGACGGTAAACCGTACCGTTACTTCCGTGCCCTGTGCCGCGTACCGCGACGCTGTGCCTCCTAGCCCCCCTCCCCCCGTCTGGTCCAAAATTCTCATGTCGATGTATTTTCCCGCGGATATAACCAACCAGTGCCCTTTCTGCTGCAGATCTCGGCTAACTGCCGCTGTTTGTCCACAGAAGAGGCCAAACTCTGACGGTACGCTAGTCTTCTCTGTCTACAACTAAAACGCTCCTAACAATGCCGTATTACCGCTTCTTTACATCTTCCATTGAGATGCACTCAAAGGTGGAAGGGTGAGAGGAAAGTTACGTGTTCTCTGGGTAGATACTTACTGATGACGGTAGCAAGTGTCTCTCAGTTTATAGGTTGTTCTTTCTTCCTCACGTAATGTTTAACACTAGTAACTAAATTAAACATATTGAAACACGATACAACAAGATAATATTATATGATAATATGGCAGGATCACACCAATGCACATCATAATAGACGCGTTTTGACCCATAGATACGGTCTATGTTTTTTTTTTAAATTTTGGAACCCACAAATCCTATAGTTTATGACGAAGCAGCTACAGGCAGATGTCTATCAATATAATGATTATTGAAGTTTATTGAAATTTCTCAACCGAATGCTTATTGCATATCGTGCATAAAAAGAACAAACAATGGATACCAATATAGCATGTCACTATTCTAGTCCAAATGCTGACTCTAAATTCTAACCTCTTTGGTTTGACTTTTTTTCTGAAATGGTTGATTTGATTTGATTTGATTTAAACGGTGGAAGCTGAAAGATCCCAATTTCTTCTGCAATCTGTGGGTTCTGTGATGTTAAGAGGAGAGTACTTTTCTTTTTGTCTGTAAACGTGGGACAATTAAGATGGAGTTTTGTAACTTCTTTAGATAATAACATGTGTTCGCCTTTCTTAAATGCAGGATGTTGAGGAGAAACCCTCGGGAAGAAGGCCATCGGAGCCAGCTGGCAGGACTCCCAGTACCCGCTCTCAGCTGGCTACAGGTTGGAAACTTTAAATAATGTGATTCAAACTCTGTCCAAACTTTTAGCAACACGTAATTAATGAACTAAAGTGTCAAGTCAACTAAACGTGTGTTGGGCTCTAGTTACCTCCGATGAACGGCCGTGCTTGTTGAAGAATGAGGTGTCTTTATAAGTTGATGCTTGGAAATGGAAAGGTGTTAAAGAATTATGCGTTTAGTAAAGCAGTTGATTTAGTTAGGAAGGACTGATAAGGTAAAATGTTTCCACTGCATGTCTAGAAAACACCTGTGAAAGTTAGTGTCGTGGAGATTGAATTTAGTAAAACATATTGCCATTCCTTAAACCATCTCTCACTTTCTGGAAACTTTATTTCATTCCAAAGTTTCTGGAGTTTCCATCAGTAGTGCATGCGGTGAACTGTCTGACATTGCCCATCCTGTCATCCCGTGGTCCTGTGTGTGTGTCCTCCCTGTCCTTCTGTCCCTGACTCTGTCACATCCATCCATCGGTAATCCATGACTCATCCGATAGGGTTGATACAGTAAGTATTACCCAGGAGATCCTGCAGCGCAGGGTGGACTCGAGCTGGTGACAAGGTGGTGAACTAAAAATAACTTATCGATCCCAAGGCAGGTCTATAGTTATGGCTGTGATGTAGGTCCAGTGGCAAGTTTGTCAATGTGTGACAGAGAAAGGGCTATACATGTACTGTATGTTCATCTGTTTACAGAAGTTAGGAAGTAGTAGAGTATCAGGCAATAGTAAGCATGAAATTGTTCTGCTAGTGCTCTGTAAAATCCGGCATGCAGAACGTAACTTGGAACCGACAATAATGAGTTTGCCCTCTAACTTTCATAATTTCAAAATCAAATGGGCATGTGAGCTTCTTTCTCTAAACCTAAGCACCCTGAAAACAGCGATGCTAACCTGTTTACTTTATTCTTTACCTTTTGTTTTGTAAAATAAACCACCTTGGTGAAACCAAATACTTTGAAACAGTTAGAACTCATCAATCTACGGACGAAATAAGAAATCAGAGTATACTCCTGCCCTCAGTACATTTGCTATATTAAGTATAGAATATGAATACATATTGCATGTAGAGCAGCAGGGAAAGTGTGAGAAAGTCTCCTGTCCTGAGATGTAGTCTAGTCCCCTGTCACTGCGGGGTTAACTCCCTCCTGACACCCTCTAACCACGTCAGTCGGTCAGAGGTCACCGTACAGTCGCGCTGATGACGCGTAGGAGTTAAATATAGCACAGACAGGCTGCTGCTGTAGGTTGTCAGAGGCGGTTAATAGTGTTAAATCTTACCTGAGTAAGATACAGATTAGCGTTAGTGACAGGGAGAAGCGACAGGACTGGGGGTTAGAACACCACGCTGAGTCAACCAGCGGTAATAAACTACCGTAAACTATGATTGACACTGATGTTCTGCACCCTTGTGTAGGTACAGCTGTACAGGCTTCTCGTACCTGTTATCTGTCTAGGTATGAAGCCAGGTCATACGTCTTTGCACATAGGCAGGTGATAAGTCTTTTCAAGAGTCTTCAAGTACACATGGCTAGCTAACATGTCACATAGTTGGGGAAAGGATGAGTAGATATATACGGAATTCACGGGAAACTGAGGGAAATGTTGCAGCCACTACGAGCCGAGCCATGTGACCGTGGGCTGGGTGCTGTCTTTGGTTATCTAGCTGTATGAGAGTCTTCTGTCACCATAAAGCTAGGTAACCAAAACAACAACCACTCCCCTAGCAACCAGAGGACAACAACAACAACTCCCCTAGCAACCAACCAGAGGACAACAACAACAACCATCCCCCTAGCAGCCAGAGGACAACAACAACAACAACTCCCCTAGCAACCAACCAGAGGACAACAACAACCATCCCCCTCGCAGCCAGAGGGCAATAACAACAGCACCCAAAACCTTTCCAACCAGCTGGCAACATCTACTCTTCTACTAACCACGGAGCTACGAAGAAGCACGCAAGGACTCACCACAAACGTTCAGTGACATCGTGAACATCTAAGCTAAGACACTTGTGTGAAGTGTTCCGGGATCGTAGCTTCTAGAAGCAGAAGAAAACATAGACCGTGTGGAGTGCACATGTAGGGTTAGCTTCAGGCATCAAAACTGCATGAAACATGTACATAGGCCCTAGTACGACAATAGGAAGCTTAGCTTAAAGCACGAAAGCTGCACCAAACAGACCTTAGTACGGAGTTTAGTTTTAAGCTTCTGAATTTCACCAGCTGGACCCTGCTGTGCAGAGCTGGGTGAACAGATTTAGACCTCTGTGCAGCAGCAAACATGGAACCTCGTGTTGGCTACAGGAAGCTTGATTGTAGACCTCAAAGATTGACAAGACTCAAGAGCTTTAGACCTCTATATTGAAGAAAAGCTAGAACCTACCTGTGAGTAAAGCGAGAATAGCATTAGAAAACTAACCTGCACCAAGCCTGGACCCTAGTGAAGAGTATATGGATGAAATTACACAGCTCACCTGTACCAAACCTACATGTAGACGCTGGTATGGACTATAGCGAGGTTATTAATGTCTTCCACTGCAGCACACTGGAGGTCATGGTGGGACCAAAATAGTAGGCGTCTCTCGGGAGACTAGAGCTCTTTAAGCAGCGTGGAAGCAGAGGCATTATTCTGTACTTTCTTACAGCACGCAGTCTTTGAGATATCCATATGGAAATAACGACATTTATCTGCTAGTAGATATCAGTTAGCCTAAAATTACAGTGACTACTACAGTTCAGAATTCCCATACATCATTACACGGACCCCACACTATGTCTGATATAGCTGATATCTGCTACAATCGCCAGTTTCTCGGCTTCGGTTGGATATTAACCACTCGGCAACAGCGGCAGATACAACACAGTTTCCAAAGCTGTGAATTGATGTCAGGGAGGAAGCTCCACTATCTATATCCTAACAATAAATGTAGTTTATGTAGGCGACAATGGCAGGATGAAGTGGGGATTAAATCGGCGGCTATAAATCCTTTTGTGGGGCTACAGCAGAGGCCCTCGCGTCCTTTTGTACAAGGTCCTCTTTATTTTCTTATTAAATCATCGGTATGAAGGGATGGTGTATATTTTCCCCATGACAAATTGAGCTGCGGGAAAATGATCTTTAAATATGCTGACCTTAATATGTCTTTAAAAGATGAAATACAGACGATGTTTTTACCTCTCAATATGACACAATTGCCTGGTATATTACTCCGTTTTCTTGCCCATAGGCTGCTAAAAGTCTTCATATTTTCCTTTTCTGTGGATTTCACAGATTTGTGTGTTTGTGAAATAATCTGTTTTATATCGGGACTGATCAGGTTCAGCACTGTGGGCTGAAACACACTTTATTCACTTGAAGTATCTGTGAAGAGTAGAGGTCGTTTTGTCGCTTAATGTCAGGCTGGATCATGCAGCACGGATGTACAGTATATGTTTATAACTTGTTTTGTTGCATTTGCATTCGAATATTTGATGAAATCTTTCGTGTGAAAAGCATTCGACAGTCCATTCCCTGTACAGACTGTTGGACCTGTTGTCTGCATCATTCTCTTCCTGCCTGTAACTTCGTGACACCACCAGTAGTTCTTAACTTCCATCTCATACTGTACTAGGATATCAGGAAGATTGTATTGTGCATTAGTCGCTCTCCTTGCCTTGCTTACCCCCATAGACCGCCTGCTTAATGCTGGAGAATGGATCCCTGCATTACTGTCCTCTTGCCCATATTACAGTATTGTGTGATGACAGGGGTGTGGTCCCCGACTCACAGTCTCTCCATCCATTCCCTGTAATCCCCGCCACTAACCTCGCCACCACCTCCCATAGTCCTGTAAGTACGCACCTGTTTTCTATGTGTGATTACCTATCGTCTATCCATCACATACTAATCTCCACGTCCCCACTGACGCGAAATTCCTAGCCATACTCAGACGATACCTCCTAAACCCTCCATTTTGTTTCGTTCTAGGTCAAAGGTCGCCATTACGCCATGGGCAGCAGAAGGACACAAAGACGTCGGCCACTTTGCGTAGCTTAGAATATTACTGTCTTCTGCGGCCGCCGGGCTTTTAGGTGAGATGGATATCTGGCCCCTGTGCCGACTGCCCGCGCGGACTCCCGACATTTTTCAGAGACATTGAGACACACAGTAGACAGGGCAGGGAGCCGAGGTCTTACTCGCCCTCTCAGGCAGGCGTTCTCCCAGGAGCAGCGGCAGACACGGCGGTGCCGGACCGGAGGAGAGTCAAAGGGAGGCCATCTTTGGATGGCTACATGGTGCTGGGGCTGGGCGGGAACGATAAAGCCAAACACAAGGCCACAACGAACACTCAAACCACAGCTGTATGCAAACTACACTACAAACATCGCTGATGTACATAGCCGTGGGGGAGGGGGGCACCACGGTGCATCTTAAACAGCACAGAGATATGGCCGAACCAATTGTTGGACAGGGTCCATCCCTGTTCCCTCTCCCTGACCAGGGAATGGACTGTGGAGCTTCTGGACACTCCTGACGGCTAGTTCATCAGGGGCCGAAGATGGAGCACTTTAATCTAGTGATGACGGATTACTGGACTGCCTGTAGGATTTTTATATACGACTCGGAGAAGATGAGTTCTTGTAAGATAGGCATCATGATGTTACCATGTAGTGGAATCGATCATCAAGATTCGATCGGAAGTGTGGGGTCAGATTGGAATACGGCGTGTGCAGGCTTCATGTCCAGTGCCGGGGGAAATGACGGTCAGGACTCATCAGTGTGAGGGAACGTCCCAGCCCGTGGGGACGGCACCCGCGAACTTCCCGCCCGAACTTTGCCGTGAGTCATGCGGCAGGGTTCAGAGAGTTTCGTCCCGGGCTGCTACAGAGGGCACGTCACGCACACAGGCCGCTGATTTACCGGATTGTGGCAGGAAAATGGAGACTGTGCGACTCTTTTCATCTGCCATTACTGCGGCCACCACAAGTTCACCACAGGTCCGGCAGGAAGTCACCACGTTATGAACAGGACAATGGGAGGGTTAGGCTGTACTCACTGTACAACACTCGGGACGTTTATAACATAGCTTTATTGCAATTTCGTGCTCGTGGGCTAATTGCTAGTGAACAAGTGATAATATGCATGCATAAAGTGAGTGAGTATACATGTGAGACGACAGACAATGAGGATTACACTACGTTGTTGGTTGATAGTAAGATTCTATATCTGCGTTGCTAATGTGTGGCTTGAGGTCTTCTTTGGAATAACGTAATGTCTGTAATTTATCGATCTCGAAACACAACTGTAGATCTATAAGAACCCCTAAGAAAGTCTGCAAACCTCGACCACTGCATCATAGTACTACTGAATGTAACACACATTTCTTAATACATGTATATGTAGTATTAACATATATAGTATTAACAGTATAAAAACCTGTATTCACTATTATGAACCACATAGCTACCTTACGTGCGCATTTTGTGACATTACATCTAAGAGACAACCCCACAAACGCCTGCAATATGTAGCAATAGCTGCATATCGATTACTTCTATTAAGATATAAAGATGTTCCAACGCCTGTTTTGGGTAAAAATTGTAGAAAATCCTGTTCCTGATGTAATAAATGTAAAGGTTGAAACGAATGTAGTTTATTCTACATGTACGTGCCTTCGAACGAGTTTGGTTATGGTGGTACAAACGTAAAACAGCATATTGTAAACATGTATTCTGTGACTCTGTGGACTCGGATGTTGTGTAGAAATCGCTACATTACGACATGACTAATATGATAATTGCACCATAGAAGACCGCAACGTGTAGAGATTGTTTGGATCTGGTAATATTTGCTCCGACGTATGTCTTAAAGATCATTGGGGGGCGTGTAAGGAGGAAGGGGGGTTGATGGATTTTATTCTTCATACGATCGATTATCAGACACCGGCAGTTTTCGGTAGCTACATTTAGACATAGTTATAGTTCGCACTGTTCTTTCACCCACTGTAAGTACTGTAAGTAACGATTGGCTATATGTACGGTTACAGTTATAAACAGTCTCCAGTGACAATTCGGTGTGTTCTCTAACGTTAAGAAGATTGCAATGAGAAAGTAGAAAGTAGCAGAGCCTGTACCGTTTGCTAACATAAGAAGGCTGCTAAACAACTGTGGAAAATACCATAGCTTGTACATCTAAATTAAGAAGAATGTTATGAGAAGTTAGAATGTTTCGTTCTCTAACATTTGAAGAATGTCATGAGACAGTGGAATATAGCAGAATGTAGTTAGAAGAATGCTAGGAGATAGTGGAATATAGCAGAGTCCGGAGTCTGTAGTTATAAGAATGCTATGAGGAAGTGGAATGTAGCAGACCCTTTACCGCTAGCTAATGTACCGCTAGAAAGTGGGATGTAGGAGTCTGTAGTTAGAAGAATGCTATGAGAAAGTACCATAGTCTGTAGTTATGAGAAAGTGGAATATAGCAGAGTCTTTACTGTATCTAACGTTAGAAAATGCTATGTGAAAGTGGACTGTACCAGGCCCGTTACCGTTAACTAACGTTAACCTATAAGATTGCTATGAAAATTGGAATGTACCAGACCCGTTACCGTTACCCAACGTTAGAAGAATGCTATGAGAAAGTTTGCCACACAAAACATTGACCCTTCTCGACGGGGTCCCCGCGCAGTCTGTGCAGACTTCCTGCCATTGTTGTCCCAGATTAAGCATATCTAAAAGGGAACAATGTTAGAAGTATAGGCAGTACTATAAATGCGCAGGGGTCGTGAGAAAGGTAGGAGAAGTGTTCTGGTCTCCGAGATTTACAGGCAGGTCTCCCTGACTGGTCCGACCTGGCTCAGAACCGCTCATGACTACCAATGTTGCGTGTACGCAGAGATTTGATTAAGCTGATACCGAGAAATGGTTTAAAAAGTAATAAAACTTTGGGAAAGTTACTCCATCACTGGCTTTGTCCTGAATGTATGTAAGCCTTGTTTTTTGTGTCGGTGTGTGTAGGTTGTAGTGTTAAGTTTCATGCTATGAAACGCGTGGCCGGGAGGTTTGAGTTGGGTAATAAATTGTGGTCAAGTTCATCCTCAAACCTTCCTGAATATTTTGGAGAGTAAACCTTAGTATCTTCGCTTAGACGTTTATCATCAATCTAACAGCATGAAAAGTCAACATGACTCACAGTTACACTATAGGCTGATTAATTCTTACCCAAAATCTGTCAAAAACGATTATACAAATGCATCAAAAACTTGTTGTTGGAATGACACATAGACATCTAAGATTGCTACAGTTTTGATTCTTTGTTTTTATCTTCATTTCATATATTAATTTGCATCAGACACATGACCCATGTCCCAACAAACACTGATACAGAAATACATATGATACTTTGAAAAAAAAAGATACTTTAAAACTCGGAGAAAGTCAACCCCGATCCACGATGGAAATGGCAGAGTTTATGGCTCGTAAGCAGAAGTCATTTCTGCCCGGTCCCCAAATTGCGGCACGAAGTGTACCTCCGTTCGTGCACCGCCGTACGTCCCGCGATAAGATGGTATCAGGGCGCGGGGGAAGAGTCAAGACCGTAATGAATGGAGTGGATGTCACTGGTGCTAATATAGGCTGCTTACCCCCGGTATGGATGGACCGGGTTTAGATGTGTCACTCTGATAGCAGCGCAAATTCGTGTAGAACAAGGGATTTAGATCGATGTCAATTTTTCGCATGGATACAGCCAAATCCCCCCGAGGTTAACTCATCCTGGCCCCAAACTACACGTTAGTGCTTCCTTTTCCCTAAATCCGCAGCGCGGAGCAGTAAAATTGCACATAAAGCCAACTTTCTGTGAGAATACTTCACGAGATTGTGGGTCAGGCGTAAGCTGACCGACCTAGCGAGCTGACAAAGGAAAGTTAGCACCACATTCGGCACGCCACATAACCACCGCCGCCATCATCATCGACCACTTCCATTAAGAAGCCCCTTCCATGGTAACCTTAAACATGGCCGCTGCACAAGAAGGCCGTAATTTACGGCTAATCGCGGGGCTGGTGACAGGGGATGTGTACCTATGGCTGGTGCTGCCAGTGATCGATCACAGCAAAGTCAGCCCGGGGACGCTCCGAGGTGGATCTCCATTGTACAGGGGGGAGGACAACTCCGACACCAAGTCTGACAAATTGCGTCCCGAGAACCAGTCTAAATACTTTGCCAAACTGAATGAAGTTTAGTCGGAGTTGAATTGCTAATCGCCCGGCACCGTCCTGACCCCTTCACGGTTCAGGCCTGTCTCGCGCCCGTGCAGGAATCTGCTGACAGACCCGGGGCCGCGCCTGTGAAAAGTCAGACCTTTCTCTGACAGTCCCCCAGCCGCTAGGTCCACACAGTTTGTGCATTCACCCAACACAGGGGTAAGACACACGGAGCCTTGGGTGCGCAGACAGGCTATCAAAGTCAAGGCGAACAATGTGAAGTTTCTCGGCTTGAGTCCTGTGTAATATTTGTCGGGCCGCCGTGACAAATAGCCGGCGGGCAGACAATGGGAAGACCCGTCCTTACCTTGCACGTCACGTAGGAGGGCCGACCCGAGGTGGACTACTTTCAATCGTAGATTGAGGACCTAGCATGAATAGTGTACCTTGACCTTTGCAACGTGTACGAATTTTCTCAGAAATGAGCCACTTTCAATGAGCAGAAGTAGCGGTGCCGCCCGAGATCAGGCCGGTTCATGGGCATCTGTAGTGGCGCTCGGCTGACGGAAACTTCTGCCGTCTGTCCTCTGATTCCGACACGGTTCCACGAATACACACCTCAGCCGCCATCATACCGCATCATGGCGCACGTCGGGATTGTTTCTTGTCAAAATAAAGTCTGGTAATGAAGGGGGAAGTGTCCCGTCCGCCGTCAATGGACGAGAACACAGGCTGCATACAGACGAGCTTGTCTCCGAATGTCGTCCGGATCGTGACGCATGATTTAGTGCGATCGTCCAAACCGCCGCCCCAACAAACATTACACATAAGGTTCAACTGTAGAAGTCTACAGGTTCTCTAGTCTCAAGCGTCCATCGCCGAGTAGGCACCCTGTGGGATTAGCTCCCGAGTTTCTGTCTGTCAATGTTTTCTTACTCTGCCACATGATTCCAAACTTCTCCCGTTCAGTAGAAGAGCACTTTTTTTCAGATAACGAAGTACGTTGATGAGGCGAAAGTTTAAACAAAACGAAGCAGGAAGTTGTGATCCGGACCTGCAGTGTTGAGAAGGGAATGACGACGCTCCTATCCCGGGAGACCAGTTGTGGCGAAGCTTCACCCACTAACGGGGAAAAGAAAGCTACAGTCGTAAATCTCTGATGTTGAACCGGAACTGGGGAAAATTCTGGAGTGGAGAAAAGATGAGACGACGCAGTGATAACGTGACACCCTCCTGGCCGCACTGTGCCACACCCACCTCCACTCATACCATAACATCAGGTCAACCTCGGGTCAAAGGTAAGGTCAGGTCAAAGCTGGACTTCACGTTCAAGGTCCCGCTGCTGAAGGCTGTGTTTGCTTTGCTGGATGCAGAGTAGAATACATGGCCTTTCGGCAAGCGCAATGTGGAGGGACTGTTTCTGCCTGGTAAGTATTTCTTGCGTTTTCTTTTCACTGACATTTACTTTGCTTTGATATAATCATAATGTACTTATTTGTAATACGTGGCCTGTAATCATCTATCGTTAAAAAATTCTTCAGTAAAGGCAACTAGTAAAAGACAGTTAATAGACATTCTACAAGCAATGCAAAGCATAAAATTCCATAGTTAGCGTCTCTCAAAGGCTGCTTATTTTATGACTCGACTTTCCTTACAATTTTAGGGATGTGGATGAAACATACACAACTCTGAGCCTACTCTGATCATAAAAGTGCACAAGCTAAAGTAAACATAACTTTGAAGCACAAAATTATCAGATAAAAATCACCAACAACCTTGAATCATATTAAACTTGTTTTGTAAGGATTTTACCATTTTTTCTGTCAAAACAGAAATACTGTTACAACTGTTGCATTTCCCCTTGAACTGGAAACGACTTGAAAACTTCGTATGTGACTGAGTAATATTTTACGCCGAGTATTTGCCATGAAACAGTAGGAACCGTACGGCAGGAGAAATGTATTTTGTAACAGTTTGTTTTTAGAAGTTCATTTATTTATAGAACATTCTTGTCCCTTTTTTCGATCTACAAACTTTGTCATATACTCTTGGGGATTGCCCTTTATATTCTAATCTGATTCCGTACATACCTATAGGTTAGGAGACCCTACCAGATGAGGTACTCTATAAACACTTGTCGTAATATCGCGTTGAAAGGTTTGTGGGACATTTACACATTAACTCGTAATGAACATTTTCAAGACGAACGTTTGGCCCAAAAGCATCAGAGTTTGACCAGAGGCTGTCAGATAATAATTCTGTCCTCATTTATGGTCAAAAACAAGAAGGGATAAGAACTCAAAGTGATAAGAACTCAATGACAGTTCACAGAAAGGTACAAGAACTCAATGACAGTTTACAAAAATCTGCCACAGGAAGTAGAGTAGAGTAAATCTGCAACCATTCAATACAATCAGTACAGCAGAGATTTTCTCCTGGTATGGTACTGGTCAGTGGATCAGAACATGAGTTGTGTTTAATCTCTGTCATCAGTACATCCTGCCTTCATACAGCAAACAGTTTAGATCGTGCCTGTTTAGCCTGAAGTGAACTTGATGCCCAAGAAATATTATTTAAACAACCTCTAGTTGTTTTCCCAACATTACTTCATGTTCTTGCAACTCAACATGTATTATATTTTGTCGACCAGTAATTTTAGTTTTATTTTTGTTCTCTTTCCAGTTTATCAGCATTGACAAGTCAAAGCGACAGGTTAATATGTACTTACTTGATTACGAAACCTTATGATCTCAGAAAATCCAGGACAGAGGACAGTTGTGTCACGATGTGTTGCATCTCTGTAATATTTTCGCAGTTGCAAAATATAATAAACATAGAAAAGAATGCGTCATAACAGCCTATATGATACATATCATTTCTTCTTTTTACCGACAAAAAAAAAACGTACTATTTTCTCTTGACATTTAGTAAACCCATTTCCCATTGCAGTCAGTCTGTACGATGGTAGCTATCACATGAAGTCTTGTCTTCCAGAGATGGGGATTGACCTACTTTTTAAAGTTATGACGCAGAAAGCAATTAAGAAGTGGTTTGTCGGCTGGGACAGTTGGTAGGGGTGTAGAGCTGACCTCAATAACAGCGTTTGTGGCTGTATTTTTTTTTTGCTCCGTACCGTTGTACAGACCTTTCATGGTTTGATTATTGCATCTATAGGCTTGTACGGTCTTCACTTCTTAATAAAGGCAGAAGTCGGTCAGTTTTGTGAGAGCAAAGCTCTGTTTTTAGTAATTGGAAGTTGGATTGTAGTAAGAACAGTGGTGTGGTTTTGATATAAAATCTGACTATAATATAAAATAAAAGCTAATATAAAAGCTAGCTGGAAAGTATCAATTCTAATTATATATATTGTAGGAAGCTGCGGACATTTCATGGCAGCAAAGCGTTTTCTCTTTGTATTATATTCTGTTCGTCTTTGCTCATTTTTTTTTCATTTTTTTTTTCTTCTTTCGCAAATGTACATATTCGACCGCCTTTCCTGTAATGTCTCAGTTACAGTCACAGTTGTCTATACATTTTTATCCCAATGGCGTCCAAACCCGTAAAACCTTCAGTCATTTTCTCAACAGGGTATAGTTGGTTCTGTTCTGTGTAAGAACATGTTGGATGGTAATTTTTATTTACAAATACCAAGGACATTATGGACATCACAAGTTATAGACTAAAGAGTACTGAAGTTGTATTTTGCTTTGGAAAGGAGATGGAACAAGGAGTAACCAGTTGGTTATATATTTTTGCAAGCAAACTTCGTCTTGTAATTGCTTCATCATAAGTTTATCCCTTATATTTTTTTACTGTATGTTACATATATAGAAATGCCTTTATTCTTCAATGCACCAAACGTATCATATCTGACTATAATAACAGCTTGGTAAACGTTGTTACTTCTGTGTTGCTTCTACTAAGAGTAATGTAGAAAGGGGTTTCAGACAATAGCGTTTTGTGGAAGAGGCACACATGAATCGTATGAAAGGAAATGTAGCATTTGAAGACACTGTCAAACCTATCACACAGGGACTTATGCTCCTTTAAACCAGGCGTTCCCTTTATGACCACCATTATAAAATTACTCTTCTTGATAGCTGTTAATTTGAGGAGAACCGCAGATGCATTGTCCGGCTGACTACCGAAGAAAAGCGTGTTATTTTACCGTCAATTGCGACAGTTTACGACTCTCTGTGGATATGAGACTCTAGCATTATCTGACGTGTACACGGTGTATACATCTATCTGTCATTACTGGTCCATGAGGGTTAGATATTACAGAGAATTTCAAAATGCAGGTGACCCAATACATTGCAAAATACGTGAACCACTGTACAGCATACTCTTCTTAGAATTTACTACAGTAACTGCTTTGCTCTATCTTATTTCATTTTACTGTGGATAGTCTACAGTCAATAGCATACAGCAGTTGTGTAAAGAAGGCATGGTCTTAACAGAATACATATTAACTCAAAGTATAACGTTATATTTTTGCTATATGATAATCTAGCATCGCTACAAAATATAGCCTACATTTATACAGTAGTTCCACATGTTGTAGTGTATATATATCTAGCACAGACAATGCTGTGGCAGATGTTTGAGGTGATAACCTCAGTCAACAGCACAACTGCACCCAGTGGTCCAAGCCTGCGTGAGTTTGTTGACTACCATACAGTAAGTATTACTACAATAACCTTCAAGAACATTGTAAAGTCGCTAAGGTCTGGGATGACTATATGAGACCATTGTCCTGTTGTTTTCTGTCAAACCATTTTGCGAATGTTCATCTTATGATGGCGCCCAGTTTAGATACATAAATATACATATTCTCTGGCCCCCAAATCCTTCCTTTTGGCGCTTTAGCTTAATTGTAATGATAGTAACAAGTATAAAAGTATTTTGGGAAGCAGAAAAAAAAAGAGGATTTTTGTTGACTCTGATCTGTACAGGTAAAGACGGTCATTATGGGTGGTAAAACTACACATATTACTATCACAATCTATGATGTAGCGGAGTGCGAGGCAGCTTATTATCTTTACAGCAATTTTGTTAAAATTCCTTATCTTTGAAAGATGCTGCTGAAACTTCAAACTCAGCAGACTTCCCTAAACACAGAAATGCGAGAGGTTTTATATTTGCAGGGAAGATTGAGCAGGTTTTGGCAGCACAAAGACATAGATTCCGCCGATAACCAAACAAACATGGCGGCGGGTCAGGCGGCTGTCACCAACTAACTCGGGCTTCCCTGAACCTCCAAACTCAGCAGCATTTTCCAGCGTATATTATGTGGTACCGATTGTCGAAACTAATAAAAAAATATTTTACAACACGTTAGTCTTTATGTAAGTCGTTCCATTATTTGTTGAAATAATGTTATATTTTGGTGAGTTGGGAAACTCAGTATTTGGCCTTCTCAACAATTTCATACCTGAAAACGTCTACTACAGATAAAACACATTTATCTAGAGCTGTGCTCATGAACTTGTCGACACAACATAAACTCATAGACAAGATTAGAAGGTATACATATATGTACACAATCTGTACATGTGTGGGCATATCATAGCTCTTCGTGATGACATTTTTTCAACATTTTTCTCAAAGACTTGAACTTGAAATTTACAATGATATGTAACGTACCGTATACTGTATACTGTATATGTGGTTGGCATTCCTTCGTCGCGCAGAACTATGCATAAGTATAGATTGTACACAGTGTACCTATTGTTTTTAAATTTCAAATGTTTCAGTCTGTTTAAAGTCTGTTTTTCTCCCCGTATTGTAAACCTTTCTCAAGTTCCTATCTTCAAAGTCTTCTGATTGTTGCAAGTGTCTGTAGTGTCTCGTGTGTTGCACCGTATATATATAAAACTCTATACGATATTGCATCACATCATATCAATATCCTTGTCTATCTTTCCTCTTTTTTATTTTTGTTATTCTATTTTCTCTGCATCACTGTTTCTGTTACTCTCAAACAAAACGACCCTGTAATAAAAAGAAAATTACAACGAGGAAGGAGGCTAGTTTTGCAGAAATGTAGCTTTTATATAGATATTATACACGCACATGTATGTGTTCTTCAGGAGTTACGGCAGGAATTTCAGTCTTCCTATATCTGGTATATTTTATATGTATTTTGTAGATATGAGATGTCCTTAGGCATGGCTAGAAAGGAAAAGTAACTTTTAATTTTCTTTATCAACATGGAACTTGGCCGAAAACCTGCCAAAGGATTGAGACTATTTCTTTTTTGTGTGCTGACCAACAAAAATTCTCCCAAATTGTAACCAGGCACGTGAACCAGGATATTTGGAGGTATGATCTTTGCAAGTATTCCTTTAGCTTCTTTGAAGACAATAATTTATTATTTGATCCATTTTATGTAGATACACAACGTATTCTTTGGATATTGTGAAAGATGCAGTATATGTGTGTATACCTGATAGTGCATACATGTAGGTCCTTCAAATACCTTCTCCACTCATTGGCCAGACATGTGAATTGATAGGGATTGACCGTTACATTTAACCGTTACCTACAAAAACAGATTGTACATTTTTATACTGTCCTAAAGCCGTTGAATTCATATCTCTTTTTACGATGATTGCTTACAACTTAAAAAGGCGCGCCCAGTGGTTTGATTTATACTTACAGCGAGTGCATGGCAAGAAATAAGTATATTTGAAGGTTTTAAAGGTGTTGCTCCTTTTGTTATATCACATCAGTGATATCCTTTTTTGTTTGTATCTTTAAATGTATGAAAGTTGAATTGTATAGATACAAACGCGAACTTGCAGTTCAATATACTTGAGTCGTTGACCTTGTACTCACACTTACAGCTTAGAAGAATTTTGTGGGGTTTTTTAACGGACAGTACTTCGCCTTGCACTAGCTTGCATGACTATGCATACTGTTTGTCGATTTTAACGCTTTTGTGTCAACAGTATGTAAAGCCTTTTGCGCTAACCACAACCGATAGAATAACATGAATCATAAAGTCAGGCTCTCACATACTATATATATGTGTCATGAATGTTGATATAAAAGTAGAACTCGACATGCAATGATTTTGTTGTGTCACTTTGACAGATAATCTCCGTATTGGAAATTAAATGGAACTTGCTTAGAACCTAAAATATGCCAGTAGTGTTGACCATTGAAAAAAGCCTATGGTTTGTTTTAGGCGACGTCAAATAAAGTATACAATTCTTATGAAGAAATACCTGCTACAGTGTCTTTACATCTATTACAAATATGACACCAAATGTTTCACGTCGAAGCGAACAAAGAAGGAAGACACAAATGTTGACTTTTAGTATTAGCAAACTGTACACCATGGTTCACACAATGTTGACTATTACCATTGGTGACGGTATATGCGAAGTTAACACAAAGAGACGAAACTACCAGTAACGGGGTAAGTATCAACTGCAGGATTGCATGCACATTTTTTTTGTTATGGTCTCAACATTTATCAACGTTTCGCCTTTCCTATGGTATTGTCCAATTTTCACATTTCTTTATCATTCCCAAACAAGTCCAGTAGTCATCATGGCAATTTATGAAATATCTTGAGAATTTTCTGTTTCTAAAGAAGGAGAAAAACTGAATAAACCTGCCCAAACTTGCGTGTCGGTGTGCAGGACCAGACTTCATTGCATTTCTAGACTCTCTTGGTACCCACACCTTTTGGAATGATTTGTTGTACGGAAAGGCAAAAGAACAGATAGAATATCGGCGCGTGACAGTTCATTTGTGTTTGTTAGGTTAACATAGTACAGTGGTACAGCAGATACAATATTGTAGTTCTTTAACGTTAGGCTCAGACGAAAGAACTATTTTGTCGTGTCGCTACAACAGATGTACTTTAACCCACGGTTACCCCCATATGACTGTAGCAAAATATTATAGATTCAGTGAGTTCAATTTAACGATTTATTTCGTATTCAATTTCGTAGTTTGTCCTCATGAAAGTCGCGGTACTTTTTGTTTCTACAATAAAACCTCTCTTATAACGTTGTAGTCCTTTAACATTAGGCTAAGACTAAAGAACAATTTTTCTGTATCGTGTAGTTTATCAGAAGAGAACAAATCAAGTATCCCACAAGGAACTATAGACCGTAGAAAACGGACATATGAGGTGTAAAGTGTTGGAAATCATTTTATGTTTAATATCATGGCAACTTTATGTGCTGATTTTAAGTTCGTGGTAAATAGGAACTTAAAATAAGATACAAATAGGCAAGCATTTACCACTGTACTTTTCAGTACAATGACCATTCCAAAGCAGAGTCAAAGTACAGAGCACACTGCAGGTCCCGAAAGCTATAATATCATAACAACTTCTGTGCACATGGCTATCGACATCCTGTAGCAAAGCAAACCTTGATGGAAAGAAAATCTGATTGAGAAATCCAATGCAATGATGTCGCTTCCACGTCTGACACTATGTAACATGAAAACAAAGTAGAAGGTGCTTTTGTTGTACCCAAATATGCATTATGCTTCTTCATCTTTGATATTTGAATCATGTTGTGTCTGGCAGCGGAATTTTTTGCACTTTTTTTTAGCTATGGTGCCCATTGTACAAAAGAATGATTATAACAAATAAGGTATTATGTAAAAGGAAAAATATACAAGCTTTCCATAACTCATAATGCTAATCATTAAAAAACGACGGACATATGACCAGAGGAAATTTTGGCCCTTCCTTCCATGACTTACTCACTTAGTAGCTCTTGTGCTCAACCCATGAATGTGCAATAATAACAAACGGGATATCATTATAAAGGGCAATAAACAAGCTTTCCAATGATATATAATACAATGCTAATGATAAAAAACAATATATGATAGACCCAAGTTTATATACGAATATACACATTATTATACAAATACATTACTATTACGAAAAGTACCTTGTCGAAAAAAATATTACGTAAAGAAATAAAATTATTGTGAGTCATGTTTCTCCTCTTTAAGAAAGTTCCAAAACCTGAAACACCCGAGATACCAACGGATGGAAAACATATATCTAACTTATATGCTATATATACATTTACATATGCATCTAAATAACCTTTACAACTCTTCTGCCGCAGTACTATTGATAGAAAACTGTTATAGTCACGTTTGGACCATGCAAAATAAAGTCGGCTTTTGGGGGTGGAAATAGTAACAATAGTACATACAAGTGAAAGTGTTCTCGAACCTTTGTCTTAAGGTGCATTGTTTATCTTAAGGTGAGTATTCTGTTGGATTGGATCCGGATTGCTAGAAACTTTTCGACTGTTATGGTACCTTCTTCACAACAATACAGGCACAGGAAGAATGGAATGGAAGAATAACATATATAATAGGCCTATGTACAACAATTCGAAAGCTTGTTTTGCACCTGACAAGATATAAAAGTCACTAACTAACGTGGAATCACAAATTTCTGACAGACCTAATCTTGAAGCTGGCTGTACAGTAATGTACACTTTTCACATTCTTTATAGACTAAGTTATTATGTGCATTCTAAAGCACAACTAAGCCCTTAGCTGTGCGAAAATGTTGTGTGTTACAGTTTGTACAACCATCAAATTTTATGTCTGTGTTTGTCCTTCCGTGTTGAACAATTAGTTACGTAATCCAGATACCAACAAGTACCTTATTTGTGCGGCTGTGGCCACCTATCGGCAACAGTTGCTATTTCGTGGTCACCTATCGACAATAGTGTCTATTTTGTGGCCACATACCGGCTATTTGTGGCCACCGCGGAATTCTGTGGTTAACCCAGACATTTGTGGTGTTTCTGTGGCACAGACTGACTGTAAAACGGCGGTTAACCCTGATTTTGTGGTCTTCTGTTGCAGGTGTGAGCTGCGGTCTACTAGCGTTTGGGGCAACACGACTATATACAGGCATGTGATGTGGTATGCAGTAAACCGGTATAAAATCGCACACAAGTATGTAGAATACAGTATACGGTGTAAACGTACCTAAATGACTTCATTATGGATAACGTAGGGTAATATGAAGCCACAAATGTACTGAAACAAAGTGTTATACATTTGCAAAAGTACTATGTATACTATGTACATACTCTTGGGAGCAAACCACACTGTTTGTGGCACAGTAGCGTGAGATACCAGATAGTTTCCTGTCCCAAAACTTAGCACGCTTAATTTTTTTTGGTATATCAAGTTCAGTAGTAAACATGTACCGTAGTAATTAGTCTTAACAGAAAAAGACAACTACATTTTTGTTGAAGTACAGCGAATGAATCAAAATGGCGGCAGAAGACAGGACAGACCGACGCTAAAGGCTGGTACTACCTGATAAAGTAAACATTACATCTGTTGCCACTTTGTGTCTCTAAAAAACTGAAGAAAAACCCGAATTCTTTTTCCCTGCCTTCGTGACAGGCGTGACTGGTTTAAACTGAAAATCGCAGTAGACTGATACAATCTTCAGACATTTTATATACCACTAATAAGGTTCCGTAAGACAGTTTTTATCATCAGCCTGGTTACCTGGCTTCTGGACGCGGAATAAACGTAGGAGTCCTGTGGATAAGCTCGACATATGAGTCTTCTATATCCCAGTTCAAAAGATCGCCACATTTTGACAGAATCTTTCTGAGATTTAAGACCCGTTATGGCGGCGATGACTATTGTTTAGGTTGGTCTGAGGCGTCGCACTGTGTTCCTCAGCACTGGGTAGATAAGAGGACTGAACGTTCCGGAGGCATATTCTAAACAGGGTTGGACAAGTTTTCAAAAATCCACTTGACCTGATGGTCATTTCTACTTGCTCGAACCAACCTTTCACTTGCCCAAATTATACATGACATTTTTATGCATATTTACTGCCAGCAAGGAAATTATTTTATTTAGAGTTTATAATGCTGCATGCTTTATTTATCAAAATAAGTTGGTTTGAGACTTGCAATGGATTTTCTGATAAAAGGGCATTGATATGATATCATTATGGCAAAATGATGTAATTTTGCTCTAAACACCGTAGCAGCTATACTTCGCATCCAAAAAAAATTACTATCGGGCAAATAAAGGGGTATATGCACTTGCCCGAACAGTACTTTTACTTGCCCTGGGCAAGTGGGCAAGTGGGCTTGTCCAACCCTACTAAAGCAACAGGAGATTTTTTCAATCGTTTTACCAGACCACCAAGTCGGAAAATAAATAATAACCTGGCTTTGAAACACACTTCATTGTTAGCACGACTAGTATGTGTCGACTGGAGCTTGACGTATGTCAGCGCTATGATAACAGTTGCAAGTATGAAATCTTTATCGCTACAAAAGGACAGCGACTATCGTCAGGTCTTCCACAACTATACCTACAAACAAGCAAGTGGATACAAATGGACTTACACACAAGTATATGTATTAATCAACATGTTGAGTTTAATATATCGTTTACACTACTGGTTCAAAGGTCTAAACATTCTTTGATCTATTTGCCTATTTGTACAGAGGAAGGGTTATCTCCTCCTGAAATATAAGTAAAATTATTTTTAGGATCAGTTACATAACCGGTTCATCATGACATAGTCGTCACCCAACTTCTGGCCTTTAACAGACTAAAACTAGCCACCTTTTATCACTTTAAATTCTACCTACAATCTCAACAGACGTCTGTAAAACCGTTCGCCTGGGGTAGGATTAAAGTGACGCGTGAAGAAATGAAAGTATGACGGAATGAAGACTAATACTCTACCTCACTCCTGTAGGCAATAAACTAACGGCAGGAACTTTACTCATTAATTGGTAAGATCTATTTGAAGGACTTATCCAAAGACAAGACGATTCTCGACAGAAATACAGATAAATGATAAGCACCTTGAAGAACACAAAAAAAAGTTATTTTTCGTCCTTTGCAAAGACGAGCCGTTCGGGGGCTCATGAAAAAGTTCCAGTTCTGGAGATGTTTGACCGTTCAAATCTAGGTCTTGCTGTTCTACATGGCCATTGTTTTAGTTTAGTTTTAGTTTACACGTTTTATGTGTTTACCAGGCAAGACACATCGCGTTTAGGCGCTTCAAATAGCGCCCTTAGAGGAAGACCCAAAACATATATGTGTACATAAAGAAGGTGACATGAAATCCATCAATTTAGTCTAAAGGACATGCTTGAAACAGGGAAAGATTTAACATCAAAGTTGATCAACAACAAATAATTAAACAAGTAATCTTTAAACTATCTTTGCCTTGAAACAGGAATAAAGTTTGTAAGAAACAAGCCGAAGTTCTGACAAGATGGGCAGACGTGACGTTATTCCACACACATTGTTCTAGATGTGACAGTAGATAGGAACAGACTCATGAATGTATGGTATCATTCTAGTGGTCACTGGAGCTAGCTATATACCTAAATACATTTTCGGTACAGGCACAGGTAAAAGTACACGGATGCAGGTACAGGTCTGGACATGTGCCTGTACCTTAACAAGTTCAAACAATCATCTGTAAGTTATACTTGTAACCTACTGTCTTTGTATGAGCGTTTACACATTTCAATCTAAAACAAGAGTACTTTCAAGTTTTCCTGATTTACAAGTTCTCAATTGTCAAACTTGTCAACTTTGAGGTACAATTTACCTATCTTTAGTGTACAAAGTGGTGGTCTTGAGTGCTTTATTTTATTCAAGTACAGATACATCAGAAGTTCAGATTCGGATCTGTACCTTAATACTTTCACATATACAGGTATTGGGTACACAACCCTATTGCTCAAAATGCACTTCTACACAAAAACTCAATGTCAAAAAGGAGTCTCAACATCGTGAGAAACTATTTCCGGGAACGCAGAGTATAATACCAGAACGAACAAACGTACCAAACAATGTGACATCACAAACGTCGCGGGATAGACAAAGGTGGGGCAAAGAGCAGGAGATTCAGGCACCCCACATACATTATTTGTCAACTTTACTTTCAACATACGTTATGCTACCTTAGAGACTTCAGGGAAGTAAGGACAATGGATTTTGTTCTAGCTTTTTCTTCTCACATGTGTATGAGCCCATCGTTACGATGATGTATATCCAAGAATTTGACCGAATCAAAGATTGCAGAAGCATTACCGAGCTATTGTGCAGCAAAAGAAACCGTTTCAGGTAGAGCACAGAGTTTGCAGAGTTGGAAATATGGTTCTTCCGAAGCTTGAATCTTCTCTTGACCCATGATTTAAAGAATACAGAAGCATTACTGAAGCAACAAAAAGCAAACTGACTTTCGTAAGGCCCAACTAGAAACTCCAAAAAAAAGGAAATACTAAATAAATCTTACTTACTAACTAACTAAACTTGCTAAAAGACTATCATGTTACAATCAGGTGGGGCTAATCGTGGATTTCAGTATCTTTTCTGATCACAAAGCAACCTTTTATGTATTCACCTATTTTTGCATCGTAGAAGTTGTGAAGTTGCATCTAAAGATATATTCCAATGACAAATCTGCTTGTGGCTCATGTATCTTTTTGTGTGATGTAGGTTGTTTTGTCAAGGATATCACAGTGTCAGACCCAGGTAGACCACAAGTTCAGGTCCAGGGAATGTTGGTGTGTTAATCGCTCCTTCGCCACATGGTGTTAGTTTCTGAAGCAAAATTGAACTGCAATTTCTCACGCAAAAATTGGACGTAATTTCCAACTGTCCAACTCCAATCATTGTCAAGGACCTTTGCAGAATTTAGGGTGAGTATAATTTTTTTAATCGAAAACTACAGTTTAACTTTGCCTCAGAATGATTTCTACTATCTACTAACACAAATGAATTTTCAAGCTATGGTTTTAATCTCCATTAGATAGACCGAGACAAAAAGTGAAGATGTGAGAAACAATGATTTTTTTCTGCTTTACAAAAAAATCTTCATTCAAAGTTCATACATGTATCAGAAAGCAACAGTCAAGTACAACCTTTTACTTTAAACCTGCAGCGCCCTTATAACCGCACCACGACTAATTTTTACCCTCAATGCACCAGTTGGGGAATATGTGACAAACTGAAACTAAACGAAGGTAATGTCTGTTGTGGTACAGCTTTTCTTCGGGTAAGTGCAATGATAAAAACGTACAAAATTGTAACAAACAATTCTACCGTGCAAACAGCACATCCTAATATAGGATCTTCCCGCTTGGATCGCCAATACATGGCGCGCGTACAACGTTTACTACCATCATGAATTGCGAATGTACCTGAGCATGAAAAAGAATGGCTTTTCTGTTAAGATATTACATGTTATATGTATTAATCCTTATCATAATTCCATTTGTGAAAATTCTTCATATATGTTCAATTTCTGTTATGTAGCTTGTACCAACATTTCCTATGTTTATATCTAAAGGAAGTCCTTCAATTGTTGTACAATGTAGGGGCTACGTACCCAGATGTTTTGACTATTGAATAAATAAGTGAAATAAGAACAAATGCTTTCTTACTTGAAACATCAAGACAATTATGAAACGTGCCATAGATTGAAGTTTAAGGGAAAACTTTTTCCGTGCTTCCGACTTGAGAGGACGACAGAAACCGCAGAAACCGTTTTGTCAGATTATACTTCCAGATTCGCACGGTTTGTCGTTACTTTGCAACCCTTTCTTTTACAGAGTACCTCTACTCTGAACCACTGTGTTACTCCAAAATACATTTTACTGCTAAGCAAGAGTTATCAAAAATATTCTGCGCGTGAAAAGTTCCAAACACATGCGTGACATTTGGCCAAGTGTACTTTTAATAGCTCTGCGAATTGTCGATCATTTATTGGCATTATGTTTGATTAAATGAAGAACAAAAAATTGATACCTTTACCAACCATCAAGTAATAAAAGTAAATAAATAAATTGCGTTTCTATTCACAAGTAACCGTTATGCAACAAAATAAATAATGAACAAGGAAAGGGAGTCAGGATGAAAATACACGTTGGTCGAATAAACAGTTACACCAGTGTCCACCGCGGGGGCCTTTCTCCCACATTAGATGTTGTAAAAGTACAGTGTTATATATATAAACACTTTTGTGGCGGCTTTATCGTACAATGTTATATAAACAAAAACAGCAGGGAAGAAGTTGGAGAGCCAAAGCGACAAGCTATGATGATGATGATATAAAAAGAATATATTGGGAAGACCGACATTAGCTGGACCCATACATAGAGGGGGGGGGGGGGCTTGCGATACCAGAATCTCTATGTTTGACAAAATACCATCATCATCATCATAGATCTTCTGAATATAAGTGTATCACCTTTGTTTAGCAAAGACAATAGATCAACCACATTATTCGTTCTCTTATACCAAACTCTGTTTCTATTCATAAAAGTTCTGTGTAAAACGCTGGTTTTGTTCGTGCACACACAATATATCCATATCAATATTAGTGATGCACACTTCTAGGTATCAAGTTAGTTTTTGAGATGTACTTGTAATACCACTTAATACCTCCATCATAAATTCCTCTTACGAAACATGTAATACTGTTAAGCAAAGACAATACATTAACCGACTTGTGAGTTCTCTGTTTATAAACAAAAAATTCGCTCCAAGCCGCTATGCGAGTATCCATATCATATCACACCGATTAAGCTTTCAAAATGTATTGTGAACATCGTAATATATATTTGGTACAGAACAATTCGCATTAATCAGGACCTAAAATGATACTTAAGTGTCTTTCAGAGCAAACAAAATGAGGTTAAAATGGGATCTGAGTTGGTGTCTTCCTGTTAGTCGTTGCCATTCTTTCAGCAGCATTTTGTTGCGTTGCATTAAAATGAGGACTATTACCACCTAAACCACTACGCCAAATTCTAGGCTATAGGTAATTGTTAAGCGTAAATACTACGTGATAAAAGCATTAAGTTAACACTTCATATATCAGTTTATCCAAAAGAAAAGGGCCCAAACAGACAAACACCACCCTTATTCGGACTTTCCACGCCTAGATATAGAGGAGGTTTACTCATACTTCGCGATTAGTCTTGACTGTTTTGAATGAATGGAAAGAGAATGCCTTCAATTGTCCAAAGTAGTCAGGAGAAATAATCATTAACCTCTTCAAACACTACACTAAAGTGTACAGGGTTCCGTGCATGGCGTGTAAAGGTGCGTATAAATAAAATAAATAAATGGATGGATGGATGTGGCTACTTCAATCAAATGCATCATGCAAGAAATTCTATCACATGGCATGTAGTTACTTCCTCGGGACTTCAGTGTGCAACTTAGAACAGAACCTATTACTAAGGATTAGTCGGCTTCCAAATCGTCTAAACTATCTAACAGTGTTATTGCACTATTGTGACGTGCATAAATGGAGTTCATACTATGGCGTTTGCTCCTATAGAGAATAACTGAGTTAAGGCCATTCTGCGTTTAGAAAACATTTCTGTGTTTGCTCTATTTCCTCACCGGACTCATTTGAAAGTTCGTACCCAGCTTCGGTTAGGAAAGTCCTGTCGGATGGGACGTGCATTTGTAGAGACTTGAGCCCTGTGTTTAAGGAGAGCCACGCCTCGTGCACGATTAAGATCCCACTGCACTTATCGAAAAGAGTAGGGGTCCATCCCAGCGTGAGTGGATCAAACCTTACAGTCCGGTCTCACGCAGCTTGTACTAACTGTATAAAACTGGTGTGTTACACCTTAAGACGGTTTACCAGTTACGCAATACTAAGGGTTGATAAATCGCCCTACAGCTAACAGCCAGGCGACATCATGGTCACAACACAAGGCAGCACTAGCCACGCATTATGTTCTATTTCTCACAGTTCAACAGAGCTCAAACTTTCTAGCAAAGTACAGCTCCAAACAAGCAATGAGGAGGACAGCAATCCTGGACACACGTACATTCAGCATGTTAGTTCACAATAAATGGAATTTGGGTCTTCTTCTAAGTACCTGCTCTACATAAACTTAATAAAAAGTTCAGAAATTTAATTTACTCGATCATATCTCCGCTTGTTTAGTATCCTTTTAAATGAAACCCTGTTTGTTATGATCGTATATTAATGAGTTGAGCACCAGGGCTACTTAAAAGTGTAAACATAGAGCTCAAATTTCCCCTCATCATATGCCACTTGTTTTTTAAGGATTAGCATTATGTGTTATATCATTGGAAAACTTGTATATTTTCCCTTAAAATGATACATCATGTGCTATGATATTCAATTGTCCGCGGGGTTCATGCCTGAAGCATAGCGGCTGTAGACAGTTGTTTCCAGCGACTTCTGTTGGCCGCGTGGGCTCTCCAGGTGTCCTTGGTGATTCCCGCTTCCTCCAAGAAGTTGAAGGGCGAATCTTCCCAGCGCCTTCTAGGGCGTCCTCTGGGGCGCTCCCACGAGGCGTCAGGTTAAGCTATGATATTGCTTTTGTGCAATTGGCACCAAGACTAGTGTCGTGGGTGGGTCGTCCAAATTAATGCCGAAGTTCGCCTGGTAAGATCGGAATTTCAGCATTTTTGTTTTGTGACGCAGTCGCATAGTCAGCTCTGGTTTTCGACCATTGAATGTAGGATCACAACACATATGGTATCACTGTAAGGGATTATAACTATGTTTTCCAATGGTACTTGATAATAGCTGAGATATGATTGATCAAATTTAACTTTCCCAACTTTTTGCGATCAGTGCATATACAAGACAACATTTTACCCAGACATAAAAACACAACTTAATGGTTTTCTAATGCTCAATATCAATTTATTTGTACACAAAAATCTAGATTCTCCATCATAGATAGTTCTTCACCAATAACACAAAAGCTCTGACTGACAAACAAAAGCAACAATATTAGAATAAAACAGTCCACTTTTGCGTGTGGGTCTACATTAGGAAGCATGGTGTGCATGTGTGTGTGTGTGTGTGTGTGTGTGTGTGTGTGTGTGTGTGTGTGTGTGTGTGTGTTTTCTATAATAAAACAGTCCCTGTACTTTCTATATGCGTTTTAGAGTGATATAAAGATCTTTTTCTTCTTCAATCTATCAAATAACCAATTCATCAAAACTGATTGATCAATAGACTAATGTGTAGACAAAGTAAACAATGATCTCTTTGGCAGGTTTAGAATGCTTTTTTTTTCAGAAAAGACAGAAGAAGCTTAATTGACGCAGCAAAAAGTACAGCGACTTTTGTAAATTTAACATCAAACTACAAAGTAGAAATACAAAATAAAATCATAAATTTCTACTCACTAAACAGTAGGGGTTAACACAAATATAAGTAAATCTGTGAGAGTTTGTTACAGTCAAGCGGGGCTTACCTTTTCAGTATCTTTTCTGATGACAAAGAAATTTTTATACATTTACTTATTTTTGCATTGTGGAAGTTGTGAAGTTGTAACATCTAAAAATATAACCAACTCGCCTGATAAAAAAAACATGTTTTGTTTGCATGAAGGGCAGCAAATGGCTGATAAACTTTTCTGTGCAAAGTTGGATCTAGTGTCCAACTTTGTTCAGAAGGTGGGCAGGACTTTACAGCAGCTGCCTTCAGTTTGAAGCCATACTTTTTCGGGGTTCTCAACATATTCCACACACACTAAGTGGTACAAATGTGTAAGAACAAAACAAAACATAAAATCAGGAGACAATGGTCTATGATGACGACAAAATTACAAAAATCAATGGGAATCCCTATCAACGTTAATCACAAAATGGCAGAGAGAACTCAAATGGAAAGGACAACATGTAATGTACCCCACTTTCCAATATGTGCCTGGAACTTATTTTGTCGTTTTGCAAGAACACATTCCAGTTTGGTTTGCAAGATACATATAAAATAAAATCTGGTAAGTCTGTTTTCGACGGTATTTGAACATGCAAATTGTGATATGAAGCCAAACTTTACCCAACTGTGAAAATGCTCCGTTGTCCTGCTTGTTTGTGTGTTTGTGCACTTCTGCACACATGTTATCCATTCGCACATGTAAACCTCATCAGGGGGTCGAAATACTTTTTTCTGCATACCTGCACTGGCGCGGGTAACATTGAAAATTACCTGCACCAGATAAATTCTGCACCACTCAGAATTTAGGAAGTATGTGTCATACTGAAAACTGTTCGGAAACCATTGCCATTAATGTGTGATTGCAGCAGATTATTAGTGAATGCAGCAGATAAAAATCCACATACACCTACATGTATATATAAACCTAGTACATGGACCAGGTTAGGTACTAGGTGTAGGTCAGAAATACCTGCACAGCTACAATTTTACATGCACTAACCTGCTCATGGTGACTTGTACATGGGACTTTCTTGTTGTTTTCATAAAACGTACTTTAATGAACATGACTGGCTTTGTATAGGTTCAGCTTAAAAGCTACCAAAGATACAGATTCATGTTAGTAAGTTCGACAAAGTTTTCGATCTATTGGCAGATATCTAACTAATTCCATATAAAGATCCACACATAAAGATACGCCTCTTTATTTCAAACGTAGATAATACCCAGACAGCTATATCACAGCATTGACATGGACGAAAATTCTTTGTCAATGACTCAACTACTTTGGAGCATACTTTATGGGATACCCGTACGTAGAATCACACGTCAGTTTGGCTTTCACAACCTCAATGAATATCAATCACAATACTAGAGAAACAGTTTTATAGCCACCAACAGAATTGGCAGAATATAAAGTCTATGAAGTGACTTCGACCGGCACTTCAAGTCCTGTGGTGTATAAATTACAACACCACTTATTAAAATCTCACCATTAAGGTTTCTTTTATAGAAGTTCTTCAGTTTGTTCCACAGACCTAGACAAGGGCAAATTTTGACCAGACGGAACACAAGTTACAACCAAATTAACTGATTTTCGAAGTTCCCAATGTAACTTTATGTGACCTATTTTCAGTAAGGGAGAAAAATGAATTAAAGCTACATATTTTGTGCTTCTGTCTTGTAGTACTACTCCAGCCATCTCATTTAGTTAGATTCTTAGAATTGTCTGCGTCTGTAGCTCATTCTACTTCTTAAGGTTCCTTACATGTATACTGACTAAATGTTTAACCAGGATAGACCACAAGGTTACCCACATTACAGAAGGGATCCTCGATCGCAATGCGTTTGTCACTTTAGTACATGTTAGGAAACTATATGTCTACTGTATGTCTTTGTGGTCAGCGTTTGCCTTACGCAAAACTTTCAAAATCAGTGCTTTTTTTAGTGTTTTTACCCGTCAGATGCTTTTGCTTGATTCGCATAAGTAACGCCGAGAGAAATGCATGTTGCTCAAAGTTGTTATGACGTTGAACTTAGAAAAAGAATATCATTGCACGACAATTGTAGCAGGTACAACGTATGGTAACATATACATACATAGCTGTTATTGTTAATTTTATCGAACACTACTAACAGTTCTAAGAAGTGATTGATCTAATAGTTCTAATTGTGATTGATCTAATAGCTAATCTACTTTTATAGATGACACTGTAATTATACTACTCCAACTCTATGTGATAATATATGTTGAACTTCCTTCAGAGGAATTCGGAGTCAAAAGGTAATTTTTCTAATGGTGGAAGGCAGTTAATACTGTAAAACAGTTGTTTTCCATACCGGCGCTAACATTGTATAAAGGAGGAAAAATAAGGCCACTTGTACACAACCAACAGTAACATTCTGTGCTGCTTCTTTAAAGGCATTCTGCGAACCTAGCTTTCAAGTTCATCTGGTTTGGGAGAAATCAAGTAAGGTTGAAATTTTCAACTGAATTCTGCAAGCTTTTTCAACTGGTTGCCCTTTGTTTTGTATATAATATGTATATGTTATTCTGTTCATTTCTCCCTTTTTGTTACATGTCTGACGAGGCTACAAAATCATTGGACATACCAGCATTATCTTAGCTGAAACAAGTGCCATACAGCCAGAGACATGTCGCTATTGGAAGTTTTCCTTTGAACAACGAATTGTTTCATGCCCAGCCCAGTCTGGGAGCTACTAACAGTTTAAAACAGTTGTTTTTCAAAACTAAAAAGTTTCTACTTGAAGAAGACAAATTTAAGAACTGCTGGAAATGGGATTCCACATCACAATAAAATAACTTCATTGATACAGCAAAAAGTACAGAGTTTCGTATGTGCATCCATATGTCTACAGCTTAATGATAAAAACAGCGTAACTGTCGGATCTAACAAGTTGTAGTATCTAGGCGTTTCGTTTCATACATTACATGGCAAGACTTAACAAAATTGCAAAATTGTCGCCCGTTCCTATAAGTAAAAAAAAGTTTCAGCAGAAGCTTACTGTTATTTTTTGCTAAAATTAGAACTCTAAAAAAATCACAACACAAAACGTTGCAAGTCGGAAATCAACTCAATCAGTCGCTTCTTTCAAGGCGTTTTAGGACCAGAGAGGGCAGAATCTCTTCATAGGCTTAGAAGGGATGAGGAAAAATTCATGTCAGACTCTCAACGGATGCAAGACACTGTACGTCTTTGCAATATTACAATGTGGCTTTTAATTCAAGTGTAGTATGCCTGGACAGAACTTTTCAACAACAGTTGAACTAAAACGGGAGCTACAAGAAAAGTTGGACAAGATATCCGATTAGGGCATGCTCATTTTACTCAATAGCCACAGTAATTTGGAACTCCACGTGCGACTTCTCCCCACTGCTCTCTATCTGTAATAATTGGACCACGGAGGGCTTCTTGTACGTTCCCTATTCTTTTACTTTTAAAACAAAACAAAGTGTACACAGTGGTACCACACTCAAAATGGCTTACTAGTATATCAACGGCACCGCTGACCAAAAACAAATTATACAAGATATGTAACAGAAATATGTAAAGGGAACGTCAGATGTACAGAAAACTAGGTGGACAAATGGAATAATGGTAACAAAAACAAAGTGGTAACAAAAACAAATGGTAACAAAGTTTTGTTTTCACAGATAAACATATAGTTTATCTGTTTAACTATTTAGTTCTCTTCTTTAGAACTACAATTCTGCCGCCAAGACGATTCGACTTCTGACCACCGATGTCTGGCTAATGGATATAACGCTGTTCAACTAATCTTTTTTCGTTACATTCTGTTCCATATATGACGGTGACATCCAATTTCAGATCAAACTTTTTTTGTGCATCACATCTTTAATCCTGAAGGAAATGGACTTGTAGACATAGTCATCCTATCCTATCTTACTTCCTTTCTGTTTTCTTTTGCCAGGGTGTCAAACTCAGCGTCTATAGTCACCGATATTCAATGTTAAGTAGGAAACTTTTCAGTGGTTTCAGAACTTTTAAAGTACACCGCCACCTCGGATGTCATAAAAACTTACTAACGCATTTTACTCCAGGCAAATGTTTTTTTTAATGTTTCTGCATCTTGTTCGTTATGGACAAATTGCATGTAGGATTGTACAGAATCTAACCAAAGATCCTACGATTGCCATTGCTTCACAAAATTGAGTGATCAGTCTACATGTGTGCGTTTTAAAAGCTCTGGACCTTTTACTTGTAGTCGTTATGCCGATAAATGAATGAAAGACCTTTATTATACATTTGTGGTCTTACAAGCTAAGTACTATTTTGTATTGTATGGTATGGTATATAAGCTCGCAACCTCATCTTGAAAAGAAAACAGCTTTGACAGAGTTATTGGAACACTTTGAACATACAACCTGGAGTCAGAGAAGAACGTTCTGGATAGTGAGTTCAGTGCTGCTCAGGGTTTGCGATGATTATGATTCAAAATGAAGAGGGTAACATATTAAAATTTTTTTAAGTATCAACCTGTTTCCCAGGTTGATATATATGTTTATAATGAATGATTGTAACATGTCCTTTAGTTTTGTTTGACATGTGAGATTACACAAACCTTTAGAACTTTCTTTCTCAGTGAAGGCTTCACAGCTGTGCTTTGATTTAGCTGATGTTTTCAATGTATTCGCTAACAAGAAAAATGGTGTATTACAGACTCCCTATTGCCGTAAATACAGCAAATTTTCCTCATATGATAGTGCATATAGTTATCAAGTGATTTTTAATTTTTTTTTCCTTCTGATGAAGAAAAACTAAATTCTGCTGCTACCAATTTGTAAAAATCTGTCTGATGGTCAACGAAGCAAATAAAGTGCACCAACTGATACGTCCATAACACTTTGAAAAGTGCATTTCCCTGTAATAAGTCAAGCAGTCAAGCCATTTTGAAAAAAGAATCCAAATTCGATCCGTGAATTTTCCTGTATAAAGTCAAGCAGTCAAGACATTTTACTTTGTAAAAAATCCAAGATATGGCGCTCTATCTCTAGATAGTCGTAATACCATAAGCGAAAAATTTGTGTTCAACAAACATTCAGAGCTCAAACGAGACAAGTGAGAACTAAGAAAGCAGTATGGCCGAAATATACATGGTACGACAAAGTATTGATGACCTTTATGAATCTGCTGACCATATCTTCATGAACGCAAAGGCTTCCATATCCGCAAACTTTTTTGTTGTTGTTCAACCGTTTGTCAGCTTTATCAGAGTCGTGAAACTGGTAAAAGAGAGTAAGACTTAGTCTATACTTTTTTGGCTGTGTCTCCACGAGCCAAATCATATAAAATTCCTTGAGTCTGGAACAGTTACCCCTGTTTAGTCAGTTATTGAAGACAGGTAGGTGCATAGGTAAGTAATATGCTCCATGTGTGCTGGGTCTTACAGGCTCGAATGTTTCTACAGCCTTTTAGGGCGATTAAGTACTGTCAACATTGGGATTTTTTTAGTGATCAGGCATAGATGGTTGCTGGACAGAAGATAATTGTGTAGTAGTTTTTAGTTAGATTCGATTTAAAAGAATAATCAAAAGAAAACTTGATAAAATGATATTGCGTCCTTCAGAAACATACATTGGAGCCAGAGGCTGAATAAAACTAAGGGTTGAAATGTGTTTTCTTCTCACTGGCCACCTACTTTGTAGTTTACGAAAAAAGAACAATTACAACGCATTAGTTGTAGAGTTACCGCAGTCACAAAGCGCCACATATATACAAAATCTACATCACACGACGGCACCTCTACAATGAAGTAAACGTGGTTACGGGCTCACAATTTAACGCAACAATTTTTGTTGTAATGTCGACAATATTTTCCTTCTTTTGCTTTGTCGTTTTCTGCTTTGAAACATCAAAATAAAGACTTACTCCATTTCGATAAACTTTCATTAAAACAGAAACGTTTGCCGTTCGGTTTTTCAGCGTCACCAATCAGGTAAAATGTTCCCAATTCTTTTCCTGTTGTCCTTCCCAAATTTCCGAATACAAGCAACACAAGCTAACTTCATGGCTGTTTGTTGAAGTTAATCTATCTTGGAATTTTTCTTGATTCTTGGGTGTGCAGTAGCATACTTTGATATATCCACATAAGTTGATAAACTGACTTTTCTTATTCGTATATTTGGACACGGCCTCTGTTGTCTCCGTCTTCAATGTGACAAAACCACGGAAACGTACAATAGTTCCCTTCTTGGCAAACGACGACCAAGAAAAAACTTGGGCCACTAGAATGCTACATTCGGTGAACACGAATGATGGAGTTCAGCCGAAAATTTTGGGGTAAGTGGTGTAAAGTCTAGTCCTTTGTTTTAATGACGTTTACCAACACATATGAACTGCCATGCTGAAATGCCACAATACCTGTAAGTTCCAAATGGCTGAAGAGTATACAGAAATGCTTTAATCAATGTTGGCAACAATTATCAATGGTAGCAAGTTTTCAAACGTAGTGTTTGTTATTTTAACTTTTACTTGCTCCTTCTTCTGTTTCACATTTTCAAGTGACGAATCCCATTAAGAAGACTCCCAACAACTTTGTATCCCATTGGCAAAAACAAAACAGCCCCATTCCATACTTACTCAACTATTGAACAACTTCACCTGACAAAACCTCCCAGCGTCAATTATTCAACTATTGCAACCTAAGTCCTAAGAACATTTCTGTATCCTTTTACTTTTTACAACGTAATTGTATACACGTTTTAATTAGTTGTTATGTAATGTTAAGAGGCCTAAAATTCAGCAATTCAGCGTCTATGCAGGAGAACAGCAGAAAACACAGCCATGTGTTTTAGTGTAAAATGAACGGGATCAATAAACACAATATATAGTGTTAAAATGTTGTGTTTTTTTAGCATTTTGTATTTTGACCATTTTAAGCCCTATTTCTCAATATTATCTGACATGAAGACGGACGTCAGGTCCAAAATTTATAGGGTGAGTGTTTTTTCTTTGCTGGATAAAAATCAACAGAAGAAAAAAAATCAACAAAACGTTTCCACGAGAACAGATTAGATATAGAGTATCTTAGATGCTCATTAAATATTGTGTTCTTCGTACGCACCCAAGCTAGTGTAAATACAAATAATCGAAAGGCTTTGAGGTATAACTTGACCATTTTTGACTGAAACCCAGAAATAGAGTACTTTTTGGCACAATAAAAGTACAAAGACTTTCGTAAGGTCTTCTAGAACAATACATACACAAAAGTAAACACAATGATTTTAACAGTAAATACAAGGTATATGGGCATGCAAGTGCGTGGGGTCTAACTACAGTTTACAATACAATTTTAAGATCGGTACAATATTTTCTGCCTATTTGCGCAATTGCATATTGTAAAGATTGCCTAGTCAGTATCTATTGTTTTTGGAATCTTTGCTGTTAAGACCAGGTCACTAACGACATTGTGTTGCCTCGTAGCCTCTCTTGTCAACTAAGGTAACCTGAGTTTATTTATTTAAAAAAACGCATGAAATATTGAGTCGGAAATCCAGCAGAAACCAGATTAAAATAATGTCAACCCATGAAAGTACAAAAGAAAAAACTACAACAAAACTATAACGTTGTGTGACCAAAATGTACCCTGAAAGCCGTGCCGGCATCGTAAAAAGTCTCCCAAGTTGGCCCTGTGACTGTGTACCTAAAACCTGTACCTGTGCCTCAAAAATTATTTAGGTACAGGTCCGGACCTAAACATGTTGTGTATCTGTACCTGAACAAAATAAAAACATAAGATAGGTAAGTTGCATCTCAGAGATGACAATTGCGGCAATTTTGCACTTGAAAATTAGGAAAACTTGTGAAAAGACTTCCGTTATTAGATTAAGATATGTAAACTCTCAACTAACAAATTAATTTAAGTATATGGAGGAGAACGTTACCAGAAGACAAAACAGATTAATCATTCATTATAGAAAGTGGACGGAACTTGACAAGGTCTCCAATATCTAGTATATACATGTTAGCACCTGTTAGAAGTTTGCTAAGATTTGGTTTCTCTTCTGTTTATGTGTGTGAGTACGAGTGTAGGCATCTTTTGATGTACTTTTGTGTACTTGTGTTTTTGAATAACTTGTGTTTTCAAAAAACTCTCATACAAAGAAAGATATTGGCAACATGTATAACTTAAAGATAATTGGCCGAACTTGTTTAGGTACAGGTACATGTCTGGGCCTTTACCTAAATACCTGTACCTAAACCCCTGTGTCTATCTCTTTTAGGTACACAGCTCTACCCCCAGTATCCAACAGTCTCAGAAATGCCGAAATACGTGTTGCTATTGAAACAGCATGAAATATTGAGTCGGGAAACCAAAAGAATCCAGACCAAAATAACGTAAACCCTTGAAACTACAAGGACAACAAAAGTAAGCAGACCATAAAGTAAAATGAAAGTCGTTCTGGCATCATAAAAAGGGTTTCTGTTTTTTTTAACAGTCACAGGACTGTTGCAGGAAGATAAACCTGAACAAGAACATCGAGCAACCGTTACTCCACGGACATCAACTTTTAAAAAAACTGGGAATACAGCTTTAAAACATCTTCAGCTCACGATTCTGAATTAGAACCATAAGACAAAGTTTTAGACATCAACACATCGATATGTTCGAAGAAATTGTTTTATCAACGTCCAGGTTTAAGGCCTGAGCGTACTCACCTTGATATGTTTAAAAGTGGGAAAACGTCGCTGCTAAAGAGCAGTTTTCATTTCATTCTTATAACTTGACAAATCTGAAACTTAGAAATGTCTCGATCGCCTACAGTTTCTTGACTAAGATAACATTTTGTGGTGGCAATGGATTAAGGTGAAAGGTACTAGGCATAGTTACCCTGTATATTTCATTTTAAAAATGTCTAAACTATAACTTGGCTTATTAGAATATGAAAACTGTAATTATTTTAGGAATAAAGTCTGAAGTCTAAATTTAGTCCGCAAGCTTTTTTGTGTTGTTTGTTGTTCTACAAATTCCTACAAATTTGTGTATCGTTCCATCTGTAGGGGGCATAGTGTATTAAGTATGCACGGGTGTTTGGTACTGTTTGCCATCGAATACCTGGTGTGAGCTTGCGTCAGTTTTATTGTTGTTTAGATACTATTGATGTACAGATACCGAGTATGAAACTGAGTAAAAACATAAGTACACGCCTGTGAAAAATCTACCAACCGAGTTTGCTATCACCACTGAATCCATGTCTAGATCTACAAAATTAAAATACATCAGATAAGGAAGACACCGGCAGATTTTATATACAAAGGTATATGCATCTCACGTTCTAAAATCAAATATCAATAGGATTTAATTTCTGGAAACGTTTGCTAATATGCAACGGTCTATCTCCATAATAATGCATCTCCCTTCACACCACAAAAACGGGTGAGGATGGCACTACACTGATTGTATCATTAAAATCCTTTTTGTGGAGGGTTATTCTGACAGAATTGCGTAAGGCTTTCGTTAGTACATCTTGTAAGTGTAAGTGTTCCAGTATGAATAGTACAGTAATACTGCGCTCAACTGAATAATGTCTCTACTATACTACCACTGCTGTAGCAGTTCTAAATGATATGGTAAGATATTCTACGTTATTGTTTGAGTTGTTTGGAAAAAAAATCACTTCTTTACTATGCCAGTATCTATCCAATACATTTTTAATATCCTGATCAACTAAAAACCAACTAATCTGCCAAACAACCGTCCCATCCACAGACGTTAGAGAAGCCTTACTTTCCGGAGATAACAATTCTACACTTACAACAATTTTCTTTACTTTGAGTCTGCCATTCATTTCTACTGTAGGCCCTGGACGATGCGGCACGTGATTATGTTTTCCTTCCATTCTGTTGCAATATCAGGAGGTACTGAACTTTGGCAACTACATTTGTACTTGCTAATTGGACAGACTTCGTAAAACACTGTAAAACTACACCAAATAGTTTAACTCTCTTGCAATGAGTAAAAAAAATGATACTGAATAGAATATATATATGAAGTGGAATCTACAAATATAAATGACTCCTCAAAAGCAGCAAGTTAACATTCTTCACAAAACCAAAAGTACCACCCCATCTCAGGCACTGCTGTCGATATCATATCTATATCATCAACGAAATCCACTCCATTTGTTCCGTTATTTTTCTCACACATTAAGCGTCTACAATTTACAAAGCCTCCACACTGCGTAACACCGTGCAAATATTTCTTTTTTTCACATTTCGTAATGAGATGGTGTATTCTATAGCTCACAATGCTTTTACGAAGAGACAATTTATTAGAATTATCCTTAGTGAGAAAATAATTCGATCTATGGCGCACAGAGGGACAATTATTGGTGCGGATATCCCGGGCTGGTGTATGTAAATGTTGGACACGGCTTTTTATTGGATTCAGAAGTGATCAATGGTAACTCAAACCGGATTAGGAACTATCGGGAAAAATCATCAGTGTTTCGACATTTGTCACAAATTGGCACCATAAACAATTGCCGCTGCATGCAGTGGTTTTTTTTAACATTTCCCCCTATATCCTGACATCGTGCAGTGTACGTGTGCGACCGGTATATAACGGTAACACTGCATTATATGCTTCTACTAAATGTTCTCGTTAGCTTCAACTACAATCTGAAAAATAATAACTCTCCACCCAAAGTTACAGACCACCCACACATGTAAGTTCCCTTTGATTGCTGACATTTTGTAATTAACGGCCTGGTTTCAGCAGTTATGTTGTTTTGAGCATTCAGAGACCAATATTTTCACGAACAAACGACATGATATTCTCCTCGTGGTGTCACGTACATACGAAGAGTAATAACAACAGTCAGTAACCAATTCATTTAGGTAGTACTCGTACTATGATCTTTGTTTAAGTTCATGGTGATAAAAAACAGTTGTTGTACGACACGGCATCTAGACAAGACGCCAGAGTTGGCGTGGCCCTTGATACCGTAAAATAATGTTATGGACCGTAAAAAACACGTGTGGTTTTACATTTTAAACGATGATACTGCAAGGAACACTCGCCTGGCTGAGTCTGAGCACAAGACGAAGTATGTACACGTTTTATTCCAGGAAGGCTCTGTCAAAAATCTTCGTCTTCTAAGAAATAGGAAAACAGTGCCGATGCAGATGTAAGATGCGTGTTTGAGCATGAATATTAAAATGTACATTTGGTTTTTAAAGAAAAATTACACAATTTTACAATTCTAGACGATTCTTTATCAATCTTATGGTTATAAATTCTGATGATTCCAGAGCTGAGGGATTATTTTTCATCCTGCCTTTTCCCCTGAGACGCCATTTCCATACATGTTAGTATGCATATTCAGTGCGTGACACTCTGGGGACGAGAACTCGCCACCTGAATCCACATGAACTTGAACTTTGGATCGTCACGTGACTTGCCGGCATTAGCTCTGGTTGGCTGGCTGTAAACAACACGTCTGTGTACATTACACGGTGGACTGTTCCGGGAGGAAAAACAACAATTTTCTGTGGTGTTGTTGACAACACAAGGGCGACACGGTCAGGGGGATGTCACGTGATACACAGGACGTTGACCTTGACCTACAGATGACCTAATCCACAAAATCCAGGAAAATGACAATTTTCCAGGGAAAGAACAGTTTTCCTGGATTTGGCCAGATTTCTTTTCAACGGAAGCATACCAGTACGTAAGGTTTGATCGTGGCAATGTTGTATGTCTGTTATGAACCCTGGAAGATTAGCAAGTTGTGAGCCAAATTTTATCTGAATAAATACAAATATAAACACAAGAGCACCGTGGTCAACTTTACGTGGCATGATACATAGCACGTTAACCTAGACCGCCTAATGACCTAACCCACAAGAAGTGAAAAACAGCAGTTTCCCGATATTTTCGCCAGTAGCTCTTTTGTTAGCATATATGTCAGCTGCAGGGAATGTTCGATCGCTTGTCACGGAACCTATCGTTGCCTTAAACAATAGAGAGACGTTTTTCCCGCAACTTTTTCACTTGTTAATTTTCTATGGTTACATGTGTCATAAAAATGCAGGTCATTCTCATATGTGCGATATCATGAACCATCTCAGTTCAGAAGCAATGTGATGCTACAAAGTTAAAAGTTGTATTACTATGTATTGCTGTGTATGTTGTACTTGTGGCTTTCACCTTATCACATTATCTGTGTCCGTAAGTACGCAATAAGGAGGGGTGAGACAGAAGTAGACTGTGTGACATCAGCACTGGTTCTCCCTATATGCAGTCCAATGGTGGTTGTGCCTCAAACATTTCTTACGTGTATTATAGAGTCCACACTACCACCTATGCGCACACCAAAAATGGATATCTGAGTAAAGTACAAAGTATGAATGTTGTAGTTAGAATCATCTCATGACAGGTAGTATAGGAAAAAGACGGACTAGCGATTTGACCCGAGAAACAAGAAGAAGCGTTGAAGTCCGACTGTCCGGCCCCGCCGTGTCTTCCTTCAGGAGGAGGAAGGGGGCGCTGGGCATCACGCAAGGACTGATGACGTCATGAAACGTGCTTGGAATGACAGGTGGTGTGTCCGTTCTCTTCACTAAGGCCCGATTCGTCGTACGATTGCAAATTTAAACTGAGGGCATTCTTGGAATGTGCCATACGAAATTCAGCTGTCTTGTGACAAAGAATGCTATCTTAGATCCTTGTCGGCGGTTGATTCTGTCACAGTCGGCTTGAAAATTAGACGGCATCAAAATCGTACAATGACCTACGATAAATGTGACCGCACCTTCACATTCATCTTACGACAAGATTAGAACAAAAATAGGACATTCTCAGGATAGCCATGGATGTGTCGTACAAGATTCAGCTCTCTTCTGACGGAAAAGGTTGGCGTAGATCAATGTGGTTGGTCGGTATGTCAAAGACTAAAAATCATACGACACAAAGAAAATCGTACGACGAATGTGACCGCGACTTAACCGGTCTCTAAGTACAGCAATTATATCTACCGACTTAGACGTGGCACTGTCCTTTGTCTGAAGGTTAGGGAAATATTGGTAGTTTACATCCAGGAAAAAACGCTGTGCATAGCGCGCTGACACAGAACCATTCTCACGTATGATCTTCCATTTCTTCCACATATCGGCAAAAGACGCGGTTCACACGGCTGGATCAATAAAACTGTGTCTTCCAATAAGCCAAAACTCACGCTTGTCTTCGGAAGACTCTACCCCGTGCGTTAATGTAGCGTTTCAAACACCCTTTGTGCTTCATCGTGACACTGTATATTATACATTGTCCTTAATTAATAAACCATACTCTTAATACTATACGTTTGCTTTCGAACCAATAAGTCATGGTATCTTAATAGTATGTTAAAACATGTTCTGCTAGTCATTTCTTAAGCATTGGCATGTTTTTAAGATTCTGTAAGGATGTTGGTCTTTTTCCTCTTATGATAGCAAAGACACGCACAGCCTAAGAGGGTGTAGTAGAGATACTGGCAATGTGTAAACGACAAGATGAAAGTGACAGTAAGACAGTTGGATACCTTGTCATCTCGAGACCATTGAAGCGTCCGGTACGGTGCCACACTTTACGTAATTGATCTGTGCATTTCGCTATGTCGATGCAGGTATTTAATATGCAGTGGTTTATACATTTGTTGGTAGTTTATTGTACTATATATGTATCTTGTTTATTTCATGTTGTATTGTTGTTTTACTGTGTGATAGTGTAACATAAGCATTTGTTTTATCCTCCCTTCTATTTTGCGGTGAAATAAAATAGGCAAACCGGACGTTCTGCTGCAGTACCAAGGAAAGCCACTAGGAGTCCAAAATTAAATTAAAACCTATCCACCTACCAAATTTCATGACAATCCATCCATAGCTTCTTGAGTCATCGTGCTATACCACATCAAAAAAAAACATACAAACACCACCAAAAACATAACCTATGCGAAGGTAATACACACGATTAGTTTGACAGAGTCACGACTTTATGGCGTGCGGGACGCCACCAGAGTTCCCGCGCTTTGACTCCTGCGCGTGTTGATGACAGAAGGTTGCCATTCATGAGCATCTTCCGCTGGGGAACGTCTCTCACGTTCACACGTCATCCCTACACGAAACTGCATCACGTCGACTTTAAAGAAATCGTATCGAATGGCCCAGCATCCTGTGACGATAGTCGAGGTAAAGGGAAAGTGATCTCGACCCAGTTAAGCTCACTGAAGAGATACACATTCACTGTCCGTGGACAGACGCTATGAACAGTATTTACAGGTTCATTGTGCCAGAGAATTTTCCTAGCTCTTTTCGACAATCAGAATGAAGAGTGGACCACGGCTTAACGTCCCGTCCTCAGAACTTCGACCCTTTCCAGTCGCGCACAGGCACTGTGCACGTGAGCGACAACAGCCGAGGTACACAGGATTCAGGATACCATGCGGTTTAGTATACAACCGCAAGATGCCATGAAATAGAAGGGAACTCTTGAGACGAACCCTTGCCTACTGCACCTTGACGGCACGCTAACGGCACGCCAACGGTAGCGGCAGGGAAACTCAAATGACACAGCGGGTGTTGTTGCCATGGCATGATTGACAGCAGAAAGTGCCGTCAAGTGTGCGAAAATTGTGCGAATAGGCAGTGACGTCAGTAGGCAGGCAGCAGCGACACTGAGAGTACAACAAAGCCTCCTGGCGGTTTCAAACGTCGTTACAGGCTGAAGAAAATCTTAGGTGAAAACGCAGAAAGGAAGAGGAGAGAGAAAAACTATGATCGTTTGAGGAAAATTTAACCAAAAGAGGCAGTTCAGAATCCTTGCTTCCACTTTGTAAAAAATGATGGCAGTTTTAGTTCATCATGACATTGGCTTGAAATTAAGTTCCTTTTTGGCAAAGACAGATGTGTCCGCAAACATGCCAATATGTTGACCAAACAAACGTCTAGACACATAGATTAAAACACATTACAGAGCAGTAATGTGTCCAACTGTCCCGGACCGTGCTGCCTATAACAATGTCAGGACGCCTTTATCAGATTTACTTGGCTACCAGAAAATTATCCTGGCCCAAAAAGGGCATCAATTAGTATGGAACTGTTTGGGGCACAGTGAGCATGGGGCTCTTGTGTTATTGTTTACTCGGACTAGTGTGCAAGCAGAATGAAAGGATATGACCCATAGGTACAGACTTGCAAAAAAATGCTCCACTAATCAAATTTGATACTTCTGTCATTGATTTGTTAGACGTTTATTATAGACCACATGTAAATTAAAATACCAAAGAGTTCTCTTGCCTTAGTGTTTTGGACTATATAGCCTACCAGGAATGAGTATGACCTACCCAGATCTGATCAATTAAAATAGTGTATCCGTCAAAAATTGTACTTCAGTCGTTTATGATCAGTTGTTAAGTTCATGCTCGCGGGTAACACAGGGATCTCCCTAAGCAATGGAATAATGGTGCTGTACCACATCTCATCTATTTTTAATTTAGGTAATTTTGCTTAAATTCAGAAAAATGTGCATGTGTTTGGCAAGTTTTACCATTCCTAGACCTACACCACTATCTTGATCTAAATTTCTGCAGCAGGAATATCAGCATACCAAGGACCTCCCAGAAAATACCTGTGCTCTGTACTCCAAACAGGCTTCAAGAACAAACATATGTTGCATGCATTGATCAGATAACTTGTAAACTATGTAGGTTACCATATGATAGTTCAGGGCTTGAAATACTGGGTGCATATATACCTTAGTGCAGGTAAAATTGGGGCTGTGCAGGTATTTCTGATGTCTGCACCTGTGCCTAACCTGCACTAATCCATGTACTAGGTTTATAGATACATGCAGGTGTATGTTGATTTTTATTTGCTGCATTGACCGTTACCAGTAATACCACCTATGAGGTATACAAGAAACGGTTTCTGAATAGATTTTAGTATGATCCATACTTCTCAAAGTGAAAGTGGTGCAGGTAAAATTTGTCTGGTGCTGGTAATTTTCAATGTCAGGACCTGCATTAGTGCAGGTATGCAGAAAAAACTATTTTGAGCCGTGTAGTTGGATGTGTAAATTGGCACACAGACAGTCAGAGATATGAGTAGTGAATAATGGATGGAAAACTGGGATGTTTTCTACTCCATGTTGCATTAGCACTGATCAAGTACTAACTTCTCACCACTACAGGCTCCATGCCATTACTTCAGCATTATGCCTGAGACAGACATTGCTACAGTCTGCAGCCTTCATCAACTCATATCAGGCTGAACTGGCCACAGCTAATGGTAATACTAAGTACATAGTTCTCACTTTCCACTAAATCAAGGGCACTCGTCTTTGAAGACATGTCGTTCAGGACTCGACAGCAAAGGAGATTTTGTACCCTGGATACGAGCCAGGCACTCGTGACCAGCGTACATTATATATCTTAGAGTGGAACTCGATCGTTGCCAACACGTACAGTAGGGGTATCCTCACTAGACAGTGTAATATAACCAGCTGCTGCAATACTGCGTGCCTTCTTGAAAAGCTGGTGTGTTACGCCAAACGCTGGTTATATCAGCTATACAGATACAAATACAGAAGCTGGTGTGTTACACCAAAAGGCGGTTATATCAGCTATACAGATACAAATACAGAAGCTGGTGTGTTACACCAAAGGGCAGATATGCCAGCTATACAGATACAGATAAATTCCGGCTTCACATAAACTCAGATACTGAAGTTTTGTTGCACATAACCAAGTTCTTCTTCCGTGCCAATGTTTCAATAGTCTGCTTACCACGTTTCTCAGTGCTGTACAATGACTTGGGCTAATTGTCTTGCTACTTGTCCGGAGAAAGGTAGCTGACCTGAACCATCTACCAACCTGACAAAGTGATGCGATCTACTGTAAACCCATTTTGTGCAGGGACTTCATTTTGCTGTAGTGGATAAAAGGAGGTTTTCACGGTATTTTAAATTTGCAGTTGAAACAATTCCTTAGTAGTGATACATAATTCAGTACTGAAGTCAAGTAGTGATACATTTGGAAATGCATATTTGCAGTGTCATGAATTCGCAGGAGTGCGGTCACTGCAAAAATAAAACCACCGCAACACTACTGACTGTCATGAGATAAGTGTATCAGGTTTGCACATACATGTAGGTGTGCCTGTATTCCATGGCCCCCATGTCTGTACACCATAGTCATTCAATCCAGTATGGGGCTAAAGACTTGGGAGGGAGGGGGCACTATCTGCGCAAGTTTAAAAAGTTGATAGAGCAAAAATGATGTGAACAGAACAAAAAGGAAAGAATCAACAAAAAACGTTGACCCAAAACAAAAGTTGTCACAACATTTTTAAACACATAGTATGACATGCATGCCATCATCATCCTTCTTCTTCTTGACATTGATGGAACAACTTCTGGAAGACAGACCTTTTTTTTTTTACTTTGCCAGGACCAAGTTGGAGAAGAACTGGCCCTTAAATAGGGCAGGTAAGACAGATAACAGGTTGGCAGCATCTTTTACATAGTTAGTTGCTTGCTTGATTGAACACAACTTCAATAATGTTCACTATAATGTTGTCACTACATCATAAGGGTCACAGAGACAATCAGTACATGTATAAAATTTGCCTGAAATATACACATACATACACACAAGTCTTATGTTCACCAACTTCACATGATGAGAAACCCCTACATCAGTGGTGTTTCGAACTGTCACCCCCCTCCCCAACAGCAATAAATTAATTAAAATGCCATTACACAAAGTTTGGGATGGGAGTCACTCGGAGACCCTTCATATACGGACAAGTCACATAAACTGTCCTTTTCTTGTCATGAGTGACGAGTTCACCATACCTTGACGCGCAACTGCTGTGAAGTACCTTTTTCGCCAAACAGAAGTTACAAAACTTGTACTTGCCGCCATTCTTCTAGCAAACGCGCGAAACCGAGGCCACCGGATACATTACCGGATACGCGGGAAGTTTGCGTCACGTGACCGCGGAGTGACGTCATGAGAGAACTTGGCTGCATGGCTTCACAGGTTGTTCTGAGAGTCATGGCTAAATACTCAGCAGATTTGTCCTACTCACTCCTGCCAGGGATGCGTTAGGAAAACATTACGGTGACGGTAAGTGTACACAAGTATACAAGTAGGGAATGTGGTTGTAATCACGCAAACGTGTGGTTGGGAACTACTAGTATATGGATAAGGTAAAGCAATGGGGGGGGGGGCGGTATCAGAAATTTTGCATTTTGACAGAAGCCCAGTTAAGCAATGAATTTAAATGGACATATAATCCTATCACTAATCCCGTTCAGGCCGGTTAAAGTTAATTCGGCTGTAATTAATCCCTGTTGATGCGGATTTCCGTGAGCGCTGTGACAGACAGCAGGTGATAAGAACACGGACTGACGGAGTTCTGACTGTGACTGTAGCGTGACAACTTTGACACAATCCTAAGTTGGCCACGAACCGTTACGAAATCTGCCGCTAGTAGGAAAATATTGGAAATAGTTCAGTGAATGTTACGTCGAACGTGCCCTTTTTATCTCGTGTGGACATTGCTCTTAAATACATGTAACTGTGAAAGAAATTCTTGCAACATTTTCAAGAAAAAGTCAACATCTACAGGGCATTACTTCACTACAACCGGAGATAGTAGGGACAGTATCAGGTATAAGAACGAACGGGATTCCAGATTCATCAAACGAGATTTAGTAATCTGACGAGACAGAGAGAACTGGATAATCCTCCGCTTGATGGCACGTGACAGTAAGACAAAGTACGGCCATTCTCTGTCCTGAAGTCCTGATAAGTAGTGTACACTTAAACCCACATCATCCCGGAAATTACTTTTAACAAACGGAAACTGATTTCCCAACCGTCCAACTTGTGTGTAAATGTATTTTACACTGCGGGTCATTCACTTCTGCATGGTGGTGGGTGATAAAATAAGATTTTCATGCGGTTTTATTTTACGATAATTACTTTCCATCAACAACATGTATTTCAACACATCTAGAGAGAGCTGGTGGCATCATCTCAAGTCTCACAATGCAAGGGGACACAGTTGTAGAACAGCATAACAAAAGCAGATGGGCTGTGTGTTAATGATATAGCTTCGTCAGTATGTTTTGAACCACAAAGAAGAGAACTACTTGGTCGACACTGCCGATGTGACATGCCATCGTTTCGTTCCCGTCGTTTCCTGTTTGAAATCGACTTCATGGGGCCCGACAGTGGAACAGCGTCACTTGACGAGCCATGATAGTATTGCAACGTTTACCAGCGCTTGACAGAATTTGAAGTTTTAGATGCAGCGAACTTCCTATGTGTTTAAAAAAAGTTCTATAGCAGGTATGAAATATCGACTCTATGTGGTGTAACTTTGAACCTTCTATTTCTAATCACAACTTCTCCAACAAAATACCATCACATGCTGCAGGCAATCTTTGCCCCGCCCAACAGACACGCCCACCCAGAAACCAACCCACATAAACAATACAAGTCCGGCCATACAAAATAAACTAAAGTTATTTAAAACTATGTACCTATACACATCTTTACAGCCACCATTTTCTTTTCCTGGTTGTTGGTTAATCATTATGAAGTCTTCTTTCTAGCTATGTTGACTGTTTTTGAGGTACCGATCGCCGCACACGAAGTCGTCGGGAGTGAGCGCGTCCCAGGCCCGACCCTTCAGTCTGGGCGGTGCGCTACACGTCATGAGGTATGGGGAGCTGACCGTCGGCGTCGTGCTGTTGTTATCAATGTGTTCCTTCAGCCAGCGGAGGTGACAGTCACACGTCCACGGGTTCCCCCAAAGCTGGACTTCAGACAGCCTCGGCAAGGTCCTGTACAAGACAGCAAACATTCCTTCTTACTAAAACACGTAGTGATGGATAGTGGACCAATAAGGATCAGGAAAAGTGTGAAATCTATCTGATCTTCATTTCACATCATGTATCCAAAGTACATCATCACTTTGTTTCCAAGCGGTACTTTCAAGGCCACTGAACGTCTACTAGATATATGTCACAGTAGAGATGCAAATCCAGTAGAGTTGGCAACTCTACTAGTAGAGATGCCAATTGGCATCTCTACTAGTAGAGATGCCAATTGGCATCTCTACTAGTAGAGTTGGCAACTCTACTAGTAGAGATGCCAATTGGCATCTCTACTAGTAGAGATGGGAATCGTATTTATACGATTCTAGCAGGGCTAGTCATATTAGTTACCTAATTCTAGCAGGGCACAGTCAATTGGCATCTCTACTAGTAGAGATGGGAATCGTATTTATACGATTCTAGCAGGGCACAGTCATATTAGTTACCTTAATTCTAGCAGGGCACAGTCATATTAGTTACCTAAAAATGTTTTGGAAAATAGACTGAATATTTTCACACCTCAATCATTACCCAACATCACTCAATAGCTGTTTTACATGCCACTGAAATGTAAAACAGAGACATTTGCATCAGGCCATTATGAGTTAGAGACTCAATGTGCTAAAGACTGTAGACTGGTGAGGGAAAAACGAATAAAATAATGCTTTGTAAGAATATTGTTGTTTCCTTTACTTTAACACTGGTACCGTGGGAATATGTATTCCAATCTGTCCATTCCTCTATTTGTTCACAATGGTCTATGACCTGGTCCAGACGGCTGTGCTAATGGTTGAAATGTGTATTGTCAGAAGCACAATTTGATATCTGAAATATGAAGCAATTTAATTAACTAAATTTATAGTAATTGTGAATGTAGGCTTACCTTATAATATGATAAATTTGAAACTTTAGGTGTTCAGTCTATTTAAAAAAAATTGTTCCTTGCTAGAATTGGAGAATATCCTGGTCTAACTCAAAGAATTCCCATTTGTCCTATAAAAGATTAGAATTCCAATGTCTGGTAAGAGAATCTGGAACACTCGGACTCCTAGTAGATATTGGAGTAAAAACACCAGAATTCCCATCTCAGGTATTTATACTACTGAGATTGGAACTCAGTAGTATAAATACTAGGATTCCCATCTCTACTAGTAGAGTTGGCAACTCTACTAGTAGAGTTGGCAGCTCTACTAGTAGAGATGCCAATTGGCATCTCTACTAGTAGAGTTGCCAATTGGCATCTCTACTAGTAGAGTTGCCAACTCTACTGGATTTGCATCTCTACTGTGACATATACACAACTGGTGGTTATACCATCTATACAGATATAGACAATTTGTAAGAGCATGCATCCCTTTCAACCTATCTCAATACGTAATACTTTGAGAGGCTTTAATTATAACATTGATAAAGTGTTTTTGACTAATGACTGCTGTTCTTTTATGTGTATTTGACACAAACACACGCACATGGGTGCTCATACAAACCTTTTATCCAGAACCGCTGGTTCCAGGGTGGTGAGCTGGTTTCCCTCCAGCCTTAGTGACGTCAGATTCCCCATCTGATGGAAGGCCCCGGCAGGGAGGTGTGAGATCTTCCCGCTTCCCAGGTACACACTCCTGACCCCGCTCAGACCGTTAAACGTGCTGTTTGTGACGTCATCCACGCCGCAGGAGTCTACATACAAAACCTGCAGTTTGCCTAGCCCTCGGAAGGCGTCGTCATGGATACGGGTTAAGGATGGTTGCAGCCAGAGGGAGAGGTACTGCAAGTCCGTCAGGTTGGAGAAGATGTGAGGCGGCAGTTCTGTGATCTGGTTCAGTGCGAGGTCCAGACTCTGCAGGCTGCCGGGCAGGTCCAGAGGCACCCGCGGCAGCTGGGTGGACCGCATCCCAAGAGTCTGTAGTTGGTTTGCCGGCTTGAAGACGCTGGCAGGGATGCCATCTTGTCTGATCGGATTGAACCCGATGTCGAGACTTTTCAGATTTTGTAGATTCCTGAAGCTCCCCGGGGCGATACTCTCTAGTTGGTTGTTAGAGATGTCTAGGTGTACAAGTTCGGTCAGGCTGCTAAAAGTGTTTTCTGTCACGTGCGTGGCCGTGTTGAACATGAAGGAGAAAGTCTTCATATTTCGGGGCAGGTGGGTCGGAAAGTTTTCGAACTTCTCGTTGTAGGAAAGGTCAAGGTCACAGAACGACAGAAGGTCGTCAAACGTACCTGCCGGAAGTCCTTCATCTGTTAGCTGGTTGTTGCTCAAATCGACTGTCTTAAGAAAGTCCAGACCCTTCAAGTCCTCCTTGGAGACACTCGCGATGCTGTTTTCGGCAAGGATGAGCCAATGTACGTCAGAGGGGATGTCGGCAGGAACTGAAGTCAGACCGGCGGTGCTACAGTTCACTACGCTCGTCCCGTTATAGCTAAAGCAGGTACAAGGTTTGACGCACGCTGTGAAGGTTGAAGCTGCAACAAAACAGCTTCCGAAAGCCAGCAGGGCTGATATCATGGCACGGGTCATTTTTTTGTTGTTATGAGCGACCCGTAATACTAGATTGTCACAACAACAAACCAGTTTGCTCCAAAGTACAAACTGATGTGACCCTTGACCTGGCTCCTCCCTCATTGGTCGTTGGGAGGGACTAACGGTGAAACAACAGGATAAAGTACGGAGTCCTGGTTTGCAAATTTGAGTTTTGAGGTAGTTGCATATGTTTACAGTTATGATGTTGATTAAGGATATAAAATATAGAAATATAGATGGTCACATTGACGATGCACTGAGAAATATGCTGACTTCTGATACATTCTAGTGACTGACGAACACATCGAATTAAAAAGCCTCTTATTTATTTGCTTTGAGGACTACATGTGGAATCAAATAAAGCGCTCGCTTACTTTGTGACTGGAGGAACATGGTCCTTTTATTGCTATTGAAGTATTCAAAGGAAAGGTTATTCTAATGCAATGCTATACAATTCTGATAATACAAACTAGTTATAGGAAAGAGTAACCTGCAGATTTAGATGTCTCAGGAATTGGCGTCTTTCAATAATACGTAATTTCTTACATCGCACACGACGTGGTCATGAGTATCAATAAGCCAAATACTTTCTGAAAGAGTCATTCAATACAATACGTCAAACAAATGAAGCATGTGGAAAGTTTTGTGGACAGTTTTATCGTTGATTTTAACGTTATGGATGACAATTAAAACGTGAACTGAGAATTACAAATTTGACTTTTGCCAAAATCCAATGATGTATGAATAGCCACACGGTATTGACAATATGCATGTCTGTATAATGCAAATGATTTGCTAGTCAAGCATCCAGAAACAACATTGCAGTGTGTACTTTGTGACCAACAGAAGAACAAGGGCTTGTTTACCATATAGCATATAGCAATCAATATAGCTTTTAAAGTAGCTGAAGGCTATACTGACGTTGGTTGTGAGATATTCAGAACCGCATTTTATCCGGGCCTTCAGCAAATGATCGCTGTTCCTTGCCCACAAACCTCCCCATGGAGAACCCCACCCACAGAAACAACACCACAACTCCAGCCATGCACAGGAAAGAATAATCATCAACAACCGATGGTGTGCAGATGGACATGTTCTCATCTCTCCAAACTTTGGGGACCCGGAAACTTTTCCCAGCCCCTGTAAACGGCATGTGCATTCTCTCGTCTGTAACTACCTCCACTATGCCAGGTTTACGTGCACTAGACTTTGCTGTGCTCGGGTCAGAGTCCCAGTCCTCGCACACAAAGTCCTTCGGGGTGAGGGTGTCAAAGGCCCGGCCCTTGAGCTTGGGTGGTGCGTTACACACCATGATGTGTGGAGAGTCGATGGTTGGAGCTGTGTTGTTGTTATCGATGTGTTCCTTCAGCCAGCGTAGATGACAGTCACACGTCCACGGGTTGTCCCAGATAAACACCTCGGACAGTCGCGGCAGAGTACTGTATGCGAAATTGAAGGACAAATATTAGTTTGAACCGTTTATTCATTTAAGATTCCGTGTTGTTTAACACTTGGGCATTGAAATTAAACTATAGGTTTTCTCAAATTTGCCATCCGGTTTTATTTCTTAATGTATGTACTAATTTCATGACAACAATGTGTTAAACTTTCAAACTTATCATTTGCAGCTTAAGCATCCTTAAACTGAAGCCACTAGGCGGAGGGAGGTCTAAGTATTAATTTTCAATATAGAGAACACTGAAGGCTAAGGTAGCTGACGGCCTACTTTGTGTCCAAAAGTACTGGATCAAGCGTGGTCAGCTGATTGCCGTCCAGCCAGAGTATAGTGATGTTCTTGATGTCGTGGAAGGCTCCTGGCGGGATGTAGGGGATCCTGCTGCTGCCCATGTACAACTTCCACATGCCGCTCAGACCGCTCAGCGTAGCGTTCGTCATGCGGTCGATGCTGCAGAAATCCGCGTCCAGGATCTGCAGTTTCCCCAGACCGTCGAACGCGTCGTCTCCAATCGTCGTGAGAGTCTCCTGCTGCCAGACTTGGAGCGTCTGGAGTTCCTTAAGGTTGGAGAAGACTCGGGACGGGATTTCTTTGATCTTGTTCCCGACCAGGTCCATGTCCGTGAGGGTGCCGGGCAGGTCAGCAGGCACGCGGGTCAGCTGGTTAAACCTCATGCCGAGATATTGGAGCTTGGTCGTCTTAAACAAGCCGTCAGGCAGCTCAGTGATTTGGTTAAACCCGATACTTAGACCAGTGAGATGGCGCTGGTTCTGAAAGCTTCCAGGAGCGATGCTCTCGACTTGGTTGTTTTCAAAGTCTACGTACACGAGTTGGGGCAGGTGTCTGAAGCTGTCCTCGGTGACTCGGGTAACCTTGTTGTAGCCGAAGTACAGAGTGTAGAGTTGTTCAGGCAAGTTCTTCGGGAAGTCGGTAAAGTTTTCGTTCGCCGCCAGGTCAAGAACTCCGAGGAAGGGCAGATCGTCAAACGTCCCGGGAAGAATCGCGTCGTTAGTCAGCTGGTTGGAGCTGAGGTCGATACTTACGAGTGACTTCAGCCCCGTGAAGTCAGATCTGGACAGCTTGGCGATGCCGTTCCCGGAGAGGAGGAGGTGCTGCACGTCCGTCGGGATCCCGGCGGGGACAGACTTCAGGTCGGCCCGGCTACAGTTCACGTACTTCTCCCCGTCCATACTGAAGCACGCACACGGCTTGGGGCATGACTCCGAGCCTGCTGTTGCCGAGGCCAACAAACTGAAGCCCGCTACAATTAGGACTATCCTTTTCAAAGCCACCATATCGGGAAGAACAGGGCAGTGGACAGGGTTGAAGAAAGACTGATTGCAGCAGCAAGAGTGTCCAGACCAATACACAGCATCAGAACACAGTGTATGATATAGGTATAACTGTTGGGTAACTGTTATGATGACGAAGTGGCCAGAGGTCTATCTACTCCAAAGTACGACAGACGTTGTTGGCATTTGCCCTACTTTTACGCCACTTCGTTGTTTGTTTAATAACACACAAAGGGAAAAGGTCGCACCTCATTATTTGTTCAGTTTACTCAACGCAGAAGCGGCATGAGAAGCACTTCGTGATTGTGAAATACTACTGAGACTCTAGCCATATTCTAAGCCGCATAATGCACGCTAGTTCAGTCAAAGATCTTTGCGCAATTGCCTGAATTAGCAAGTACCTACCTGGATTACAGGTATCATATTTCTATTTGTTTATAATTACCGATGTTAGGCACACTGTCTTTCACACATTGCACCTCCCGATAGATTACCTCGAATTGTTATATTTCCAACCCCTATAGAAGAAGGAAAACATCTTTTATCCTATCTGATCAGGTAACTTGTGGAGACATTGTTGCCAGGGCGTCTGAAAGTCCGTCTGGGTGCCGGAGGTAATAGACGAGTTACAGTCAGTGTTTATAATTCGTCCCTTTGTTCATGAAAGTTTTACATTGCTTGGGGGCAAACTCACCGTAAAACTACTGCACGGCAGCTAGATATGACCTCGTCTCAAAGATTACTGTCAATTACTGCCGCCATATTGGATGGAACGCCCCCTTTTCCAAGCCTTCACAATAACAAGTGTTAGAAGGTCGCCCTGTCCCATAGTACAGGATAAGGCCGTCAACCTTTGTTCCAATATTTTAGTGTTTCCTTTGTGTGATGAAACGGGAGCAGCTCGAGAGTCTATGATTATATTAATCAATGACATATTGTTGCTTAAGCCCCTGTCACACATTCACAACCTTCCCCCGAACACCAGCCAACCAAGGTTGGCTAAAGTTCCCGAGCAGACTGACCACACTTGAGCCACGCCTACCTTTCTATACGCATCGAATTTCAGTTAAATTTGACTGCCAACCACGCCCCGACGTCCTCCCGAACACTAGCCAACCACCAGCCAACCATGGCCGAACTACCCGTCCACCCGAATGTTTTAAACATTTTGAAACATTCGGCTGGCGCAGCCGAACAGCTGCCGACCTAGCCGAACACCAGCCGACCTTGCTCCAGACGACCTACTTCTAACCTGGGATTGGGGGAGTTCGGCTAGTGTTAGAAAGGCCATATTCAGCACAGGTGACAGGAGCTTAATGCTTATCTCCACGTGTTCATGATCATATTGTAAGACTCCTCAAACCTAATTATTTCCGCCCAATGATTTGAGCCATTTTAAGATTTCATATAAGAGTAGGATCTTTCTTATAGATAGCAATTTTACATAATAGAAGACCCTTGACATCTATTGTTAAAACAGACAAGGAAGACTGCTTTCAATTGCAATGTCATATCCCATTTTATTCTATTTCACAATAACTATTAGCAGCTAGATTTTACACCTACTTGGAGGTAAACATAAAATTGTTGACTATATAGCAGCAATTACTAATTTGCTCTTTGCAAGATATGATGTTTTACTTATATAGCAGCAAGCTGTTTATGTTCCCCTTAGTAACAAACTATCTACTGCATAGCACATCTACCCTTCCTATTCTTGCCTACATTTTCCACTGCTGGATTCGATGCATCAATTTCGTCAGGCTTATGTTCCAACTCACTGTCTGACCCAGACTCGGTACTGACGTACACCTCTATACGGTCTACCACCTCGTACCTGGTCTCATCCTCACTGTCCGAATCAGTACTACTAGTCTCACTGATGACCTGATCTGTCCTTGCTGTCAAAAGTGCTGACAACCATTCGTCCATCATCTGCATTTCTGGGACAGAGCTGTTTATCTCGTATTCCTCTCTTTTGTCCTGTTCTCTGTAGTCTTTCTGATCTCCGAGTTCCTGCTGAAATGCACTAGAATCCTTCTTTGTTTCATCGGTATCGTCTATCGTTGTTTCTGCTTTCGTGGAATCATTCCCTCTCGACTTTGTTCCACTGTGTTCCTCGCCGATGTCGCGGTCCTGCTGTACAGGCTTGTCTTCATGCATCACGGTCTGTAGCCTCTCTACCGTGAGGTCAGTCGCCTCTGGTCTGGCCGTGATGTTGTCAGCACCAATGGTGTCCCCTGCATCCATAGCACAGGTATTAGAAGTCTTTGGTTCATGCGCACCAGTTTCAGTCATATGTCCTTCATCCACAGTGTTATCAGCCCCCGTTATCTCTGCTTTACCCACGGTGTCTTCAGAGCCAATCATCTGTAGCCTGTGCTCTGCATAGTCCTGCCGATCAGCGACACTGTCAGTCCCAGTCTTCTTCACCATGTCAGCTGTGCAGTCCGCACTGGTCTTTCGTGGCTTGGCGATGTCAGTAGTTTGTAATCCGTGTTCACCATTGACTTCAATCCTCTCTATTCTGCGCACAGTTTTATCAGTGCCAGTCGTGTCCGCGCGGCCGTTGCCCTTTCCTGTGTCCTTACCGTTCACTGAGCCTGAAACTTCGTCCGTACTCCCCTCTCCCTCTGTACTGTTTTCCGGAAGTGTTTCTGGTGTTTCATGGTTCTGGGTTTTCTTCTTATCTTTTTTGCTGGGAACGGCTGTTGCAATCGACAAGGGTACAGTCTCAGCGGTGGGTTCTATGTCAAAAATCATCACGTTGCCGGGGTCACTTAAAGTTATCTGGATGTATTTTTCGATTTCTGTCGCTGTCGTTTCCACTTCGGTAATACCATTCAGAGTTCTTATATTGTTTGCGTTGATGTCGTTCCTTTCGTTTACTTCAACACCGTTGTCGCCAGAAGTACTCATAGATATTTGGATGAGTTTGTCAGCTTTATTTTTAACTACTGCTGTAATATCCGGTTCGTTCTGTCCTTTCCCGATATCTCTGACGTCTGTTGTCTTCTCGTCCGAATGTGCCAGGGGTGACGGCACGGTGGGGGCTGGTTGTGCTTCTTTGTCTAACTCATTGTCTCTGTTTATGATTGTTGCCTCGGGGGTGGTGTTTGTACTCTGTGTCTTCGTATCTGTTGGTATTCCGAGTGACATATCCGGCACATCGGTATTTTTACTGGTGCCAACATCAGTGTCAACATTTCCTGTCTCCTCAGAGAGCACACTTTTAGCTTTTTCTGTGTCAAACTTTGTTTCTGCTGAACTATCAGCTGCAATGGGAATTATGTCTTCTTTGGTCGCTTCTTTCTTGAGTGGAGATTTGTCCTCCGTAGCGCTAGCTTGACAAAGGCTGTTGGGCACTACTGTCTCATTAAAAGTAGCGCTATCTTCTTTCGGGGAATCCAATGTGTCTATAGAGGGGCACTCACTTTCAGCAGTTTCTGCTGGACCGACAGACTTGTTGACGTTTGTTTCTTCTGTCATCGTAGTTGTGGTATCCACCGGTTGATTACCTGACGTAGACCCAGCTTCGATAATGTGTGACTCCGTTTCGTTTGTCGCATGTTCTCTTATATCCGACTCTGATCCCGAGCTGTCGGAGTCCGAGCGTTCTAGGATTATTGACAGTCGCCGCTGAAGGGTGCTTCTCACAGAAGGGCTGTTGATGCCGAAATACGACGCCATAGCAAGGGTCTCATTTGGTGTATCTGACGCTTGCCCATGCAAAAACGGCGAGAATGCTTCCGGGCTACTCTCAGTCGTGTCTTCAACAAACACGTCTTCGTCTTCGTCATCACTGTCGTAGGACTCGTCATCCTCCTCGTAACTGTCGTCAGTCCCGTACTGCCTGTCTTCCCACTCAGTCTCCTCTACAAACACGTTCCCTTGAAACCCTGCATCTAACCAGCGCATGAGGGACTTCTCGATTTGTCCCTGCCTAACCTGATCTTTCTGGACCTCTGTCCCTGTCCCTGCTTCTGTCTCTACCTGCGAAGGATGTTTCCCAGGCAATGATTTTTCTGGGTCACCGCCCAGAGGGGAAAACCTACCGTCTTTAGTCATCTCCAGATGCTCAAGGTCACACATCAACCCATTGTTATTGTCAGTGTCCTTCTCGTGATGATAGTCTTCCTCCATTATCTTTGTTAGAACAGGGGACACTTCTAAGTCGTCTGCTACAGACCACCGTCTCTCTCCTTCACTGGGCGACCCTGATGACGACTCGGAGTGCGACCGCCACAGAAGAGTATACCAGTCTCCTCTCTGCGCGGGCCGCACGGGTTCGTCCTCCTCCACCTCCATAATTACCAGCGTGTCCAGCTGAACCTCGCTGATGAAATCCTCGTGTTCCTCTGCGTTCGATAGGAACCAGTCTTCTAGACTACTGCTGTGGTCTTCACTTGTTGAGGGCGTGCTAGTACTTCCCGCTGGAGGTGTGTCAGACTCAACTGACGCCGCAGCAACAGCCGAACTCTCGTCTGCTGCACCTTCCTGACCTTCATGACCCTTGACGTCGCTGGATTCTTTTCCGCGCGCTCTAGAGAAAAAATTGTACCACGACAGCCTGTTCTTTGCCCCGATGTCTGAAATGGTCCGTTGTGGTTTGGAATCGACATCCTTCATACTAGCGTCCTGATCTTCTTCACGCTGTGCTGCCACAGTCTGGTCCCCCATGTTGTTTTGTTTGTCCGTCAGTCGGCCGTTGGTCCCACATGAAGTGGCAGACTAGGACGGTAAAACCACTGACAAACCGCCGCGCGGTTGATGACCGGGACCTCATAACGCATCGTGCAGGCATCCGTGTACGACACACACTCGAATCTGACGCAAAACACACGACTGTTTGTGCATAAACTGTACAATTTACCTCAGTCACCTCGGAGCCAACATGTTGTTGTCGTTCATTCTCGCAGTTCTTGGGTCATTTCCTCAAAAGGTCGGATAGATGCAAATTATCCGTCTCATTAACTCAACCACAGGGACGTACCATTCCAGTCAGTAGGGGTGTTACATTAAACTTAAGACAGACAAAATCTCTTTCACGATTTGTGACAAAACCTCCCACCGTTTTCCACTGTTTTAACCTGAAAAAGCATTCCCTTGTCATCAAATTCGAATCATTGTAGCTGTCGTAGGTGACTTTCGACTGAATTTAGAGGTACACAGTACACACGTGTAAACCTCTCTGCCATCGGCTGTTGAAAAACTGGTTCTGCTGTAATTATCTCACCGAGATACCTATTTATGGGACAATCGATTAGGTCTTGCAGCAACTCAAAAGTACGGGTCACTTAAAACGCATGTTTGAAATGTCACGTACTCAGTATTTTCTCTCGCTGATCCTTAAATGATAACCTACGATATGTTGCAGTCAAAACACGATGTAAAAATAGCATGACTGAATATCTAAATCGATTTTGGTCAGTACTAAAGGCAACGGCGAGACCAAGATTCAAGAATAGATTGCCAGTCTTAGGGTAAATACATTCATGTATTTCAAAAGTAGAGCTTCAGTGGGGTAAGATAGACTGTGCTAGACCAACTCAAAGCGTGCAGAGACACACGGGATAATTGCTGCCTGCGGTCACGTGCCCAGTCGCCGAAGGCGCTGCTCTACTGATCTTTTATGGAGTGGAAAGGCATAGTCTTTAATCTGTGACTCTCGGTGATTTTTCTCGCCCATGATTTTACATGTCAGTGAAGGTTGTCTCTGTTGACATGTTGATAATGCATTCCTTAGAGGCCTATCCCTTTTTTGTTTGGGGAGACAAAACTACTTTATGTGCTCGTAGAGAGTAGAGGGGGAGAGGGGGGGTAAAGAAACATCAGATATATATTAGAAACATCAGATATTCAAATACTAAGAAGCAGACAGATATGTATATATATCCAAATATTTTTCATGCATTGTTCACTGATTGCGGCAAGTTGAGATTCTATGCAAAAGTTAAGACTATGTACAACATAGAGAAATATCTTGAACTTGTAGGCATCGACCTGCGGTCCGCTATTAGAAAAAATTAGAATTAGTGCTCATTCATTAGAGATAGAAAACGTCCGCTACAAAAACTACCTGTATGTGAAAGCATATGTAAGTTTTGTTATACAAAAGCTGTGGAAGACGACATTCACTTTATCTGTCCTAACCTCTAAAATGTATCCCAACTTTCCTAAGCTTACAGACAAAGGAAAAACCATATTCCTTTTTTTTAAACTATCCAAAACCCACACATCATGGAAAGGGTGGGACAGATACATACATACATATATATAATGTATATATAATTTTAGACAATTTACCTCCTAGAATGTAGTTAAGCCGCTTTTATAAATCTTTGGTGCGTTGTTTCATTGTTCCCATGTTTTTGTTACCTGCAATTAGCCCTAGGGCATGAACTTGCAATAAACGTACCATTACCATTCTCTTCAAACACCTTAATCAGTTTTAATGCATGTCTTGTGTGTTAAAGTTCTAGTCAGCACTGTTTGAAAGCATTTGCAGCAGGAACCCCATGTACGCCTATATACGGTTGGGTGGGTAGGTGAGCTGTCTGCGGTTGTCCTCCGGTAGCTGCCGGCTATTTACGTGCAGAAGGACGTCTGAAACAACAAACAAGACTGGCAATGAAAACATACATTGCCATGGCGACGGTGGTTGCTGTTAGGGTTATTGTCTGCATGGCACTGCGGCCCTGCCATCATTTCATGATTTTGAGGAAGAATTGGTACCTATACAGATACAGTGCACTCCTCCCCTAAGTGTATAGTGAACGAGCCCCGGGGTCACAGAAAGTAGGGCATCCGGGTCAGAGAGGTCTTCCCTTCCCAAAGGTTTCCAGGAATGTAGGCATAGATGTGGGTCACATGCCTGTGGACATTCCATTCCTGTGGACAAAATGCCTGTACGATTCCTAGAATTCTTGCGAATTACACACAATATTGTACCATTAGGCTCCTCCCTGAGACGTCGCCAAAAACTACCCAGATATCAACGTCTGGTGAGCGTTAGTCCATTATCGCTGGTAGAACAGAGGACAATATCAGCGTCTGGTGAACTTCAGTCCATTATCGCTGGTAGAACATTTTCAACTCGTCCGGTATAGACCACCGTCTCTCTCCTTCACTGGGCGACCCTGATGACGACTCGGAGTGCGACCGCCACAGAAGAGTATACCAGTCTCCTCTCTGCGCGGGCCGCACGGGTTCGTCCTCCTCCACCTCCATAATTACCAGCGTGTCCAGCTGAACCTCGCTGATGAAATCCTCGTGTTCCTCTGGGTTCGATAGGAACCAGTCTTCTAGGTAACGGTTGCGATCTTCACAAGTTGAGGGCGTGCTAATACTTCCCGCTGGAGGCGTGTCAGTCTCTAGCCTGGGTGCCAGACCCTATCGCGAGTCAGTGATAAGCTCTTCGGCCATGTCGGCCAGGGGAAACCATACTCCCCGCTAACCCGATTTCGCACCCTGGCCCTAATTATCTCCTCGCTACCGGCGTGATAGATATTAGGGCCTGGGCGTATACTTCTGGTAGCGGACATTTTCTTCTCCCCACCAAAATCTATCGCTCATGAAACGCCAGGGTCTGGCACCCAGGCTAGTCAGTCTCAGACTCTAATAACGTCGCAGCAACAGCCGAACTCTCGTCTGCTGTGACTCCATGGCCTTCGACGTCACTGGATTCTTTCCCGCGTGTACGAGAGAAAAAACTGTACCACGACAGCCTGTTTTTCGCTCCAATGTCTGAAATGGCCCGTTGTTCTTTAAAATCAACATCCTCCGAACTAGCGTCCTCACCTCCCTCACTCTCAGCCGTTACCGTCTGGTCCCCCATGTTGTTCTGTTTTAATATCCCTTTGCCGGCCGTTGGTCCCACATGAAGTGAGGACTATGTGCGTAAACGTTTTGGGACGCAGAACTTAACCTTTACGTACTAGTAGGGAGTCGATAACTTCATTTAAGTGGAAGCAGAAAAACACAGTTGTCTGATCCGAAACGGCACCTCAAGGCAGTTGCTGGATTGTCCTAATTACCCAGTCGGGTCAGTCGGGTCACTCGGGCGGCATGCGGGGAGTAAAGTTACATCTCTTCAAACAAGAGTCCATACTGATAGGATACAAACCTAGAATTAGCGTTGGTATTAGAGTTAGAGTTAGGGTAGGGGTTAGAGTTGGAGTCATTGTTCGGGCTAGGGTTAGTCTTAGGATTGGGGTTAGGATTAGGTTTAGTTCCCACATCACGACCAACCCCCTCCCACCCCTTGTCTCAGGTATATTGGAAACCACCAAGTAGTGTAGGGGGCATTTATTTGGTAGGAACAGAAATTTTGCTTTACGCCTGGCTGACTGTGGATGATGCCACACCACTTTCAGCACGGTGTATCGATCTATTATGCTACCAGAAACTCTGATAAAATGCCCCAGAACGCCATGTTTTATGGGGACCTCAATAACTAACACATACCAAAATCACCACAAATATATCAATGCCCTTTGGCCTCGTCTGTGTACAATGCAAATATCAAGATCGTGAATTATTGCAGTTTTCTGTCGGGGCCTACTCACCCCTATCTCTGTTAAAGTTAAAGCACCCATACCGGCTGTTGACGACAGCTCGTACGATAGAACACTTGAGTGTCAAATTATTTTATTTCAATACCATAAAGTACATATACAATGGAAATAGAATAAACAGCATCATCTGGACTCCAGTAACTAATAATATACCAAAAATCAAAGAAATCCTTCAAACCCACCGTGAGTAATAGTAAACTTTATTCACGACAGAAAACAGTACCTTCCCGCGGAAGGATATCTCCTTCCCGGAGGGAACATGGCATGTGTTGATGCATGTCTCGTGTGTTAAAGTTTTACTCAGCAATGTTTGAAAAGCAGATGCATCAGGAACCCCAGGCCTATGTACAGCAGGGTGGGTAGGTGAACTGTCTGCGGTTGCCCCCCGGTAGCTGCTGGTTGTTTGTTCAGAAGGACGTCTGAAACAACAAGAACGATGCAGATATGAGCGTCTGTATCTGCATCTGCTTTTGGCTTCGATCTGGCGAGAGAAAAGATACTGTCTAATTTTGAGTGTAATGCCACAGACTTAAGTTTATTAGTACCTTTTATGATAGACTAATGTAACAAAACTGCTGCTGTAAATCAAAGGATTGATCAGGACAAAGATCATCAACGCAATAAAAAATATCACTTGAACGGCTACTGTAAAGGTTATCTGTTATCTGTTATAACAATCCTTTCAGATGAAACAAACGACGAGAAGTTTCCGCCTGGTGTGTCTTGTGACGCAATCATTCTGCCTTATACTTCACACCAATGGAAAAGATCTGTTGCAGTTACGAGCGTGATTTCATATATAGTCAAAAAATGTCCAGCTGACCTGTTTGTTCCTGCAGTGTCCAGAGGTACTCCCGCCAGAAGGCACAGGGCCTGGTCCTGGGCCACTGCGCAACTCGGAGCGGCTGTGTGTCCAGCACGATGTAGGCTTGATCCGTCTGGTTGTAGGCTGGCCACATCTCGGTCCCAGGGTCATTGGGGTCCCTAGGGAAAGAAATTCAGATTCTTTTAATTTGGACATCACTTTTTGCAAATCACAGAGAAGTAGTTGATACCAAATAATTTCAAAGAGCTTTCCTATAGCATACACATGTACAGGAGAGTGTGCCCTTACCCTGTCTTCGCAAAGTTGGTCCAGAATCGCATCATTGTCCTGGCCAGTCTGTCTTCATCTGGTGTATAACCCAGAGACGGATCCAGAGGCAAACCGAAGACCATGGCGAATTCAGAGCCGTGTACTGCTCCAGTCCATGGCGGTGCTGTTAAAGGGAAGGATTGATACGACGTGGTTAAACTGGTACATATACACCTTCCCGCCGACACGAGCGCGTGCAAGGCTGCCTTCTATCACCGGGCACTTGATGGAGTAATCCGAGACCATGTTCTCCGCGGCGTCTCGGTACACTGCCGGGTTCTCCAGGCTTCGCCAGTCCGTGTACTCAAACGCCACGGCGTCAACTCCGAACTCATTCAGGGCCGGCAGGACCGCTTGGATGATTTTGGTGTACTGGGCCTTGTCGATGAAACTGTAAGTTGAAGGGTTGAAACCCAGCGATGTTTGGATATACGTAGCTATGACCATAGACCCTTCATTGGTATTGAAACCAGCCATGACGTCAACGTTAGAACGGTTTCTATCGGCCAGATCAGACGGATCAGCGGTCAAAAAGTTCCCATCAACCACCGGGGTGAAACCAAACTCAAACATCCCTAGGCCTTCAAGCTGCTGGTTGTTCACAATGTCCTCTGCAGACGAACGTCGCAGACACGCCACCATGTCCTGGACCTCGGGCTGCCGACAGCCCAGAGTGGAGCCGAGGGCGCGCCCTCGGGTTATAGCGACGTCCGTCGATGTCAGGGCCCAGTCAGCGAAAGCCGCTCCGCTCTGTAGGATGGCGCGTCGGAACAGACCACTACTGGAGGGGGACAGGGTGTGGAAGTGGACACTAGCGCCCCCTAGAGGAAGAGAGAAACAAACGTTGACAGACTGATCAACAACGATGGAACGTTTAGGGCCGCGTCGTACGTACAAAACTAAGAGTTTCAACGATAAGCCTCGAAAGACAATGCCAGTAATGCCAGTAGTTTTTTTATTCTTTATTTTTTATTCTTATTTTTTATTCATATATCATACAGTGAACCATCCCTTACACAATGATTCAAATAATAACAGATCATTGATCATAACAATAATTGTAACAATTAATTAAATCACAACAAATCATTGATAATAATGATCATAATAATAATAATCTAAATCATATCAAATCATTGATAAATAATCATAACAATCATTTAAATCATAACAAATCATCGATCATAATAATCATGATAATTCAGATCATAGTAAATCCTCGATCATTTCACTAATCATAATTCAAGTCAAAGACCAACTATTGATCATAACAATAATCATAACAATAATTCAAATTATAACAAATCATTGATAAATAATCATGATGATTCAAATCATAGCAAATCCTTGATCATTTCAGTAATCATAATTTAAGTGATAACTAATCATTGATCATAACAATAATCATAAGAATAATTCAAATCATAACAAATGCCAGTAGTTACTAATAATTGGGATAATGAAATATACGCGGAAGGCATTCCAAAATACCTGCACTGCTGCCGAAAATGGTCACCCTGTCCGGGTTCCCTCCAAACCGCTCGATGTTGTCCTGTACCCACTGTAAGGCCAGCTGCTGGTCCAACAGCCCCATGTTCCCCGAGGCATCGTCCGTCCCGAGCGCCAGGAACCCCAGGGCCCCCAGCCGGTAGTTCATACTGACGACCAGAAGGTGTTCTGTGGCGGCCAGGAATCGCCCACTTCCGCGGCCTCCCAAACCTGTCCCTTGGACGAACCCTCCCCCATGGATCCAAACCATAACAGCGCCGTAGTGCGGCCGGGACGGGGGCTGCCACACGTTAACGTACAGACAGTCCTCGCTACGGTTATAGTTTGCGTTATAGGGACCGAGCGGTTGATAACAACTACTCGGCACTTCTGTCGCATTGTAGACTCCCTCCCAAGGGTCGGGCGGGACCGGCGGCTTGAAGCGCAGCTCCCCTACAGGCGGCTTGGCGTAGGGAATCCCCAGGTAGGCGTTCACCTGTGTGCCCGACACGTCTACGACTGTGCCCCGGACGGTGCCATCCGGCAGATCAACCAGCGGCTCCATACTAGAGACAGACAACACCGTCGCCAGAAGCGACAGTACCACAAATGTTGGACCAACACTACCAGCCATAGCTAGTGAAGTTTGCGAGCCGTCTGTGGCCTCATTGCAAATGGTTGGACTTTGGGCCGGACTTTGACGGGGTAGACAAACAGTGCCACCCATGACGAAGAAGCTAATTACATATATTACATCTTGCATACGTACAGTCGTTGCCATTTGAAACGGTCGATGCCGTATCGCAGAACGGCACGCTTTATATGTATTAGAACGCGCCGTCAACACCGTGATGTTTCGTGGCGTATAGGTTAGGGTTAGGCTTAGGCTTTTTGATCCGGGTTCGAATCCGAGCTTGTGCTCTGTCTTTTTTCAATAATATCTTTACTATTTTTCACGACGGTCTTCTACATTTGCAATTGAAATGCATATGCTTTATTATACGTTTTAAATGTTTGCGCCCCTCTCGAAAGTTATGGTACACTCGGATATGGCATCGATCGTTTCTAAGACAACGACTGTTTACGAGACGGAAACGCGCGAAGAATCAGGTCAGGAATGGTCTTGTGCAATCGAGAAGCTTAAACATTACAGTAAAAATGCTTTAAGTGGCAAGAGCAAAGTCCATTATTTTCTATCATGAAAGTTCATCTGTGTCCATTATTTTCTGTTTCGAAATCACTAATCAGCCTCAACTAGCCTCAACATACTTTTATGTGTATGTCTTGTTGGGCTACCTTGGAAATCAGTCTATCAGAGACTGAAGGTACCACCCAACCGTTTTTAAGATTAATAAATAAATAAATAAAAGAGGTCCACTACCTGATACCTCGTACCTTCGCCTTATGATGTTAACCTTTACGACTGACGAATTATGAATATTTCTCCTTTATCATACAAATAAGATCCTCATCTGCATGACTTATATCGATGATCATATTCTCTGTTTTACGAACCCAGCGTACTACAAACATCCCTCTACCAATTGAATAGCTGGGCGTTAAAGAATGATATAATCGTAAACTGCAATAAAAATGTGGGGTAGAGAATATTAGTATAGGCTGACTCCCTGCAGCCAAACAACCTGTTTACATGTTCTCAGGGCAACAATCATATAACAACAAAACAGTTCCGACAGGTATTAGTCTGTGGCTTTCTTAGATCTGACACGTGGGTAATTCTATGTATGAAACCAATCGTGTGTGGGAGGGAGGCTTTGAAGCCATATTTTTTAATCTTAGAGATAAAAGTTGCTTTTGTCAAAGAAAGGGAAAAGTGCTAGCCTGGTAGCGATCCCATCGTAGGGTCCCGGTATCTCTACAGTGCTGGGAGTGTTGCCGTCCGCCCAGGCCCAATAGGGCACACCGGTGGTTTTATGGGGTCGGATTCAATGAGAAAGGCCAGGTGTAAAGATAGGCTGGCAGAAGGAGAGGCCATGTGTTCATGGGGCCGACATGCTGGCCTGTGGAGAATGGTCGCCAGGCTAGCAAAGTGGTTACTAGAAATTAAAAGAATATCACTCTTCTACTCATAATCCAAAAAGAATTATAAGATCGTATTTTCCCCGTTTCAAGCACCAGAGTCAGGACATATATGGCATATAAATAAAATACTGTATCATATATATAATTTCAAACATAACAGACCTTTAAACATTATAAAAGATATTGTATTATGATTCCTTACCTTTAATTCTTGATAAAAGAACGCTGTAGACTATATAATTGCTTTTTCTGAGAAAAAAATAAATGTTTCGTATAAATCACTCTTTGATCATTTGGTTCCTTTCGCCGAAAGTCTTTGCAGAGGCGACTTAAAAGACCCTGTCACAAAATCTATTAATGAAGCTGCATTCAAAAGAATGTTTGGTGGAGCACCGTAGACTATTTCTGATCAATTCTCCTTACGCAATAAAATACTACGTTCACAACCTGTACCTGGTCATTCGGTATGTCCTGCTGCCATGGCGCACCGGCCTCGCCAAGCAGACCGACTCCACGCCCCCGATGTCAGTGGAGCAAACCCCAACGGGTATTCAGGTCAGTACTACATATTGTACACGGGATGTATTAGATATAATAATATTTTTTAATTTTTTTTTTATTCACATGAAGATATATTTAATGAGTATTAGGCAGGAAGCACAGTTGCTTATATGACGCCTACTAAAAAAACACAAATATAAAACAACACAATGACAAAATACGTACATAATTACAAAGTGGGTAAAAGAAAAATGAGTACAAATTCATGAAACAGGACAAGTTGGTGATCTATCAATTACGAGAATCTACCTGTACAGTAAATTAAGGTTTGAACCATGTCGACGATATTACAGTTTTGTGAATGTGAGAGTAACGTGGATCCTCGTAGCAGTAAAGAACATAAAGTACTGTCATTGAGATGCTGTAGCTCTACTATATTGGAAAGAGATGATAACAGAGTACCTCCTTTACTGGTATAAAGTTTATAGTGTAAAAGATAGTGTTCAGTCATGAGTTGTTTCGTTATATAATGATACAAATTGAAGACCTTTATTGTACATTTTTGACCCACTGGGCATGTAGAGAAAGACGACGACTAAAGGACCTTACAGCACAGCTCAATTGGGTTATTTTATTTCATTCGCATTCATTTTTAGAGGATCGGGCAAAAAGTACATCCTACTTATCGAGGCCCTCTCCTCTCCACACATACAGATGAAAGTAGCAAAAACAAAGTACAACAACAATGAAGAGAAACAAGGAAGTACATGATAAGCTGATGTGCACATCAAATCAAAAGAAGTAAAACGATCTGTCTGTAAAATAAAATTGAAAACTACATCAAATATTTTAAGCAAGTTATAAGGAAGAGTTGTCCCAGAGAATATTTGAGCATAAGGTGTTGTCAGTGGTGTTATTTATGTCAAATGGAAGTATATCGTTCAAGTCGGACTGTTTATTGTTTATTTCAAGGATCTCCATTAGTGAGTACAATGAAATACTACACTAGTCTTCCTGGAGTCGAATAAAACTTATAACACATAACATACAGTAACCCACACAACATAAACTTATTACACATAACATAATCAGTGAAACTAAAATGAGAGATCAGAGTCACCATAATTTAGACTTTATACATGTATATACACAGTCATCATGCTACCACCAATATTGCAGGGGTTAGTTTGTGTACGTGTGTGTTTTTAGCCTGTCCTTGATGTGTTTTTTGAACGCCGAAGGTGCAGATGATTTGATGTGTTGTGGGAGGGTGTTGTAGGATTTTATGCACCTGTACAGAAATATCCTGGTGGCAACGGAAGTTCTGGGTTTTGGATAACATATCAAGTCGTTCGTTGATGTACAGTGGACAGTGTAGGAAGTAACGAACAGCTGTTTCGTTACAGTACAGCTCTCGTGATATGCATCAAGTACCGCGTGACGGGTCGCGTGAGATTGCGTGATGGATCGCGTGAGATTGCGTGACGAGTCGCGTGATATTTCGTGATGAATCGCGTGAGATTGCGTGACAAGTCGCGTGATATTTCGTGAGCGCTTTCGTGATTTTGCGTGACTCACGCGTGGCTCCCGCGTGAGGCAGATCGTCTCGAATCACGCAAGACGACAGGAACATGGTGTGAGACCTTAAAGTCCGGTTCAGGATCTGAACATTCGACATTAGAACTGCGTGGTCGTCAATCTATATTACAATATAATGATATAATAAGTTTTTACACACTTGCCGTTCAGCGCTATAATAAAACTTTACCTGAAACGTTTTTAAAAACTTTTAAAAAATCTATTTGAAAGTGCTTCCATGAACTATTTTGCAACTGATACGATTTTTTTTCGTTAACTAGCAATGTTTACTTGCTGAAATTTACATGAAAATTATGTATGTGTTTTATCTCCTTGGTAGTATACGGCGACGGACCTAGCTAAGGGCATGTTTTAGCAAGGTTTCTAAAATTGTAAACTGTGAACCATTTTAGGGCCTTCGATAAATACAAGGAATTAGACAGGTTGACGTTACTGATGCATTGGTATTAGCAACTACTGATTTTAGAACTAGAGAATATACTAAGAAGTGCTGTTGAGCGTTTAGGTTACGGTTTAGCTACAATGTTTGTCTACATGTCACGGCACGGAACACCAGGTCAATGACCCAGGGAATAATCGGCACACGTCAGCGATATTGCCGTAACCCTCCAGACTGATTTCCTCAACCTAATCAGTCCACTGCATCATTTTGACCACTTTTCGTGCAGTGAGGTTACGGCGTTTGTTACAATGCAAATATACCCAAACCGCCATTTCAAACCTTTTGTCCAGCGAATTACTATAGTAGTACTTACTCCTAAGTAAAGCAAAGTTATACATGTACAACTATTTTCATTTTTGCGATCTTTGGTAACAGATCTGCAATCTCTACCGGCAACTACGCAGTTCTATATACTGTTTTTTTTTCATCATTTCAATATGGCCGGTTTATCAAGGTCTCACACCAGGAAAATCGGCTACGAGACACGATTAGCCTCCGCGTGAGTACCGCGTGAGTACCGCGGTAGCCACGCGGGGTCTCTCAAAAATCACGCAAGCTCTCACGCAATCTCACGCGACTGGTCACGAAATCTCACGCGGCTCGTCACGAAATCTCACGCGGCTCGTCACGAAATCTCACGCGGCTCGTCACGCGGTATCACGCAAGACCTTGATGCATATCACGAAAGCTGTACTGTAGGATGACCGCATTTGCGCATAGGACTGGGTTCACTCAATTGGTTTCAAAGAAGAAAATTCTGAATCCAAGCAGATGAAAACAACGACAGTGGGACAGCGGGACAACTGGAAAGAACCGACGGACAAGAGACGGCCGATGTAGAAAAAGAATTCATTAATCCAATGTATGCCAACTCCACCGAGGGCTCCCATGATAGTACTAGACCACTCAGGGGACCGATGAAATTTGGTCTATATCATATATATGAGCAGGCTTTTACTATAGTATTTCTGATGCTTGTTTCAATAGGAAAATTTATTTAAGGGACCACCAAAAAGATTTCAGGATGTTCAGGTTTGACTGTATATATATATTACATGTAGAATGATGAGACGTTATCTTTTTTATTTATTTGGAAGACAGGTACATACATAGTGGTGACGCAACTCAAGTAAACGTACATATTTCAGCGCCACCACAAAACAGTCAAGTACATGACATAAGAATAAGATGAAACTAAGGTACAAACAAAATATGGTACACGTACATATGAATTATGAACTTAATAAATATTAATTATGATAAACATTAAAGAATATTCTAAAAAAATACCAGAATTTCTGAGCGCGCAAATCCATCCCCTAAACCCAGTGACGGATTGTACATACTGAAACGAAGATAATAATAAAAGTAATAGTAATAATGGTTGTCATAATAATGATAATATTTGGAGGAAGATAAGGAATTAAATCGTTTAGTAGAAATAATGAAATTTTGAGTGAGGGACAAGATTTTGGAGTTGAGAGACGAGGGAAACAGACGTTATATTTGGAGAAGGTATGCTGAAACGGTATCTCGGATAAGCCGGGTTTGTTGATTACTATGTTTTCTATAATTCTAATTATAAAAAAATTTTAGATATGAATATGGATATTACTTATTTTAAAAAATGTTCACATTGTAAAGCCCCTGTCACACATTCACGAATTTGGCCTCCCGAACGCTAGCCGAACGCCCACCAACCATGGTTCCGAGTGAGTTGGCTAGCGTTCGGCTGGGTTGGCTGGCGTTCGGCTGGGTTGGTTACGGTTCGGCTGCGCCAGCCGAATGTTTCAAAATGTTTAAAACATTCGTGAGTGTTCGGCTTGGTTGGCTGGTGTTCGGCTTGGTTGGCTGGTGTTCGTCTTGGTTGGCTAGTGTTCGGCTGGTGTTCGGCGCGTGTTCGGGGGTCAAATTTGCAGACGAATGTGTCCCGACCTACAGAGGAATCCCTGCTAACCATCTGCCAACCGTGCCGAATGCTTCCAGAGCGTGTGCCAATCACCCCGAATTACAGAGGAACGCTAGCCGAACACCAGCTGACCTCCAGCCGACCCTCCCGACCCGGTAGGGAACGCTCCCCAACCTCAGCAGACCAGGTTCCTACCCAGCCCTATAAATTCAGACTATTATAATTCCTTGCATGACACTAATGATATATAAAAGAGGTGAAACCATGCCCAAAAAGAAGGCAAAGTCCAAGAACGTTGAAAAATGCCACAAAGTTCAACTTTCACTGTATGGCATGATAGTACGTAGTGGACCCCTAATTCTGAAAATTTTTATTCGGGACAGAGTTGGAAGATGATTAGGAGGGATTCGGCAGTCTTCGGCTAGTGGTCGGGATGGTTGGAGGTAGGTTGGCCACCATTCGGGGCTGGTTCGGGGAATGGTTCTGAAATGGTTAGGACGTGGTCGCCGCGGAAAGATAGGCGTGGCCTAAATCTGGGCAGTTACTCACGAACGCCAGCCGACCTGTTCGGCTAGCGTTCGGCTGGCGTTCGGGAACGGAATTCGTGAATGTGTGACAGGGCTATCTCCCATGTTTCAGGCGATCCCCAAATCAGCGGACCAAACGGGCGGCAGGCTAAAACCGAAGAAGAAAAGATATCAATTGGAATTGAAGAAATTGAGGCCCACGATGTCATCAACCAGCTTAATAATAACCCCATGTATGGCCCTAATGTGTGCTCAGGTTAGTATTGTAGTTACACAGGATGGTGGACCTAATTGAATGAATAAATGAATGAATGAATGAGTGTAGACCCTAAGCCTACATTTATGAGTGTGTGTGTGTGTGTGTGTGTGTGTGTGTGTGTGTGTGTGTGTGTGTGTGTGTGTGTGTGTGTGTGTGTGTGTGTGTGCGTGTGTGTGTGTGTGTGTGTGTGTATATGTGTGTGTGTGTGGAACGGTATGTCAGATTAGTCTGGTTTATTTCCTCCGGGGTAGGTTATATCCGTCCGCGGGAAGGTATTGTTTTCGGTCGTGTTTGAGTATTCGCAGCTATAACTCACGGTGGGTTTGACGGGTTTCTTTGATCTTCGGTATGTGGTTAGTTAGTGGGGTCCAGATGATGAGTATTTTTTTTCTTCGTATCTGTATTTTCAGGTACTGAAAAAAATAATTCGACACCCCCGTGCTCTAACGTGGTGTGGTATTGTCTATCAACAGTTGTTGTTCACTGTAGGAGTTACAATGTGAGCCGTGTGAGACTAACGGGCTATACCACATTACTTTCAGGAGGGGGGGTACGCCTGTATTGTGTATTATAATTGTGATATCACGCATCTTTAAAGTAACATTGTTGTTAATGTGATGTCTGAAATTCTCAGCGGTTGTTGTTAGCATTATGCATTATATAACTTCCCGGAGGTTTGGAGTCTCAGATTTTTCCTTACTGACTTTTCCGTAAAGTGATGAAAAGTTAAATGCATACTTCGGCAAATAAGTTTCGCATTGTTCGATATCCCTTGTTTCAGGCGACGCAGAGGAAGAAAATGGCTTGTGTAGCCAGGTAAGAGACTTTCTGCCACCGCTATTTACCGTTGTGAAGACGATTGTTGTCATGGCAATATTGACATCAACTCTGACGCTCACCCTGTGGCACATCACTACGCATCCGGATGTTGATTCGGTAAGTTTGTGTGTGTGTGTGTGTGTGTGTGTGTGTGTGTGTGTGTGTGTGTGTGTGTGTGTGTGTGTGTGTGTGTGTGTGTGTGTGTGTGTGTGTGTGTGTGTGTGTGTGTGTGTGTGTCTTGATTGCTCAGATATTACCTACAGATATGAAGTGATTTTGTCTTGAAGAAATGAACTGCGATGTAGATATGCCACGTCAAAGCCGTCGGAAATATGTACACTAGTACTGCAGTAGGAAAAAAACGAAAGTGTGGTGGTTAACAATTCTTAAAATTCATTTGATTATCACAATGCTCTCAACCTTTTTTTTACTGACTCAACGAATCTTTTCCATCTCAACGACAGATTGTCGAATTGGTCTTGAAAGAGCTCCACAACCGAGCTATCTGCCGTCCAATGAATGACAAAGCTACGTTTGAAGAGCGCCTTGGCCCTCAACTCTCGACCCTTGAGAGGCGCGCAGCCCTGGCTAGCCGTCTGCAGAAGCAAGTGTCCACTCTTCTTCAGGAACAGCTGGACCAGGAGCGAACCATCCGCGCTCAGCTGGCAAACCTAACAACTGCCATGTGCAAAGCAGAGCCGGACAGAGGTGTGTATTTGCTTGTGTCAAGTTGTGTGTTCGTACAGTTGAGTGACAGCACATGGAATGGGGGGAATGTCTTGACCACAAACCACAAAAGGTCATACACAGTTAGCTCACTGAAATTGGCCGGCAGATCTACAGGTATGACACCAGAGGTGTGTAAATGCAATATAGCTTCACTTGCACAGTACAGAAAATTACTATTGAAAAATATGCACATATCATCACCAAATCTTAATTAAGAAAATAACATGAAGCATTCATAGATTACATGGTGAAACTCCGGTGTTAACGTTATCGTTTGATTATCCGCCGTTAAGTAACAAGTGGCTTTTTTTTCTTTGTTGTTGCTTTTATTGCAGGAAAACTCTTCCACCTGACGTCACCAAAGGGCAAGTATAGGTACAGCTTGTACGAAGCTCGCCAGGCATGCGCAGAGAAGGGAGCCGTCCTGGCGACCTATGACCAGCTGTACGAGGCCTGGACGGGCGGGTTGGAGCGTTGCGCCTGCGGATGGCTGTCGGACGGGTTGGCTTACTACCCAATGCAGGAGAGGAAGTTAGTATAAAAACTCGCTTGAAATGGCCTTCAGTGAAGGAACAGAAATATCGAGGACCTTTATGAAGAGAAATTTTAAAGTAACAATCTCGCTAATGTATTTTACATGATATGTAAAGAAATAGAATGTAGCAACTGATAGAAACATAAACCACAGATAAAAATGCAAATCATATACATTACAAAACACGTAATAGGTAGAAGCAACATTTAAACCAAGACGCGCAAACAAGTACAAATATCTATACCATAACAAAAACGAGAAAGAAACAGAAAGAAAACAAATGGCAAAACAAGATAACAGGATCAATCTAAAACAAAAGGGACAGAAACCACTTTTCTCTTGACAACTCAGATGTCATCGTCTACTGTGATTGACCCGCAAGAGCTGACTTTTTCTGTGTGTTTTCTTCTGTTACAGCCGGCATTGTGGTAACATGAGAGGCGTCGTTGAGTGTGAATGGCAACCGACACGTAACGCCTGGTGCTTCCGCTCCTTCTGCACAGCCAATGACTGACCGGGTCAAAGGGCGGATTGAGCAGGAATACAAGCACAATGTTGTTTTGGGCGGCGCTTGTTTAGGGGGTGTTTGTATGTATGTCGTCCTGGAAGTGAGTAAGATTGAGTTTCAGTTGATTGACAGGGTTGTGTCCTTGTATGCCCTTTGTGGTAGGAGGTCATCAGGAATATGTACTGTGCAATCATGGTATGAAATATAAAGCATGGTGTAATACCGGACTGTGCGTTACGCCATACATGTCATTCGACAAATGCGTGTCACCACCATTTACAGATTACACAGAGTAGCCTACAAAAGGATACGTCATTTTCGTAAGTCTACATGGTCTTCACATACGAAATACGATCTCCTCCATTTCTACATTACATTAAAGCAAACCGTATTTACTTCCCAGAAGTTTCCAATCTCCGATCTCTTGTTGTTTATGCGACTGTTGGACCACTTGACACAATGTTGTAGTGAAATAGCCCAACTAAACATGTTGATTCAGTAAATGCTCATGCTATAGAAAGAGACCATGCAGATAACTAACATCAAGCCAATAACAACACAACCATTCACTACGTATGGCAATAAACCGTTATATGTTCACCAGAATCTACTCTTTCAATAATGTAGGGCATCGAGAACTGATGAAAATGAGCACAAAACCTAGGATGATATAACATTTTTGCATAAATAGTATGGAAGGGTTAAATTGCTTTTCTTTTTTAGTAGGAAATTAATATTCTATTATGTGATCTTGCTTAAGTCACTAGTGCTGTATACTCTGGAAAGGCAGTAATATCCAGACTCAGGAGGTTCCACTTTGTTGTTTGTTTTTTTCAATGTTGTAAAGTTGATGGGTACAATAAACTTACGTCACAAGCCATGGTGATGTTGCACACAATGATGAAGTACGTTTTAATAATAATAATAATAAGTTTATTGCAAATTCATGCCCGAGGGCTAATTGCAAGAACATGATAACAAAAGTAAATAAACAGTAAAAAAAATGATGATAAGTAATGCTAATGCTACTTAATATATACATTTGTAGTTATTGTTGGGTTTGATTTCTTTTCCGTGTGCAGTGGATATATCCCTTGCGTGCAGTGGAGTTACTAGTATATGAATTGGGAGGTGTTAATAGAAATGCAGTTTTTGTAGGCTAGGAAGGTGAATAAAGCTAGGGAACATTTTGGTGACTATTTCAAATAACTTATCTCTTTCGGTGCTATAATGACAAATAAAGTGCATTTCATCCTCCACTGCATTTCCAGTACAATATTTACATTTTCTATCGTTATCAGACAGTTAATCTACCCTTTTATATTTCTAATGTATGTGCGCTAACTCTAAGCTTACAAATGGCTGATCTAACATCGAAGTCTTTGATGTGAAGATAACGTTCCATATTGCATACAGGTTTTAGATGCCTATAAAATCTTAGCTTACCGACATCAACAGAGAGATTGTAAAGAAACGTTTGGATATACATGTCAGAGAGTCTACCTCTAAGTAATGTACATATGTGTTGCTTATCGAGATCGACGTTGTCGTTATGCCAGATATATGAGAAACCACTGCCGTCAAGTATTTCATTCACATGGTGTAGCAGATTTTTCTTGTGGCCATGCATTAAGATATGTTTTTGAGATAGTAGAGCGTCAACTTGTAGAGGATGTGTATTAGCGTCTAGTTGACTCAGTCTTAACCAATACTTGACTACGCGTACAGATACGTCTGAGTCTAGTGACAGTCTACCAAGTTTTGCTTTGCATGCTCCATTGCTAGCGTTTCTGTGTACGCCAAGAATATTTTTACAGAAGCGATTATGGACAGTTTCAATAGGACAGTTGTCATTTGAAAAATCTTTACCCCAGATTTCGCAACCGTGTAGCATTATTGATTTGATGCACACGTCGAGAATCCTTAATAAAGCTTTCAATTAGATTTGTGAGCGGATAAGAGATTTGATGCTAAAAACAGCTTTGCGCGCTTTTAAAGCAAGTTGTTTCTTAGCTAGTGAGAAACTGCCAGATGAGGACAACAACAGACCTAGATAGCAGTACGACGTAGTAATTGCCTTCGTCAAGAAGGGTATGTTTTCGGAGGCGTTCGTGTGTGTGTGCGTCTGTCACCAGTATAACTCGCGATCGAGAAGGCTTAAATGGATTGTCTTCATACGTCGGTGAAGGTTAGACATCCAGGTGATAAGATACGCCAATAAACAGTTACTCAAGCAACTGGATATGATTTTGGAAACGGTCAGACGTTTCAGGTAGCATCCACTACCTTTCGTCAGTGACACTAAAGGAATACCAGCAATTCTCCTGCAGTCCTTTAGTGTCACTGACGAAAGGTAGTGGATGCTACCTGAAACGTCTGACCGTTTCCAAAATCATATCCAGTTGCTTGAGTAACTGTTTATTGGCGTGATTGTCTTCATATTTGGTAGGTGGGTAGGTCTTGATGAGACCTCGAAGTGATAGGAATATGGGCCCCCTGGCGGCTCGTTATGGTACTGCAGCGGAACTTCCGGTTTTGATATATGGTGATCTGGACAAGCTAGGGTCATGATTTTTGGATGGTAGGTAGTTCTTGTGCTCGGGAAGAAGTGACATAAGTTTGGGCCCCTAGCGGCTTGCTCTGGAACTGCAGGGGCATTTGTATGAAAATGTTGAAAGTAGGATAACTCAATAACCGGTCGCCGGATCGTCCTGATATTTGGTGTGTAGCTAGCTTAAGTGATGCTTGACATAATTAGATGGAAGGTATGCAAATTATGATCTAATTTGCATTATTAAGGAAATAATTCTATAATTCAGTTACCTTCCATGATAGGACATTGTGACACGTGGACTACAGCCTGTCCCAGAGGGAGAAAGTCCCAGATCGAGGGGATAGTCATTAAGCAGACCACAGGCGGTATTGCCTTACATGTCCTGCACAGCTGTTTTCTCTTGCCCAATGCACGATTGCTCAATGCATCGGCCGGGGTAGTTTTCATGATCCAACTTCCACATTTAGGGGGACTAATATATCACTTCTACCTTCTTAACGATAACATCCTTTGACGAAGGCATGAGATCGTTGACCTCTAGTTTCTATATTTTCTGAGCCGAGCAGGAATTTTGTGTTTCTATATACGCGCCCTGTTTTGTTAAAAAATTACGACTTTGGTCTTTTTCAGGTTAACTTGGAGTTTCCATTATTATGTGTGAAGTAAATACATTTCTAACACTGAGTAGGTTGTATCTGATATTGTCTCTAATATACATTTATCTATGAGGCACGTGCATAACGCGGGTTCTTGTCTTAAAGGGTCCCTTAGGCCCATGTCGTTTTGACAGGAACACTTTTGACCGTGTTTTTTTTACCTGTTCACAATTCAGTGGTGGATTCTGACTCCCTGCGCCCAACAATCTGTTTACCTGTTCTCACTACAACAACAACAAAACAGTTACTCGAGGTATTAGTCTGCACCTTTCTTAGATCTGCCACGTTGGTAATTTTAAGTATGAACCAACCGTGAGTGGGAGTGAGGCTTTGAAGCCATATCTTTAATCTTAGAAATAAAAGTTTTTTTGTCAAAGAAAGGGAAAAGTGGTAGCCTGGTTGCGATCCCATCGTAGGGTCCCCGGAAACTCTACGGTGCGGGGAGTGTTGTCCGTCCGCCCAGGCCCATTAGCACACGCCGAGGGGTTTTACGGGGTCGGCTTCAATTAGACAAGCTAACTGGAAAGATAGGCTGTCAGAAAGAAAGGCCCTTTCCTCATGGGACCGGTAAAACATCCTTGTACCGGCTTGTGGAGAATAGTTTCAAGGCTAACAAAGCCATTACTATACAGAAATTGAAAGAATTACTCCTAGGATCCTATACTCGTAATTCAAAACGAATTATCAAGAATTATAAACTTTGGCCCATTTCATTTTCAAAAGCACCAGGGTCAGCACGTGTGTAAACAAAATATCGTATTTAGTTCAGCAGATCACCCTTTGAGGACCGTTGTGTTGCATTTTCTTATGTGCTCAAGTTCTCTATTCTCTAAGCAGATCATACGGTGACAAGGCAGTGTCCATTGGCCAGAGTAATGTCCATTAGCCACACTCCTCTGGCCAATGGATACTGCCATGTCACCGTATGATCTGCTTGGAGATTAAAGTTCTCTAGATGCAAATCACAAATGATTTCAGACATAACAGACCGTCCCAACATTATAGATAATGTTGTAGTATGATTCCTTACCTTTAACTCTGAGTAAAAGAACGTAGGCTATTTAATTGCTTTTTTCTGAGAAAAACAGAATGTTTCTTACGTATAAATCACTCTCTGTCACAAAATTGATTAATAAAGTTGCATTCAAATCAAGCTTTCTTCTGAGCACCGTAGACTATTTCTGATTAATTCTCCATACGCAGTGAAACACTACGTGCGCAAACTATATCTGATCATTCTGCCAGTCCTGCTGCCATGGCGCGGCGGCCTCGGGACACTCCTGTCCGGACTCGCCAAGCAGACGGAGACGACGGTCCCGGTGTCAGCGGACCAAACGGGCGACAGGGCAGAACCCAAGGACATGGGGTGACCAGGGGAGGCCAACGTGACTCATCAGGTGAGTAACACATTGCTTATTAGTCGATATTTGATGGTGAGACGTTATTCTGGAGACTCAAGGCTCCATTTCGTAGGCTAAAAGATTCATAGGAAGCTGCAGGACACTTGATTATACGATATGTTGTCATGAGATTAAGAACACTACAATTTGGAACAATATTTTCCTGGTCCTTGCAGATCACATGAAAAGAATTTACAATTTCTCATTTTTCCTTTTCTGTAAGGGCTTATTGTTTGTAGTTACTAGCAATACAAAGAAATCCCAGCGTACAGGATAACCAGTCGCGAGACTGGAACTAGAGACTTTCATGTTCACGTTTAGAGTAAAATAGACAAAGCTACGTGCATCCTTCGATGCATTTGACCGGGGTCACGTACATCGTAGGATGCATGAAGTGATTTTTTTCTTCGACGACTATATCGTTTGAGAAAAAATGGGTGCAAGTTTGATCTTTGAACCATTGCACCCGTTTCCTCTCAAATCTACGACGTACGGCACGACCATCGCAAAAACCTCTCCATCGCAGATGCATCGTTCGATGGATGTGACCGGGGCTTAAACAGTATAGTCTGTTATAGAGTTCGCGTGACCATTATTATAGATTAAACGTACCTGCGATATTGCACAATTTTTTTAATATTTTTTTTCTGATAGTAAGATTAAAAATAAATTTGCGCGTAAAATACATGTCCATCCTGCTTTCCTAAGGTAACTATTTACATTTGTGATGTCCAACAAGTGATATGGACCCACCCAAAAAAGAAACGCCACGGAACGTTGACAGTATTATTTAAGATTAGTCTGGCTTCTTCATCAGGTCGACTTTATCTTAATTCATATGACGCAAAACCCTTGATATCTACAATTCTATTGCTCTGTGGCAAATGTAAAGATTAATAATAAGTAAATGACGAACTCGCTGTGGCGTCGACGTCAACTCATGAAACTATTGCTCTACTAACTTAATCAACAATAAGTACCTCAAAAATAACAGCATGTACATGTCTGCGTGGTAGTATTTACAGTCGATCCTTGGGAACATTTTTGTCGAAATGATATTGATGATGTGCAAACATCATCCTAATTTACAGACTATTCAGTGAAAGGAAGTGGCTTCTTCAGCCGGGTACGTGGTTTTCTGCCGTGCTGCCGGATGGACGTCGTTGTGAAGACGGCCGTCGTCATGGCAACCTTGATAACGGCTGTAACATTCATCCTGGTTCTCATCTACATTCCACAAGTGGTTAGTTTCTTCTTTCTTTTTATCTATTTTCTTACCAAAGGCATGAGTCAGTAAGTGGTTGAAGACCGTACCATAGATGTCATTCGCAGTTTACAAGAACAAAGTAAGAACATGTGCAAGTACGTAAACAATCGTGCAGGGTTTCAATAGTATATACATGTATATCATGTATTTTTAAGTATGCTAGAGAACCTTCTGAGAAAACACAGCGCCGGCAGGGATCCGACAAAGTTTATTGGTTTTCTCAATATTTTGGAACAGTTCCAGATCCGCTCAACATTGGTCAACCGTCTGGAGGACCAGACATCGATGCTTCAAGCACATGTCAAAATCCGCTCAGCTTTGATCAGTCATCTGTGGGACCGACTCTCGACCCTTGAGGAACACGCCGACAACCGTTCAGCTCTGGTCAGTCGTCTGGAGGGCCATGTGTCCACCCTTGAGGAACACCTCAAGACGCGCTCAGCTCTGGTCAGTCGTCTGGACGGACAAGTCTCCACCCTTGAGGAAAAGCTGGAAAAGGAGCGAACCGCCCACACTCAGCTGGCAAACCAAAAACTTGCCATGTGCAAAGCAATGCCGAAACGAGGTGTGGAAATACAATGTATCTTCACAGTACAGAAGAAGTACTATGGAAAATTCACACGTTATGGGTAGATACCTACAATAATAAACATTTGGATAGGGGTGTATGAACTACTTGGCCAAGGTAAAATCTCAGTAGTGTATTAGCCAGTCCTCAACACCACTTCCCTTCCAGTATCAGTGATAAGTAGCGTTTGTTTTTGCAGGGAATATCTTCCACCTGACGTCACCAAAAGGCAGTTACACGTACAACATGGATGAAGCTGGCCAGGCATGCGCAGAGAAGGGAGGTGTCCTGGCGTCCTATGAACAGCTGTACGGCGCCTGGCTGGACGGGTTGCATCGCTGCTCCTGCGGATGGCTGTCGGACGGGACGGCGCGCTATCCCATGCAGGAGGCCAGGTCAGTGCACGGACTCACATGAAAGGGCCTTTCATTATATAATAAGGTACATGAAAAGGTAGATAATGTATACAAATACCTTAAATGTTTCACTTTATATATTATACAAAAATGTATAAAATTGCATGAACTTCGGGCTCAGTAAAAAGGCCAGAACTTGCGGTGCAAGCGTTAAAAACAGATCACTTAATCTGTGTGTTTTATTTTATAAAAGTCGGGGATGTGGCAGTCGGAGAGGCATCATTGTGTGTAACTGGAATCCGACCTGGAACGCCTGGTGCTTCCGCTCTATCTGCACCGGTGACGACTGATGAGGCACAGAGGGCGGAATGAGCAGGAGTATCTGCTGAATTGTTCAGCTGTATTTGCAACATCTTATGCTTAATACAGTGTTGTTGTTCCCATGAAACACTTAATTGCACAAACACACCGTAAATGTTATAGAATACACCAGATTACTTATCAAGCCTCAAACAGCACAAATATACAGGAGTAACTGCTTAATTATGCTGTTTTGTATTTATTGCTGCTTTACTGTCGTGTGTTTTATGGTTTGTGGCGCACGGCATAAGCAGGATCTGCTGCCTAGTTCTCCACCATGTATTGTTGTTGTTGAACTTCGAATAAAGACATTACTAGTAACTTAACTGCTATGTTGTCCAGCTGTATGTGCAACATATTTTAATGCTCTTTCCGGATATCCACAAAATATGGACTGCTGTTGTAACGTTTGCCCGAAGTTATAATTGCCTGATTTGTTTTGAAGTCGGCCATTCTAAATTATGCTAGCCGTTCCAGCTCGATAGGAGCCTGTATAGGCATTGCAAAATAAACGTTTATGCTACAGAATGAATATTTGTCCGTTTGTCATACTTGTCGATATACAGGTACAACTATACCAGTAAAAAATCAAAACTTGGACCGTTCCCTAACTTGGACCGTTGCCAATGATGTCGATCTGAACATATGCGCACGCGGACACAGAAATATTGAGAATTAACTTTGGGTTTGAGCTGAGACGCATTTCTAAATCATTTTTCAAACAAGTTATCAAACAGGCCATTCAGATGAGCCAATTTTCCCTATAGCTGACTTGTTACGGCGGTTGATTTTTCTTCCGGTTCACTTGATCCACTTCCGGTTCAAATGGCTACGGTTGGGATGAAGGGGAGGCGATGACGTCGGTGGTGACGTCGTCGGTAGCAGAACGGATCTACGCAAACAGAAGAAGACCGGTGACACTGCTGAGGAGCAGGAGGGTGGCGGGAAGGATGGCCGGGGCGCTGCTAGCATCTGTGGCAGGGAAACAACACAGGATATGGTGTGAAAAAACTTTTCGACCTGTTGAAAATTCGAATCAGGAACATAGGTTAACAATCCTGACCACAAGACAACCTTGCTACTAAGTCATCAAACGTTACCTTATATTGTAGACAAGGGAGAAATAACGTTAACTAACACGTCGGCAGAACGTACTGCGACTGCGCGAAACTCGCAATGTATTGTGCCTAACACTTCGACAGAATATCTCGTTTAAGGATGACATCCCGTCTATAGTTTTCAGATGTTGTGTCGGATGGGGTATCGTCTGCAACAGGTAAAAACCGAAAAAAATCTGGGTTTCGCGCAGGTGCAGTACATTCTGCTGACGTGCTGATATTGTGAAAGGTTTATTATAGAATCCGTCGGAAAAAAAAAAACAGCTGACCTGTTTGTTCCTGCAGTGTCCAGAGGTACTCCCGCCAGAAAGCACAGGGCCTGGTCCTGGGCCACTGCGCAACTCGGACCGGCTGTGTGTCCAGCACGATGTACATGTAGGACTGGTCCGTCTGATTGTAGGCTGGCCACATCTCGGTCCCAGGGTCATTGGGGTCCCTAGGGAAAGAAATCGATTTCATTTTGACCAAAGTAGTTGGTTTTTGTTTTTTGCAAATTACAGGGAATACAGCTAATGCGAAATAATTTTCAACAGCTTATTCAAAGTCAGAGTGTGCGTAATTACCCTGTCATCACAAAGTTGGTCCAGAATCGCATCATTTTCCTCGACAGCCTGTCTTCATCCTGGGTATAATTCTGGGACGGAGCCAGAGGCAAACCGAAGACCAGTGAGACTTCGGAACTGTGTTCTGCTCCGGTCCATGGCGACGCGGGCAGATTTGAAATGACGTGGTTGAATTGGTACATGTACACCTTCCCGCCGACACGAGCGCGTGCAAGGCTGGCTTCTATCACCGGGCACTTGAAGGAGTAATCCCCGACCATGTTCTCCGCGGCGTCCCGGTACACTGCCGGGTTCTCCAGGCTTCGCCAGTCCATGTACTCAAACGCCACGGCGTCAACTCCGAACTCATTCAGGTCCGGCAAGAGCGCTTGGATAGTTTTGATGTACTGGGTCTTGTTGATGAAACTGTCGGTTGAAGCGTCAAAACCCAGTGATGGGTCATTGGCTAAAAAATAGGACCCTTCTTTAGTTGCGAAACCGGCCATGACGTCAACAGTGGGAGGGGGGCGTTCGACGGCCAGATCAGACGGGTCAGAGGGTAGAAAGTTCCCATCAACCACCGGGGTGAAACCGAATTCCAAAAGAGCTCGAGGTTGGTTGTTCACAATGTCCTCCGCAGACGAAAGTCGCAGACACGCCACCATGTCCTGGACTTCGGGCTGCCGACAGCCCAGAGCGGAGCCGAGGGCGCGCCCTCGGACCATGGCGACATCCCTTGGTGTCAGGGCCCAGTCACAGAAGACCGCTCCGCTCTGTAGAATGGCGCGTTGGTACAGACCACTACTGGAGAGGGACAGGAGATGGAAGTGAACACTGGCTGCTCCTGGACAGATGATACGAAACGGATGCATCATGAGAAGGAAGATGACCGAACGAAGCACAGAGTACAACTTTGAGGCATAGGTATTGATAATAAATACTATTCATCTCATGTGAGTTAATGATTGTAATGAGAAGGGAAAGGCAGACCTGCACTGGTTCCAAAAATGGTCACCCTATCCGGGTTCCCTCCAAACCGCTCGATGTTGTCCTGTACCCACTGTAAGGCCAGCTGCTGGTCCAACAGCCCCATGTTCCCCGAGGCATCGTCCGTCCCGAGCGCCAGGAACCCCAGGGCCCCCAGCCGGTAATTCATGCTGACGACCAGAAGGTGTTCTGTGGCGGCAAGAAATTGTCCCTCCAAACCCCCTTTGGCGGCAGAACCCCTTATGAACCCTCCCCCATGGATCCACACCATAACAGCGCCATCGTGCTGCTGATAGGGGGATTGCCACACGTTCAGGTATAGGCAGTCCTCGCTGCGGTTGTCCTCCTGTGGAATGTAGGCCTGTCATTGTTCCCAAAGTCTTACGAATAAGAGCTAGCCGCCCCCCTCCCCAGCTCTCAACTGCTTCTCGTTACCTAAATCAAGTCAACAACAACAGTTGGGAGCAAACGTCTCCATCTCAATAGAGAAGACAATAAATCACTGCTCCTGAAATTGTGCGGTCTTATCTGACAGTGTTAATTTTAAGAAATATCAAGCTTAAAACACTTATTTCGGGAATTTGGCTGCTACATGGCACACCTCATTATCTTGAAGTTGCTGGTAACAATCCCTCGCCAGCCCCGTGGCGTTGTAGACTCCCTCCCAAGGGTCGGGCGGGACCGGCGGCTTGAAGCGCAGCTCCCCTACAGGCGGCTTGGCGTAGGGAATCCCCAGGTAGGCGTTCACCTGTGTGCCCAACACGTCTAGAAGTTTTCCCCGGATGGTGCCAGTGGTCAGAGTAACCGGTGGTGCCAAACTAGAGACCTGAAATACATGTAGAATCAACAGAACCACAAATGTTGCTCTTGCCGCCATTGCTGATGCTTTTCACAGCTTGCCCTTCAACCTAAAGCTACATCTGGACTTTGTTCCGTAACTTGAATAGAGAAACGCCCTTGATTGACTGGCCCTGGAGTCAGCCTAAAGAAAATGTCAGATGCCAACAAAGTGATGTATGTCTGGAGCAAGCTGCGTGCCAGAGATTGTTAATAAGTACGCGTTAATGCAAGGACTGACGTTTTATTTGAGATGTCTTAACAGTTGAATTTTTGTCGTTATCTCTACAAATATTTTACATTTGCACGCGTTCTTTAACTTCGACCTTGACCAAAGATGTCGATCTTATTGCCTCATGGTTTGCAACTGGACCGCTCCAGCTCAAGGGCGACAGTAAAAGCATTTAGTTTTCGTCTAAGAACAACGTGATGGAACTCAAAGTGCGATGCTGTGAAATGCTCTTTGTCGACTGCCTCCTCAGTTTGTGTGTTCTCTGTCGACTGCGTCATCAGTTTGTGTGTTCTCTGTCGACCGCGTCATCAGTATGTGTTCTCTGTCGACTGCGTCATCAGTTTCTGTGTTCTCTGTCGACTGTGTCATCAGTATGTGTGCACTATACCGACTGTGCTATCAGTTCATGTGTAATACTTCTTTTGAGCTATGAGACGGATATCATTCTAGTGTCATCTTTTCTCTCAGATATTCTTGTTCTTGCCAATTTATCACAGCTTGCGAACTAAAATATCCCACGGAAGAAGTAGATGAGACATAAACTTGTCGCACAAAATCAGGTAAAACAGTTCGGAATCATTTTAATAATGATATCAATAGGAATGTGTACAATCTTCGTTGGGAAAGATTTCCATTAAGTTTAATAAGCAATGTATACAATGCACACATTTAGAACACTGGGAGTTGGAACGCCTGCAAATACGCACACGTAGACACAAAAATCTTGACAGTTAAGTTAAAGAGTCAACTTTTGCTTTGAGCTGAGACGTATTTAATTTCTAAATCATCAGTCTCATCACAAGTTATCAAACATTTAAATGAACCGACTTTCTCTAGGGCTGACGTCTCATTTGACGTCTGTTTCGGCGGTTGATTTTTCTTCCGGTTCGCTTGATCCACTTCCGGTTCGGATAGCAGCGGTTGGGATGACGGGGAAAGTGTTGGCGTCGGTGATGACGTCGGTAATGACGTCATCGGTAGCAGGACGGATCTACGCAAACAGAAGAAGACCGGTGACACTGCTGAGGAGCAGGAGGGTGGCGGGAAGGATGGCAGGGGCGCTGCTAGCATCTGTGGCAGGGAAACAACACGGGATATGGTGTGAAAAAACTTTTCGACCTGTTGGAAATTCGAAGCAGGCACCTAGGTTAACAATCCTGACCACAAGACAACCTTGCTACTAAGTCATCAAACGTTACCTTATATTGTAGACAAGGGAGAAATAACGTTAACTAACACGTCGGCAGAACGTACTGCGACCGCGCGAAACTCGCAATGTATTGTGCATAACACTTCGACGGAATGTCTCGTTTAAGGATGACATCCCGTCTATAGTTTTCAAATGTTGTGTCGGATGGGGTATCGTCTGCAACAGGCAAAACGTTGACCAAACATTCAAAGAAATCCGAGAAAAAATCTGGGTTTCGCGCAGCCGCAGTACATTCTGCTGACGTGCTGATATTGGGATGGGTTTATTATTGAATCCGTCAGAAAAACAAAACAGCTGACCTGTTTGTTCCTGCAGTTGCCAGAGGTACTCCCGCCAGAAGGCACAAGGCCTGGTCCTGGGCCACTGCGCAACTCGGGCCGGCTGTGTGTCCAGCACGATGTAGGACTGGTCCGTCTGGTTGTAGGCTGGCCACATCTCGGTCCCAGGGTCATTGGGGTCCCTAGGGAAAGAAATTGATTTCTTTTTTACCGAAGTTGTTGGTTTCTTTTGTGCAAATTACAGGGAATGTTAGTTAATGCGAAATAATTTTCAACAGATTATTCAAAGACAGAGTGTGCGTAATTACCCTGTCATCACAAAGTTGGTCCAGAATCGCATCATTTTCCTCGACAGCCTGTCTTCATCCTGGGTATAATTCTGGGACGGAGCCAGAGGCAAACCGAAGACCAGTGAGACTTCGGAACTGTGTTCTGCTCCGGTCCATGGCGACGCGGGCAGATTTGAAATGACGTGGTTGAATTGGTACATGTACACCTTCCCGCCGACACGAGCACGTGCAAGGCTGGCTTCTATCACCGGGCACTTGAAGGAGTAATCCCCGACCATGCTCTCCGCGGCGTCCCGGTACACTGCCGGGTTCTCTAGGCTTCGCCAGTCCGTGTACTCAAACGCCACGGCGTCAACTCCGAACTCATTCAGGTCCGGCAAGAGCGCTTGGATAGTTTTGATGTACTGGGCCTTGTTGATGAAACTATCAGTTGAAGCGTCGAAACCCAGTGATGGGTCATTGGCTAAAAAATAGGACCCTTCTTTAGTTGCGAAGCCGGCAATGACGTCAACAGTGGGAGGGGGGCGTGGGTCGGCCAGATCAGACGGGTCAGAGGGCAGAAAGTTCCCATCAACCACCGGGGTGAAACCGGGATCCAAAAGAGCTCGAGGTTGGTTGTCCACGATGTCCTCCGCAGACGAACTTCGCAAACACGCCACCATGTCCTGGACCTCGGGCTGCCGACAGCCCAGGACGGAGCCAAGGGCACGCCCTCGGGCCATGGCGACGTCCCTCGGTGTCAGGGCCCAGTCAGAGAAGGCCGCTCCGCTCTGTAGAATGGCACGTTGGTACAGACCACTACTGGAGAGGGACAGGAGATGGAAGTGAACACTGGCTGCTCCTGGACAGATGATACGAAACGGATGCATTATGGGAAGGAAGATGACCGAACGAAGCACAGAGTACAACTTTGAGGCATAGGTATTGATATTCATCTCATGTGAGTTAATGATTGTAATAAAAAGGGAAAGGCAGACCTGCACTGGTTCCAAAGATGGTCACCCTGTCCGGGTTTCCTCCAAACCTCTCGATGTTGTCCTGTACCCACTGTAAGGCCAGCTGCTGGTCTAACAGTCCCATGTTCCCCGGGGCATCGTCCGTCCCGAGCGCCAGGAACCCCAGGGCCCCCAGCCGGTAATTCATGCTGACGACCAGAAGGTGTTCTGTGGCGGCAAGAAATTGTCCCTCCCTTTCGGCGGCAGAACCACTTATAAACCCTCCCCCATGGATCCACACCATAACAGCGCCATCGTGCTGCTGATAGGGGGATTGCCACACGTTCAGGTATAGGCAGTCCTCGCTGCGGTTGTCCTCCTGTGGAATGTAGGCCTGTCATTGTTCCCAAAGTCTAACGAATAAGAGCTAGCCGCCCCCCTCCCCAGCTCTCAACTGCTTCTCGTTACCTAAATCAAGTCAACAACAACATTGGGAGCAAATGTCTCCATCTAAAGGAGGAGACAATAAATCACAGCTCCTTAAATTGAGCGGTCTTATCTTTTAATTTTAAGGAATATCGATCAAGCTTAAAACACTTATTTCGGGAATTTGGCTGCTATATGGCACACCTCATTATCTTGAAGTTGCTGGTAACAATCCCTCGCCAGCCCCGTGGCGTTGTAGACTCCCTCCCAAGGGTCGGATGGGACCGGCGGCTTGAAGCGCAGCTCCCCTACAGGCGGCTTGGCGTAGGGAATCCCCAGGTAGGCGTTCACCTGTGTGCCCAACACGTCTAGAAGTTTTCCCCGTACGGTGCCAGTGGTCAGAGTAACCGGTGGTGCCAAACTAGAGACCTGAAATACATGTAGAATCAACAGAACCACAAATGTTGCTCTTGCCGCCATTGCTGATGCTTTTCACAGCTCCGGCCCTTCAACCTAAAAGCTACATCTGGACTTTGTTCCGTAATTTGAATAGAGAAACGCCCTTGATTGACTGGCCCTGGGGTCAGCCTAAAGAAAATGTCAGATGCCAACAAAGCGATGTATGGGAGCAAGCTGCGTGCCAGAGATTGTTAATAAGTACGCGTTAATGCAAGGACTGACGTTTTATTTGAGATGTCTTGATAGTTGAATTTTTGTCGTTATCTCTACAAATATTTTACATTTGCACGCGTTCTTTAACTTCGACCTTGACCAAAGATGTCGACCTTATCGCCTCATGGTTTGCATCCGGACCGCTCCAGCGACAGTAACAGCATTAAGTTTTCGTCTAACAACAACGTGATGGAACTCAATGTGCGAGGCTGTGAAATGCTCTTTGTCGACTATCTCATCAGTTTGTGTGTTCTTTGTCGACTGTCTCATCAGTTTCTGTGTTCTCTGTCGACCGTGTCATCAGTATGTGTGCTCTCTACCGACTGGGCTATCAGTTCATGTGTAATACTTCTTTTGAGCTATGAGACGGATATCATTCTAGTGTCATCTTTTCTCTCAGATATTCTTGTTCTTGCCATTTTATCACAGCTTGCGAACTAAAATATCCCACAGAAGAAGTAGATGAGAGATAAAATTGTCACACAAAATCAGGTTAAAAACAGATCGGCATCATTTTAATAATGACATCAATAGGAATGTGTACAATCTTCGTTGGGAAAGATTTCCATTAAGTTTGATAAGCAATGTAAACAATCCACACATTTAGAACACTGGGAGTTGGAACGCCTGCAAATACGCACACGTAGACACAAAAATCTTGACAGTTAAGTTAAAGAGTCAACTTTTGCTTTGAGCTGAGACGTATTTAATTTCTAAATCATCAGTCTCATCACAAGTTATCAAACATTTAAATGAACCGACTTTCTCTAGGGCTGACGTCTCATTTGACGTCTGTTCCGGCGGTTGATTTTTCTTCCGGTTTGCTTGATCCACTTCCGGTTTGGATGGCAGCGGTTGGGATGGCGGGGAAAGCGTTGGCGTCGGGGATGACGTCGGTGATGACGTCGGTGATGACGTCGTCGGTAGCAGGACGGATCTACGCAAACAGAAGAAGACCGGTGACACTGCTGAGGAGCAGGAGGGTGGCGGGAAGGATGGCCGGGGCGCTGCTAGCATCTGTGGTGGGGAAACAACACGGGAAACCGCGTGAAGAAGTTCAGGTTTCCATCAACAATGAGAAAGGCATCGGAAGTGACAACGTTCTCTATGTGCTGATTGGAGATTAGTATAAAATATTTGAAATGATAAGCAGAGATGGTCAGTGCGTTGCAATTAACCGGTCGCCATCTTGGATCTATTTGTTCTACCAACATGGCGGCAATGGAAACGTGTGCATATGTTTATAAGTGATGGCGTTAGGAGCAAAGACGCACCTGGTCTCCAGTTGACATCCCAGCCCGGCACGTCTCCGTTTTCTCTGTTCTTCTCCTGCAGCCAGACGTACAGCGGCTGGAAGTACGCCTTCCAGGAATCCGCCAGCATCTTCCGCTGCCCCGTCATCGCCTCCATGGCTTCAGGCCACGGCCTGGACCGGCCTAGCTTCAACATGTCCCTGGAATTAAAAATAAACAAAACAACACCGTTATCTGCATGATGTCAGACCACAACCCGGACCAGCCCAGCTCCAACATGTTCCTGGAATTGAATATAAACAAAACAACACCGTCCTTCTCCTGTGTGGCGTCTAGCCACGGCCTGGACCGGCCAAGCCACAACGAACGAGCAAGATTACTTCATTAGAGTAGTGAAATAAGCCATATACATCAGGTCATCCCTTAACCGAGACGGGGACCGATACCGATTGCCAGGCACTTTTGACCCGTTTCACGCTTCCACGTGACTTACGCTTGGGGTCATTTCAACTTGAGAAGAGTCAGAGGACTGTGCGAAAGCTATTGGTAAGCATTTTACTTATGTGTGCGTTTAAATCTTAATCTTAAAAATAGCAAACAAGACTTTGTGACTCCTTACTTGGGCCTGTCAAAGGATACTGCTGACTTGTCGTGTTAGAACTGTAAGAAATGATGTGTAAGAAAAGTAGTGTACTCACGCCAGCTTGGTTCCCGCCGCATGTGAGTTGTAGATGTCGCACTTGTAGAGCGGCTCGGTGATGCCGGCCTCGTCACACATCGCCTTCTGGAACTGGAACTCAATAATGGTCCGCGCGTAGTACCTACGAGGAACACACAGTGCTGGATGTAGTGGTACGCGCCGAAAAGGCCGCCATATTCATTATAACTCACTGGATACACACTAAACACATATATTACTGTCAATGATAAAGGACTTACTATAAAACAGGCAGAGTCCAGGGCCATGGACCAAGCAGCAAGGAGGGAACTACAATGTAACGAAGGACCAGCCGCTGGTCTACACAAAAACTGCCGGGCAGGTAAGTTAGATACACATTATACAGAATGATGTCGGTATGCACTTCCAGGCAGATTTTCTCTGTTGCTGGGAATCGGCCGGAAGTTCAGTAATTAAGTTTGTCGCTATCTTCTGTTGGAGCATCATGATCATAGGCCGTCAACGTTCACTGAACCAGGACTGGGGACATTACCGACTTTTACCCACTACTTACGTCACACCTCAGAACTGTTATTTTGGAGAACCTGTTGGAAGTTCATTCAATGTACTGTTGTATAATGTACTGTTATTGTATTATGCATTGCTATTTGGATATATATCGATATTTCGTTGTACATGTAGGTCCTGTATATTGTAATGATTTGTTTTGTGTATGTATCAGTGGCAGCCGCTACCAGCCTTACAGCTGCCTGGCTGCCACTTGTAATGCATTGTTCGCATCGCCAATAAATTAAATGAAATGAAATGAAATGTGTTTTATTTGTGTGTCAAGTCTGTCCCCATCTCACCTGATCATGTCAAAGTCGTTGGCCACGTGATAGATGGACGTGATGTCCAGCTGGTCCTCCCCCCGCTCTACCGGTGGCACCACGCCCACTATCTCAGCCCTGCGGGAACCATGTCAGTCAGGATAACACTACACCTAACTCTTCCACACACACACACACACACACACACACACACACACACACACACACACACACACACACACTCACACACACACACACATACATACATACATACATACATACATAGTACGGAGCGCCGACGGGGTCAAAAGGAGAAAACACGTCGCGCGCAGAGATAAAACGTCGCGCGCGGAGAAGAAAAAGAAAAAGAGGGAGAGAGAGAGACAAACGTGTAGGGCATATGTGTCTTGGAACACAATATTTTCTTAGTATAGTGTTAATGGCGAATGCTTCTAATTGTTGCAATTATTTCAATCCACTAACACTGTTCGAGAAGTCAATTAATTAATGGCTAATTTTCAGGATTGCTTGCCCGTTGAGAAAGCAACGAAACATTTTAGGACAGACAACCTTATTTACTGCAGTGGTAGTTTCGTTTGGTTAAAATGCTGTGATTTATCCGTGGGACTTGCCATGATGGAAAGAAAAATCTGAGAGAGGACATAAAAGTAGAGATAGTGTACATATAGTAGATATTCTACGAGGGAATAAACGTAATTGTACCGAGGGAAATATTAATGCAGAGAGAGTAAATATCTTACGAGGCACGAAATATACAATTTTAGAGATACCGGTTTTATATATCAAGGCCTATTGTTTAGCATTTCTCTTTTGTTCTTCGGGAAAGAAAAATCTGAGAGAGAAAATAAAAGTAGAGAGAGGTATAAGTAGGTAAGTGTACATATAGTAGATATCCTACGAGGGAATAAACGAAATTGTACCGAGGGAAATGTCTTGTGTGAGAGGAATTAAAAGTGCAGAGAGAGTAAAGAGTCAGTAAATAAATATCTTAGGAGGCAACAAATATACAACTTTAGAGATACCGGACAACCAACATGTTTAATTATATTGTTAGTGCGAGTATTTCTCTTGCGATTGCATGCAGTTTATTCTTCTCTCTCCGCGCGGTTTATTCTTCTCTCTCCGCGCGGTTTATTCTTCTCTCTCCGCGCGGTTTATTCTTCTCTCTCCGCGCGGTCTATTCTTCTCTCTCCGCGCGGTTTATTCTTCTCTCTCCGCGCGGTTTATTCTTCTCTCTCCGCACGGTTTATTCTTCTCTCTCCGCGCGGTTTATTCTTCTCTCTCCGCGCGGTTTATTCTTCTCTCTCCTAGCCTCTACCAGGCACCGCGGTTCGCTGGAAAAAATAGTAGAAATTCGCCGAAATAAAGGAATAATGCCGTGGGTCGCGAATTGGAGATTCTCTGGCCGGCTAACTCCCCTGGCATTATTCCTTTATTTCGGCCAATTTCTACTATTTTTTCCAGCGATCCGCGGTGCCTGGTAGAGGCTAGGCCAATGTGGCCAAATGCGCAATATAGATCGTCATCTAATCATTTTGACACGTTTTGGCCGACTTGTAAGTAGGTGCGAAGTTTGCGGCGAGAATTTACAACCGCCTGATTTCCACCCGCGCACCGTGGGTGTTCCTGTCTGTCAGTCGAGGCGTAACTCGTAAATAATGCAAATAATTGTTATCCGTTCTACAGCATATTAGCTTTGTCGATAATATGGAACATGGGTACAGAAGAACGGATTATTGTTTTACTAATAGCTAACAAAGTACGTAGAACGTTTATAGAACTGGTAAAAAGGCCGTGCTGAAAAAATCAACTCCTTACTCAAACAAAGACTTTGCCATCCGACTACTAATACAGATATTACACTTTAAACACATATACAAACAAAATCATTTCGTCGTATGTCATACATGGTTGAGAAAAGTTGGAGTCTTTAAAAGCGGGAAACAGACGCACTCTTCTGTGCAAAAATAGACCGACTCCCTGCCGCGGCTAATCCCCAAGCAGATTTTGTGGGGCCAACGGTTGAGCCTTTATTGGCCGCCTGTATTTTATAAACCATGGACGTAAGACGGCCAGCGGTTACAGACGGTGGCCAATATAGACTCAGCTTACCCCACAGAATCGGCTTGGAGATTAACTTTGACCGTTGCAGATTTTGTAAAATGTCGACACAACTTGGGACACCCACAAAAGCAGTAAATGGTACAGTCTAGACTAATGTCCGGTCCTGGTCCGGTCCCCTGCAGCTGGGTACTATATAGTATATGTTGTATTTGTCACCCTGAGCTGACGACAGCAGAATGTGATTGCCATTTCCCAGTGCAAAGGCCAGTACAGCATTGACCGTGATAAGATAACTTTTAGGGATTTTCTAATGAGGTCAGATCTAAGCAAGGATCTTTGCATGCATGGGTCATTCTGTTGCAAGATATTCATTCCACCTCCTTGGTTAAATTTATAAAGAAGTCCTTGATTAAATAAATAAGCGTGTTTTGTCATATTTTTTATCCTCCGTCTTTATTTCCTCCCTGTCGGCATATTTCCCTCCGGCTTCCTTTCCCCTCTCCCTGCATATTTCCTATCCCTCCGTCTTTCTTTCCTCTCTGCCTGCATATTTCCTATCCCTCCGTCTTTCTTTCCTCTCTCCATGCATATTTCCTATCCCTCCGTCTTTCGTTCCTCTCTCCATGCATTTTTCCTATCCCTCCGTCTTTCTTTCCTCTCTCCATGCATATTTCCTATCCCTCCGTCTTTCTTTCCTCTCTGTCTGCATATTTCCTATCCCTCCGTCTTCCTTTCCTCTCTGCCTGCATATTTCCTATCCCACCGTCTTTCTTTCCTCTCTGCCTGCATATTTCCTATCCCTCCGTCTTTCTTTCCTCTCTGCCTGCATATTTCCTATCCCTCCGTCTTTCTTTCCTCTCTGCCTGCATATTTCCTATCCCTCCGTCTTTCTTTCCTCTCTCCATGCATATTTCCTATCCCTCCGTCTTCCTTTCCTCTCTGCCTGCATATTTCCTATCCCTCCGTCTTTCTTTCCTCTCTCCATGCATATTTCCTATCCCTCCGTCTTTCTTTCCTCTCTCCATGCATATTTCCTATCCCTCCGTCTTCCTTTCCTCTCTGCCTGCATATTTCCTATCCCTCCGTCTTTCTTTCCTCTCTCCATGCATATTTCCTATCCCTCCGACTTCCTTTCCTCTCTGCCTGCATATTTCCTATCCCTCCGTCTTTCTTTCCTCTCTCCATGCATATTTCCTATCCCTCCGACTTCCTTTCCTCTCTGTCTGCATATTTCCTATCCCTCCGTCTTTCTTTCCTCTCTCCATGCATATTTCCTATCCCTCCGTCTTCCTTTCCTCTCTGCATATTTCCTATCCCTCCGTCTTTCTTTCTTCTCTGTCTGCATATTTCCTATCCCTCCGTCTTTCTTTCCTCTCCCCATGCATATTTCCTATCTCGCCGTCTTCCTTTCCTCTCTGTCTGCATATTTCCTATCCCTCCGTCTTTCTTTCCTCTCTGTCTGCATATTTCCTTTCCCGCCGTCTTTCTTTCCTCTCTGTCTGCATATTTCCTATCCCTCCGTCTTCCTTTCCTCTCTGTCTGCATATTTCCTATCCCTCCGTCTTTCTTTCCTCTCTCCATGCATATTTCCTATCCCTCCGTCTTCCTTTCCTCTCTGTCTGCATATTTCCTTTCCCGCCGTCTTTCTTTCCCCTCTCCATGCATATTTCCTATCCCTCCGTCTTCCTTTCCTCTCTCCCTGCATATTTCCTATCCCTCCGTCTTTCTTTCCTCTCTCCATGCATATTTCCTATCCCTCCGTCTTCCTTTCCTCTCTGTCTGCATATTTCCTATCTCTCCGTCTTTCTTTCCTCTCTGTCTGCATATTTCCTATCCCTCCGTCTTCCTTTCCTCTCTCCATGCATATTTCCTATCCCTCCGTCTTCCTTTCCTCTCTCCCTGCATATTTCCTATCCCTCCGTCTTTCTTTCCTCTCTCCATGCATATTTCCTATCCCTCCGTCTTCCTTTCCTCTCTGTCTGCATATTTCCTATCTCTCCGTATTTCTTTCCTCTCTGTCTGCATATTTCCTATCCCTCCGTCTTCCTTTCCTCTCTCCCTGCATATTTCCTATCCCTCCGTCTTTCTTTCCTCTCTCCATGCATATTTCCTATCCCTCCGTCTTCCTTTCCTCTGTCCATGCATATTTCCTATCCCTCCGTCTTCCTTTCCTCTCTGTCTGCATATTTCCTATCCCTCCGTCTTTCTTTCTTCTCTGTCTGCATATTTCCTATACCACCGTCTTCCTTTCCTCTCTGTCTGCATATTTCCTATCCCTCCGTCTTTCTTTCCTCTCTGTCTGCATATTTCCTATCCCTCCGTCTTTCTTTCCTCTCTGTCTGCATATTTCCTATCCCTCCGTCTTCCTTTCCTCTCTGTCTGCATATTTCCTATCCCTCCGTCTTTCTTTCCTCTCTGCCTGCATATTTCCTATACCGCCGTCTTCCTTTCCTCTGTCCATGCATATTTCCTATCCCTCCGTCGAACGTCTTTCTTTCCTCTCTGTTCATGCATATTTCCTATCCCTCCGTCTTCCTTTCCTCTCTGTCTGCATATTTCCTATCCCTCCGTCTTTCTTTCTTCTCTCCCTGCATATTTCCTATCCCTCCGTCTTTCTTTCCTCTCCATGCATATTTCCTATCTCCCGTCTTTCTTTCCTCTCTCCATGCATATTTCCTATCCCTCGAGGATCCGTCTTTCTTTCCTCTCTGCCTGCATATTTCATATCCCTCCGTCTTTCTTTCCTCTCTCCATGCATATTTCCTATCCCTCCGTCTTTCTTTCTTCTCTCCCTGCATATTTCCTATCCCTCCGTCTTTCTATTCTCTCTCCCTGCATATTTCCTATCAACCGAGCGGAGAGAGAAGAATAAACCGCGCGGAGAGAGAAGAATAAACCGCGCGGAGAGAGAAGAATAAACCGCGCGTAGAGAGAAGAATAAACCGCGCGTAGAGAGAAGAATAAACCGCGCGGAGAGAGAAGAATAAACCGCGCGGAGAGAGAAGAATAAACCGCGCGGAGAAAGACGAATAAACCGCGCGGAGAGAGAAGAATAAACCGAGCGGAGAGAGAAGAATAAACTGCGCGGAGAGAGAAGAATAAACCGCGCGGAGAGAGAAGAATAAACCGCGCGGAGAGAGAAGAATAAACCGCGCGGAGAGAGAAGAATAAACCGCGCGGAGAGAGAAGAATAAACCGCGCGGAGAGAGAAGAATAAACCGCGCGGAGAGAGAAGAATAAACCGCGCGGTGGACGTTGGGAGCCTGCATATTTCCTATCCCTCCGTCTTTCTTTCCTCTCTCCATGTTTTTCTTTCTTCGCGTCCAAGATGTTTCCTCTCTCCATGTTTTTTTCTTTCTTCGCGCCTCTATTTTCTCTCTCTCTCCTTTTTGACCCCATTTGGCGTGCACACACACACACACACACACACACACACACACACACACACACTCACACACACACCGCTCTACCGGTGGCACCACGCCTACTATCTCAGCCCTGCGGGAACCATGTACACGTTTTAGTGTCAGTCAGGATAACACTACACCTAACTCTTCCACACACACACACACACACACACACACACACACACACACACACACTCACACACACACACACCGCTCTAGTGGTGGCACCACACCCACTATCTCAGCCACGTGGGGAGACATGGTAAGGAAGATTTCTTGAATGCCCCCCCCCCCCCACACACACACACCGGCACACAGACACACACACACACATATGCACACACGCACACACACACTGTCTCTCTGACAAACACACCTACATAAACACACACACGCGAACACACATACATACATACATACATACATGCATACATACATACATACATACACTCTCGCACACACACACACAAACGCACACACACACACACACACACACACACACACACACACACACACACACACACACACACCACGTTTTTACGTACTTCATCTCCCAGTACTTCTTGTTCCACTCGTTCTCGGGGATCTCGCCGCTGAAGACCCGCCAGCGCCACAGATCCTGCACCAGGCTGAACGGCAGAGTCGCGATCATGTTCAGACCCTGTAGCAGCAGGAAGTTGATATCCGCATCTGGAACAGCGACGGTAGTCTGATCTTACTCTCACTGACATTTATGGCCTACATGTACCTGCATACAACCTAGGCCATGGCATGGCATTTTGGCATTTTATTAATAGGGAGGTCACGCCTGACTCAGCACGCGCATGGTGGAAGTTAGTGGGCGGTGTGTGGAGGTATTCAGGAAGTACATGTAGTGTAATACCTGATTACATCCATTATACATGTACAACCTACTCCACAATTTCAGTACATTTACGAATACTTTCTAGAAGTCTCAAGTCTCCTATTTCTTATAGCTTGAGTAAAAAAAAATTGTAAAACTCCGTTGCGTACCAGGATCATCAGGCACGGTGTCCAGCAGCCCGATGGCGTGGAGGTGCTGCGGAGTAGCTGCGGATAGAGCCAGCACCTCCCCAACAGCCTCGTGGAACGCGTCGTTCGCGCCGTCCCGGAAGACTAGCTGCAGGTCGGCGTACTGCATCTGGTACTGCGTGTGTCCCATCTCGTGGTGGATGGTGAGAAGGTCTTCCATGTCGATCTTCGTGCACATACGGATCCTGGGGAGGTAGAAACCGGCTTTTCTCATACGTGTGTAGGTTTGTCATGAATTTTCTTAAACTTCACCACTTCTTATTTATATAATCATCTTATGTTTCATAAGTTATGTCAGTTATAGTCAGTTATGTTTTATAAGACAAGAAAGTACAACCAAAACGTGTGTGTTTGCATCAAATTTCATGCCGCAAAAATTCAAGCAAAAACAAATGCTGGGGTGAATATCACAAAGCCATTTGTACGTTATTCATTGATATGGTTGTTGAAAAGATTATTCTTTAGAGAAATAATTAAAGAATGATACTAGCAAGTGGTATTTGACAAACAGTGAAGAGAATTTAAATTTGTTAGTTAGAAGTACTACGTTCTACGATTTTGATTCTGTAAAATTTGCAAGTAGCCATTTCTGTCACAAGATGTCAGAATTCGGAGGACACATATGGCTATCCCAAGAATACCCTCAGTTTGTCATCGTAAGCCGATTGAACGAGGTATGTGACCGGCCCTTACTGAGGGTAAGTAAAAGGTCTACCTGAAGTCTTCTCCATCGTAGAAGTCCCAGGCGGTGGCGTGACAAGCGACCTCCCTGTCGGTGGGCTTCTGCAGCATGGACCGTTCAAAGAACCGGCTGGGCAGCGGCAGGAGGCCCAGAGACCCGAAGAACTCCTCCGACACTTCATACATCCTCATGATGGTGTAGTTCTACACAGAAGTGATAGAGGACATTGGTACATTTCTACTAAGCATAGACAGCAAAGTAAGCGTCGGAAAGAATCCTCAAAAATTTCACACATCGTCGCCATAATGTAGAATATGCATAGATTTATCTTTCTATTCATTATATTATGAGGTATTAGCCCTTTTAGACAACTGTACTTAGTGTAAAACTTTAAATCGTTAAAAAAAGTTTGCCGTAGTGAAATAACGGTCTATTGGAGGTACATTTTGTAAATGGAGCGGCGCTTTGGGGGGAGGGATTTGGTTAAAACAGAAAAACAGCATGCAGAGCTACAGAACATTATCGGGTGTGCCCCTAGAACAGCGTGTCATTCCACATAATAGTGGGTTGTACATGTACTGTGAGTTAGAAACAAATTCCTTAAAGTTTGACAGTTTTTTTTTAGCTAAGGCAGATGAACATTAGATTTTACCTGTTCCAACATGGCGGGTGTGACGTCCAGACTCTCCTTGTCCGGGAAGGGCACCGTCAGGCTGTACAGGTTGGTCCAGAAGCGCCCCCACATGTCACCTGCGGAATTGCAGTAGAATATGTTGGTATAAACATTCCCAAAATGGTCATAATTTGCATCATCAAAGCAAAGGTCAGTGTAAATGTACCCCTTTTCAGACCAACTCACCAGGATTTCATTGCATGAATCCTAAAATTTTCGATCTGTTTCAAGTAACATGACGTACACTTACGGGATATTCCCATTCGGAATATTTTGTAGTAGCTTTACGAGAGGCTCCTAACGACTTGTTACCAGGAAAAAAAGCCTGCGCGTCTGTCATCCTAACATAGAATGGTCCTCAGTCCTACCCAGCAGGTGTTCCGGAAGTGGTCCCCTCAGATTGATCTTGTCGCCGTACACGTCATACAACTTCCGGCGGACGTAGGCGTGCAGCTCCAGGTAGAACGGCTTGACTTCCTCCCAGATATCCAACATGTCCTGTTCAAACGTGTCCGTCTCGTACTTCCACCGCCACTGGTCACCGTAATCAGTGTACCCTATAGAGACACAACATGTATTCAACATTTTAAAATGCTGAACAAAGTTTGAATTTTCCTTCACACAAAAAACACGCACACTACATAGATCTGTCATCCCGTCATCTGACCGGGACGGGGGACGATACAGACTTTCTGGAACCTTTGATCCCAATCTGACGTCACGGTCCGGTAATGGCCTTACCCATTGCTTTTTCCTTTTTAGATAACACCTGTTGGGACTTCAGTGAATAATTTCATCAGGTTAGTAGAATATTTATTTATTTATTGGTAGAATATAGGGTATAGGAATTTCCTTCTTACACAACCAGTAAGTTCCTCACCTGCTTACATTTACCTACTTCGGCTACATATAGCGGCGAGAAGCAGTACTCCAGTCAGAAGCTCTGAGGAAGGTGTCTGATAGACATCGAAACGTAAGCAGGTGAGGAACTTACTGGTTGTGTAAGAAGAGAATTCCTATAACCTGTTGGGACTTTACATTTTTTACTCCGTGAAGGAGGTCAGGACCTCCGGACGGAGTGTTGTAATCGGCTGATTTTTCATGTTCGCAGTCAAAACACTGGGTTCTCTTTGTGTAATCGGCACGCAATTTTATACGCCGTCTGCGGGCATGCCCGTGTTGATGCACGAATGTGTATTTTTGCCGTTGCTGCTTTCGCGGTCAATGTAACATTGCAAACGCACCCCTACAATTACGAGGCAAATTGGAATGGTCCAGAAAAACGCGTTGTTTGGAATAGCAGTGGGGGGGTGGAACTTCATGCAGATACGGGGTGGTTTTTATAAGTGGTTCCAGATGTTTTTGCCCATGGTTAAGAGATGCCAAGTTTTTTGGAAGATGTTCGCAGCCAAAACGCATTCTTCCGTACGTCGCATTTCTGTGTAATTTCGCATGTGGTGTTGCATTATGTCCGGGATGATGCACGTCTTTTTATTTTTACCGTAGCTGTTTTGATATTGGAGTAAATGGTTATTTTCGAAACATCCCCATGTCGTTGAAATGTTGTCGTCCGTTTATGTCACCGGTAGTAAGTCGGGGCGGGGCTGATGGGGACGGATATGTGGGGTGGTCAGAGGTCAACATTAGGAAAAATTTAATGTTAATACCGATGACCGAGTCCAAAAAACTGAAACGTGAAAATCGGATGATTGGACCTGATGTACATTTCTGTAGATTGTACACAGAATACACACATCTTTAGATAATCTGGCCATGGCAGGTATACTAGATTAGCGTACATCTATGTTTATGCGTTCAAAACAAGAAAAGTAATCGTTTCCCGGTATTATTCTCTCGAAACACGGCGCTGAATATAGGAAGAAGTAGCCTGTGTTACGCAATGCTTTCGGCCGGATTGATGTGCAACTGTTACTAATTGCAGGGTCTGGGCTTGGCCAGTCGCGGTGTATGGCCAGTCGCGCTAATATGCGAGTGTTCCCTGTAGACAGTCCTGGAGTTAACGTTGACTTGAGCGGTACCCGTTTTTCCGTGTTTGCAGCTAAAACCCACGGTCCCCTTTGTTCAATCGGCATGCAATTTTATACGTCGTCTGCAGGCATGCCAGTGCCAATACCACCTCTCAATCTGCAAATTATAAAATTTCACGGAGAATTGTCGCCTATGGCGTCTTGTTTTACATTGTTACTTGTCTTGTGCACACGGCTACAGAGTTAAATAAAGTTCAAAGTAACTTAAAGCGTCGGGAGTGAGTTAAAATCGGTAATAAGACCTGCTGACGTGACCTGAGAGGTAAAAACGTCAAGTGACCCACCGTTTGCTCGGGCGATCTGGTTCTTGAGCTCGACGTAGGTGACGTAATACGGCCTGATGGCCTTACTGACGGCGTCACGCCAGCCCACCCACACCCACAACCGCTCCTCGTAGTCACGTGACGTCGCCATGATCTCCGTCAAACCTGCCGACACGTCATCAGAAATAGATTGATATGCACGTGTTCATATGACACATACTATTATCTTTTTTGAGGTGGTTGAAACGATACACTGTTCATATGCCAGAAAGGCAGATTTAGGTGCCATTATAAGACCTATGAACAAAGTTTAAATTTTCCTTCACAAGCAATGCACACTCTACATCCGTTAACCCGTCGCCTGGTGGACGGTGGACGATACAGTCTTCTTGGCACTAAGGCCTTGCTGTATACGTGCAAGATATACATCGCACGTGTTTAGAATTTTGACTGACCTACCCAACAATGTAAAAATTTCCAACACTGATTTACTATCATCACTGTGTAATAGAAACTTCTACGGGAGAGAAAACTTTCAGCAGAACGCAAACCCACCCGGCTCCAGCTCGCGGCAGTTTTGCGGATCGTCCTGGTCGCACACCTGGCCGACAGCGTAGATCCGCCCCATCTCGGACAGCGTCTCCTGCAGCTGTACGGGCACAGTGGGAACAGCATCATGTCAGCAATGTAACAGTTATCAGACCTAGCTGTGACAACTTTGTACATGTATATAATCACTTCATTTTACTAATTCTTGTTTTGTGCGCTACTTTTTTTGTTTGGATATATTTTTCACTGCCAACACCGGTCCAACTAGGGTAATACCCCTCTCACCTAGGCACTATGCCCCGCGAGGGGCTTTGCCATGTAGTACATAGCACTTAGAAACTTAGAAATATGAATCTTTGAACAAGGGATCATAAAAGCAATACTTACAACGTGGAAGCACATCAGATTGCCAAAGACAAAGGAAAGAAGAAGGGAAGGGCAACAGAGGAGCTTGGGTATCAAATGAAAGAGGGGAGAAAAACGAACTTCAGCTATAGGGAAATTAAAAGAAAACAGAAAGAAAGATAAACGAAAAACAAAGAAAGAAAACTGACCCGTTGTGCCGTGTCCCCTTCTTGAGGCGCGCTCCCCAGAAAGTCGAACTCTCTGATGACGTCATCAGGGAAGCCTGTGGTGTTGAACGTGGTCTTGTTGACGTAAGCCGCAGCCTCGAACTCGGTCAGCGACAGACTTTTCTCCAGCTGCACCGGGAAGCATCCAGGTGGTATAATGACATCGAGATAAAGCCATATTTCATCGTTTAACGGTAGTACTTTTTATAATCTGAACACACACACTGAAACCCCTAAAACTGTTGACGTGTTCAGTCCATAACGTCTGCTACACCTATTGCATAAGCCTGTAGAGTTAGCTTTCAAGGTGCTCCACAGTACTCCTATTTCAAATCAGGTCTGTGTTATGTGGTAGCTTTGTCAAACTTTGTCAAGTTGTTGTTGTCACTATTCAGTGCATCAGCTACCACTTACGCTCGCACTAATTATACATAAGCTGATTGTGTACAACTGTGTCAATCGCAAATGTACTTGTGTAGCAACCGTTTTGTAAATTTGATGTAAACATACACTGTAGGCCAAAGGTCAAGTGAACAGGGCCATGTCGGGTCACAGAGAACAATGCCTCACATCAGGTGACCAATCAGAAGCCAGTTCAACACCGGGAACCTCACTAGCTGTAACGGTTACACGGGAGTAATAAGTGACGTATTGATGTGTGGTGAGCATTATCCACTGCATGTCTGTAAACGTGGTCACTTCATTACAAACTCTTCCTAGATGGAGCTAGGACAGCTAGCGTACAGTCGAAAAATTTTACATGTTTGGTTCGATCGGGAGTAAAAAATTACGCTCCAAACAAGAAACAAGACAACTTACAAAAAATGTTATTTTCAAAAACATTGTCCGTACGTTACATGTCAATAGATATACAGACGCCATACGTTCAATATAAACAATATTGAGCCACGGGTACAGGTTTCTCTAATATTTCTTGACACAGGGCATCCTATAATCGTTTTATAATGCTCAAACTAGAGACAACTGTTCTGGTTGACTTTGATAAAACAGATGCGTTGTGTTAAACGAGCCATTAACTTAGCGTGGCCCGATATCACTGTGCTCAGTCAACAGCTCTGTTTGCTACGCCTTGAGTACACACCACTCCACACAAGATGCAGTTGAGACAAATGTTGCGAGGAAAGATTTCTCCCACATGTGAACCTGACTGTGTACCTAGTCCTGTGGCAACATGGTTCATGGAACAAGTTGCGACGCTACATTGTAATCTCAGATGTGGAAGTTCGCAGTTTAATAGTACCTCAATATAAGTGAACAAACAGGTTAGACATGCAGATGTGTGACCTCACGTACATGTATGTGACCACACGTGCGGCTTCCCATATCAGTGTAGACGTGTTCATTATTACTCATACTTTTCATGTTCAAGTATTCAATTAAGATGCTTTTGATACGTTCAAGCTTCTAAAAATCACCAGCCAGCTTTGACGCAAAAATGTAGCCGCTAGGTTGTTGAGTTTTGCATAATGCATAAGAAAGCTTCAAACTTTAGTGTAGAGCGTAGAGATGTTTACTGACGTTAGCTTGATATGTCAGTCCCCCTGAATTAAGCGTACAGGCCTCGGGCGTTGTTGGGACGCCCCTATACAGGCCCTCGTTAGACAACCCATGCAACACACCCCCATACAGACCCCCTCTGTAGCTTTACCGAGTCAAGAATGTTCTCATTAAACACTTCGGTGTCTTGTATTGTTGACAAAACTTATGGCACGGTTTAAATCAACCCTGCCAGCCTACAGGGGTATCCTTGACCCTTTCATTTTCTCGCCAAGCCAGAATCAGACTTTTCGGTGGATGAATAAAAACGGCCAAGCGAAGCAAATAATTTAGAAGAGAAAGTCCGAAGCCTTTTCTAGCAACTCACTCACATTGTACGGTCATTTTCTGTTTCACAGGAGACTATACCTTTACTTTCTGTCCCCTTCTCGCGATAGGAGTCTGTTTTACAGCGAGTCCAGGTAAACCCAGGGTAGTTTACATAGCGTCGCTTTTGTTGCCAATCAAACAAGGCTGTAGGGTCTTGCTATCGGCATGTTTGTAATCATTGACGTTAAGCAGAGGAAGGGGGATAACTACTTCCCTTGATTACTTACTGCTTGGGCGTTAGAATGCTACAAGTGGCAACCAGAGGCAGGTGAACCCATGACGAACCCTTGTGAACTCTTTACAGAGAGTTGGTTTTGTTGGCAACTGATCCACCATCGGCGTTTTCGTGTTGAGGGAGGGGGGATTTCTTCCCTTACATATGTACTAGTTGGGCTCAATGCCTTGTGAACACGTCATCGATCAGAAAACTGAGTAATTAGCACAATTATGCTCAGACGTCACCCTTGTTCCCTGCAACTTTCCTGCATGCAACGTTATAGGCAGAAAATACTGCTGCAGACATTACGGCTTAATCAAGACCAGAACAAGTGCAGGCTCGCAGGAAGGGGGCGTGGAATTCCGATAAACTAGGAAATAATCACAAGTACAAGAAACACTCCGTATAAAGGCCCGGTCACATTCATCGCACGACAGGTTTACAACACCAAATTCAGGGTATACAGTCGTGGGTGTGTCGTACAAAACTCAGTTGTCCTGTA